>BMAW01131519.1:52565-72593 GCA_019974015.1 Nephila pilipes
GGATCCTTTAAATTTATTTCAGAAAATGTAATTAACATCATCTTTTGTACGGATCCTTTAAATTTATTTCAAACTCCTTACTTTTACTGGAAATAAAAATTATAACTATTTTTATGCATAACACAAGCAAAAAAATTGTAACTAAGACATGCTGCACACACACAAAATTACACTTCAAATACTTTTTAATTAAAAAACCTTCAAACTAAAAATATTATTTAAAATTGCTTTAAAATGTAAGATAATTCTGAGTATCAAATGTAAATAAACTATTTGATCAATGAACAGAAAGTGTGAGCAACCTGTGTAACAGAAGGAAGAGACGGATTGACAGCAATTGTAGAAGTTCGAAAACTCTCCGGGAAAGCTGAGGTACTAGTTATACGAACAAGACCATGTCTGGAAAGAATTTCAGATAACTCCTTTTCTGGCTCTTTGATCAAGGCTGTAATTAACTGCTGAGCGATACGAGTTGATTCAGCTGATCCTCTGCAAAAAGTGTGAGTTTTATATTTTACTCCTTCAATTATATTAAAATACTTAGAAAAATTAAAATAAGAACTTTACATACAACATTAAGTACATTTTAATGATTAAACAAGAAATACTCATTCAAATTTTATTATTATTTTTTTTTTAGTTATAAGTAAAAAATCAATATAAATTAAAAGACAAGCTTTCATAAAAATTATCTTTACAGAAATACAAAACTTAAGTTGGCAATGTGGATAAGTTAAATTTTAATACCGATCACAATCACCTTTGTAAAAGGATAAAAGGAAGAAGATATTTTAAAATACACATTTCTACCATTTCAGCCTTTCCTGTCGTGAATTAGCAAAACTACGAAAATAAACAAAATGAAGTAATAAATATTCTCTATTCTTATATGAAGTGCTGATTACCAAAATAAGACAAACAAGAACTTCAAAAATTTAGGGGGAAAGGGGTCTGCAACAGAGTCCTATACATTGCTAGAGAAGATCAAAATTACTCATCCTCATAGGACCTTTAACCAGTTATGACTACAATTATTTCATTTTTTCATGCATAAAATTCAGATCTATTTTATCAAAATTTGCTGATAGATCTTTTAATTCTAAACGTGATTAACAAATAATATCAGTACAAAATTAAAGAATGTTAATCCCTTTAAAATATGGTGGATGGACTTTTGATGTTCTACGAAAACTTAGCAATCTATACCTTGAATAAACACAAATAATAAAAAATTTACAGAAATTTCGCACAAATGCACTCACAAAAACACTCGGCAAGTGGGCTATAAATATTTTCTATACATGAAAATGCACGCAAAACATTGTGATTTGTGATGTCTTAGTGGTCACACCTCAAAACCATAACACAGATCTCACACTACTATATACATATATATATATCAGCTTTTGTACTCACATGTAACATAATGAATAAGCTTCTTTATGATCTGTACAAGCCGTTCTTAATGCAGAGCGTAGGAAATATTGGCATTTGTTTATTCGAGAGGGAATTCATTAATGTAAATAATGTGTACACACATCCTTTCAAAAAAAATCCATTGGAAAGGTCTTGAACCTTTTATTACCAAAGTAGCTTCTTTTCAAAGATAGGTTTTTGCCTGTGCAGGATTTAGTTTGTTATGGACGAAATTTATAAAAGGTTAAAGCATATCTGAGGCATTAGATCTGTTTGAAAAACTTCTTTCAAATGAAGACTAGCTAACCTCTCCAGCATATGAGCATAATAAATTTCAGCAGCAGCTATTGAACACGACATACTGGAAAGAGCAGGAAGTGACAAAAAAGAAGATATAAATTTAAATTTGCCTGGACTTACACATATTAAAATAGCAAATTAGACAAAAAGAACAGTGGTTGACAAAGCATTCAAGACTGCCAATTGTGAAAGTAAATATTCAAATAAATATCAGTTGAGCGATTTTCACACCAAACAACATTTTACATCTTTACCAAAACAACAGCGGCTTGCAATCAAGAAGTGAAAAAAATGTTCAAAATGTACTTAACAGGAAAAAAACTCAATAAATAGTAGGATTAATGATAAGATTCAAGGGCAAAGATTCATTAAAATAATATATGCCTAAAACACCTATAAAATATAGCTATAAAGTTTGAATGTATTGTGATGAAAGTGGTTTTGCCAGCCCATTTGAATACGCAGATAAATTACATGACATCAAGAGAAACTTAAGTGAAAAAATTGTATAAATACTAAAGAATCACTATCTAGGAAAGAGAAAAATTATATTATATACATGGATTAGCAATATTAACAAAATGTGTGTAAATATATATGTGTGTGTGTATTATAAAAATAAAAGTATTCTAGCAGTGAAATGGTGTAAATATTACTTTTTTTTTACTGCAGATACCTATCAAGGGGTCATTTGTCAAATATATACTACAATATTATGCAGTATTTTGCAATTAAGGAACAAAAGCATTTCAACTCCAATGTCCATATACGTTCTGCTCGTACCATGGAAAAGCATTCCATAGACAATATGTAACTTAATTTTTTTCAATTGCTAATTAATAATCCAAATATTAAAGTTTACAAACAGTAAAGTTAAGGAATAATTTTATTAAAAAATTACGTCAATCTCAACATAGAAGTAAATAGTGAGAAAATGGACAGGAAAATTTTATCCATTTGTGAAAGAAAGTACATTTTTCACACATTTAATATTTATTGAACAACATAATTTTTTTATATGATTGATCTAAGAATATTCCAAATAGGTACTTAATGATTTAAGAGAAATTTTTTTGTTTAATTGAGTCTTTGTATACACATTTCTGCTTGCTTGTGGAAAATGTGAACTCTTTTTACAGGTAACGAAAAGTGGGTAACCTTAGAAAACACTGTAAGGAAAAGAGCTTACTGTGAGCCCAGATAATCTACACCTTTCACATTTAAATCAAACTAGGGTCTGAATAAGAGAACATTAAGTATATGGTTGGACATTCAAAGACTATTGGACATTCAAAGACTAAGACATCATGAGCTTTTGAAACTGAGCAAAGAGCTCAATTTTAGAGAGTTTAAAAAAAATGGAGGATGTAAACAAAACAAAACAAAACAAAAATCAGAGGGAAAAAGGCTAGCTATGTTCAATAGGAAGCTAATCATGTTATATCACAATAACGTCATACTCATGATGGTTTAGAAAGTTGTTAAAAAATCAAAGAGCTAGGCTGGAAAATTCTTTTGGACACACTACACTCTAGATGTAGCACCTTTTGGTTATAATCCCTCTCCACGAAAAAATTTCGAGAGTAGCAATATTTAAAACTGAAACAGATATTAACCAAGCACTACTAGAATTCTTTGCCACTAATGACAAAGCATTTTACAAAAAATGGTACTTACAAATTACCATCACACTTTTATGAAGTCTAAAGTAATGACAGAAATTACACAGTAAAATAAATATTATTAGTTGTATGAAAAATGTATTGTTTTCTTTCACTTTCCAAACAGACAGAACTGCCTGATGACTTAATATATATAAGTTCATATGATGGTTCTTATTCAATTTATACAAGCAAATGAAGCACTGATATACTCTCTCGTCCATTGAATGTAATGTTTATTTTTTTGCATTCAGCAATAATTTTTCTGTGACAAGATTACTTAAAATCTTGAAGTTGTTCATTGAATTAAGGTCAAAGGAATATACAAGCTGTTACATAAAATCACAATAGACAGGTGAAGTTCTTAAGCTGACCAGGTATTTTGTACTATAAAATTTGTAAACTTTTCCTAACCTGGCACTATGAATGGATTCCTAGGTTCCAATATATGGCATTCATTTAAGTGTATGTGCTAGCTTAATAAAGATTGAGAAATATAAAACCATTTATTACCTGATAATCACTGTTCTATCCCCTTGGCCCTTTTGCTTTTCAACTTCAATATGAGCCCCAGAAGCTTCACGAATAGCATTTATATTCATACCGCCTCGTCCAATTACTCTGCTGATGGCATTAGAAGGAACTGAAACTTTCTTTGACCTGTTGAATAGTTTACTGAAAAAGATTTACAAGAAAAATTAGCATATAAATTTTTTTGAGAAATTGCAGTTTTTTAAATTTAAATCTAATCAAAAGATTTAGAGAAATATCCTGAAACTAATAATTTTGGTTTATACATATTGCTAAGTAGATCAGGCACTGTTAACAAACAAGAACTTGAAAATACACTCGCTGCCATAAAAATTTGTGAACCAAGAAATAAGAATGGGATTGTTGCCAAACTAGGCAGGAAGGTACATGTCAGGCATGTATGTAAATGATTAGAAATGCAGCATGACTGTACATTGTGTAATGCCACCAGAAGGCGTTGAACTTATCCTCTTTGGATTATAAAACAGGTAAGCAAAGCTTGTTTGAGTGTATTTAATCTGTTGCAGAGGGACACTTTTTTAACTAGAGATGTCTTTCTGTCACAATCGGTGATAATATGAGGAGCTGTCAAAGTTCGAAAGGGGAATCATAGGGATTATGGAAATCGGGTGGTCAGCTCGACCAGTAGCAAGCCACCTAGGCTATTCTGACTTCACTGTGATGAGGCGTGTTAGGGGTAGTAGACAAGAGAGTTATTATATGGCAACCAGGTTCAGGACGCCTTCGACAGACCAACAGTCAAGAAGACCATCATGTCATATGACAAGCACACATAGCAACAACTGTCTCACTGCCTACTACCTATACACAGGCAGCACCTTCACTACAGGCCTCTGTGTCAGTCCGTACCATTGCAAGGCTGAAGGACAGTTGCTATTGCAGTGCCCATTATGTTTACTGTCATTGACACCCCTGTTTGAAGCGGTGTCATACTCAAAGGGAATGGACTACAACTGAATGGAATCAGGTCCTCATTAGCAACAAATCCAGATTCAATATTGGTAATGACATGCATATGCATGGAAGCCCCGTGGGGAACATCTCAATCCTGCTTATTCTGTACAGCGGCACACTACTCTCACAACTGCTGTGATGGTATGGGGTGCCATCGCATACGACACAAGATCACTCCTAATATTGTTCCAAGGCATCGGGACTGCCTAGAGGTACATTCGTGACATTCTTCAACCATATGTGTTGCCATTCAAGGCAGGGCTCTCAGGAGCCATTTTCAACTGGATAATGCTCGCCTACACATAGCAAGGGTTTCAAAGGGCTACCACCGCTACATTTCCACCTTTCCCTGGCCTGTTGGATTGCAAGATTTGTCACTAATCAAGCATATCTGGGATCATTTAGGACAAGTTGGACAGCCTATGAGTTTGGTCAAATTAAAATGCACTTACAACAACAATGGAACGAGATGTCGCAGAACATCATAAGGGACATGTATGCCTCCATGCCCCACCGTATCACATCATGCATTCATGCTAGAGGTGGCCCAACAGGGTACTAAAACCTCCATTAATTTGTAATGTTTCATACAATAAAGGATCATTTTGCTTTGATTTTGTAATCACTTACTTTCATCAACATTGTACTTATATATGTAAAATTTCCTTTCGTTCTAACAACTCTTTCTAGGTGGGCAAATTTTTGTGACAAAGAGTGTAATTAGATATATTATAGTAAACATACAAATAATTAACAGTTCAGCTAATAAAAATGTCCTTTTTTTTTTTTTAATAATATCAGAGATCATGTTGGCCAAATGCACTCAAGGAAAAACAGCAGAAATAAATATACAATCAATTAAAATATTATAGTTTTTATTAATGTTGCACTAGAAACAACATGAGGGCTATTGGCAACGGACCTCAGTAAAGTGACACCTGAGCTGGCACCCCCTCTCCTAACTTTCACTTCATACCAATGGAAGGACTTTGGGCCCAGACAGATTTAACGTGCATCAGTCCCGGCTACACGGCGGGTCTTTGGCGGCCAAGGATCGAACTCGCAACTTAACGAAAACCGCCAGCCACGAATCTGAAACCATGACCACTAAGCCACCATTTATATATAATAGAAGGAATGATAAATATAAATTTAAGCAGAATTTTTTTCTGGGATTCCGTGTTTACTTGAATAGTAAACAGAAAATAAGGCTTTAAAGAATGGGGATCTGGACCTCCAATCACTGAATATACTATGGACTCAATTCTATAAACAAAAATAGCTAGAACAACACAATAGGGATATTCAACAAATTACTTTTAATTGTGTTTTCCTTATATATAAACAAAATCATACTATTTAATATATAACTTTAGTTTATAAAATGACACTGATAAGCATTACTTAATGTTTTCCCTCGTAATTAAAGAAATCTGCTAATTTGTTAAAAATTGCATCATAGACACTATACCTAGGACTACAATACTTTGATACAATCACTATTTTTTTTTTCTTTCTCTTTTAAGAACAAATAATTCCAATAATAAATATTTGTTTCTGAAGGTTGTCTTAAGCAAGTAAAATGAAATCAATATCACTTAAACTGAATCCACTTCCAAGTTAACAATCATTCTGCCACATGCAAAGCTACATACATATAACTACACATACAGATAGTTCCTTTAAATATAATTATATTTACAATTTATTCAAACTTGCTGCAAACATTTTACATGCAACATTCCATCATACACTTGTATATTACTGTGGTTTTGTCATACAAACATGGTTTAATTAATATTATGTGACCAAAAATGTAGGATTTTCAATATCTACAAATGCATCCTTCTATTCATAACACTTCTTGCTAGAATACATTTATCTGATTTCATTATAATATACTTCAAAAAGTACATACAACTGTAAATTTTACATGCCAGTATATATAAAATCTGAAATGAAACACTTACCTTCTCACAACTTCCTTCCACCCTTCATCTCTTTTAGGCCATTTTTTAGGTGAAACACTATTTGTTAAAGATGACTTTAAACTATGAGGTAAAGTGGAAGGACTTCTAAGGCCAGATGTATGAGTTACATCTGGAAGTTCTAGAGACAGTTCTTCTAGAGAATCTCTGAAACAGATTGAAATACATTTTGAACAGCGCACTAAATCATGACTAAAGTTGAAATGATAGTTTATAAATAGCACGAAGAAAAGAAAATTAAAGTAATTTCTTAAGTTACAAAAGGTTGTATCCAGAAATTACTTATATCCTTTCACAGTGGTAGTATTCAATAGAAATTTAATATTCCGAAATAATTACTGATAAAAAAAAATACCAGAAAAGTACTACATATTATAAAATAATATGCAAATCATTTAGCATATACAGACTATAAAAATCAATATATCCTTTAGAAATCTATTAAATACATCAAATAATATCCATTGGCTTAAGATATGTGATAAGGACATAAAACAGTTTCAAATTTCATCTAGTATTTTAAAATGATTATTACACTAAAATTTGAGGGGGGGAGAGAGAGAGAAGCAGACTTCTTGACAAAAAAAAAAAAAACCCAAGAATCCATATTATACCTCTTCTAAATTATTCAAAATGTTGTGTTCACTTTATCATATGCATTAGTTAAACCATTTAAATTCTGTAATATTCATTCTTGGAATATAAGTTGTTGATCATACTTTTTATTACTCTTTGAAATAATAAATAGCTTAATGATTTTCTCATGCCTCAGTTATTCACAAAATGCAACTAATCATCTTCACAGTGCATTTTTTAAGTTGCATTTACAACATTTTTGAGAGACAAGACACTTTTCACATAATTTTAAAAGCATTAATTATTAAACTCATTTTTTTTACTGATTTTCCACCTTTCCCTCCCTACCAATAGCACTCAAAAATAAATTATTTGTTCCTAAATGCACTGCTCAACGGCTAATGGCAAAATAAAGATAAAATGTGCTCTTATGATGCACACACATACTAATAATAATATGCACAACATAATGTAATGAGTATTTTAAAACTTTTAACAACTCCTTTATTTCAAATATAAATTTTCTATTAAATACTTTAATAATAAAAGTTGAATTTAACAGTATGTCAAAGGCTACTGCTTCAATAACAGTACATAAATACAATGAAATAAAGATATTGTTTATAATACAATACAAAGATTGAAGGCATAATTATCTTTCAATATATTTTTCTAACATAATCTAAAGAAAAAGAGTCCAAATAAAATGATCTGAAGGGGAAAATAAAAGCTTAATTGAAACTAAAAATACCATAATAATCTCAAGATATTAAAATGGGTCAAAATTATTTAAAAACTTTTAAAATAATTTTTTCCCACTTTAATTCTAGGATTGTTAAAAGCATGTTATGTACTTTAAATCGGAGGATGGGATATAAGAACAAGGATATTTTCTAATTGGATCTGTGACTGTTCAAAGAATAGTTTTAAGGAGTAACAGTTCAAAAGTTTAATTCCAAGTAGTTTAAAAGAACTTTTTTTTTTTTGTAAGCATTTAGCTTTAAAAGAAATCGGGTAAAAAGAATTCGAGAAGAAAAGTTAATGGCTTTATTCTCCATTGAAAATTTTAAATCTTAAAATTATAGGTATGGGATAACATTTGTAAACACATTAATAAGTCTTCAATGATAATTAAATTATTTGTTATAGTTCATTCTAAGTTAATAATGCTCTAAAAAAACATTATTGTAACTTTTTTTGCACATTATTTCCCCCAATATATCCAATGTATTTATACAATTAATGAGCGTGAAGAGAATTCATTTATAAATTGGTCAGTGGGAGTCATGCTACTTGGCATTAATGCTATAGAGCAAGCCTGTACTTCCTCCCCCAACAGTGATATAACAATAAGATTGAAGTATAACAGCTATAAGAGTCTTACATTTCCTTTGAGCAAAAGAATATTTAGCTGTATAAGTTATATAAATAAACAGTATGTACAAATTACAAAACATGTAAGTGACTAGAGGGAGACAAAAAATTGTTTCAAAAAGGAAATAAGAATTTTGAAAAAGACAACATTGTTATCTCAAATTGCTAAACAACATCTAAAACAGGTAACTAAGTGATGATTTTGTCTTTCCTTGAGTAATTGATTGATTACACATAATAACAAAGAACTATCAGAAGATTGGTTAAGAACTATCAGAAGAGACAGTTTCATATGCCGCAAAGCCAAAGGTAACTGGTTACAGCCTGATATTCAAAACACACTACAGCAGATTCTCAGAGCATTTTAGTGGACCGGGTCAAGTTTGCGCAAGGTAGTTTTGCAAGCTGAACCGAAAAGGATACATCCATAGTCAATCCAAGACAGAATCACCTACTGATACATTCCAAGTAAAGAAGTTTAATCCACTCCTCATGAAGTGTTGGACAACACCTTCGAGATATTGAGATTTCTCACACCTCTTCCGCAGATGTAAAATATGTGGAAGGAAAGTGAGTTAGCGGTTTAAAATTACTCCCAGAAAGCGGATGTCAGGGACAACAGGAGTTTAGTTTGGTTTAGTTTAGTTTTTATTAACATTGCACTAGAAGCAACACAAGGGCTACTGAAGACAAACCTCGTAATTTTGAACCACGGTCAAGTGACGAGGACGACACCTGAGCTGCAGGGACAACAGGAATAAATGTTTCATGGATGTGAATATCAGGATTAGGATGGAGACCCCTTATGTGCAACCACAAACTTCATTTCACTCACTGTGCAACCACAAACTTCTTTTGCAGCAATTATCAGGCAGGTAGGAGTGGTATTTTCATCATTGATTTATGAGTCGCAGGGAGATGTCCAAACACTCCCAGTTCCACATTTATTTACAGGCCATCCGTAGTAAGTTGATTGGTACACATCACAAGATGAAAGAAGAGAATCTATTTAGAATTTGCAGCCTCAAGAACATTCATTACCAAACATTTACTACATGTTAGGTTTACAGGTGAAAGTTCAAGACCTAAAGGTCATCACACATAACACATGGATCAATAAGTTCCGAGACTAACCCAGAGATGGCGCTCGTAGTAAACCAGTAACCAGGTCTTTCTAGAGTACTAACCTTTGCTTGAAACGTATCAAAATTTTAAGTCGATCGGACCAGAAACAGCTGAGTTATCGAGGTTGAAGTAAAGTCGTTTTGTAGTTTGTTTAAAAAATGGAAAAAACCGAGTTTCGTGTTCTGATAAAACATTGTTTTTTAATGGGTAAAAACACCGTGCAAGCGAAACAATAGATTGAAAAATGTTACCCGGACTCTTGTCCATCAAAAGCAACGATTTGTCGGTGGTTTGCCGAGTTTAAACGTGGTCGTACCGACACAAATGACGCAGAACGCTCGGGTAGACCTGTGGAAGCCTTTACACCGGAAAATGTGAGTGAAGTGACAAAAATTATAATGAAAGATTGTAAAGTGAAGCTCCGTGAGATTGCTGAGATGACACAGATATCATATAGAAGTGTATTTACTATTCTTCATGAAAAATTGAGCATGAAAAAGGTTTTTTCCAAGTGGGTGCCGCGATTGCTTTCGATGGAACAAAAACAGCAACGAGTCGATGATTCAGAAAGCTGTTTATTGCTATTTACTCGCAACAAAAAAGATTTCTTGCGTCGTTACGTGACCATGGACGAAACATGGATACATCACTACACTCCAGAGTCGAAGCGGCAGTCATCCACAGCTGGCAAAAGCCGTCCGAAGCGTCCGAAAACGCAGCAGTCAGCTGGCAAAGTCATGGCGTGATATTCATTGACTACCTCGAAAAAGGTAAATCGATCAACAGTGATTATTATATTGACTTGCTGGTGCGTTTGAAGGAGGAAATCGCAAAAAAACGACCGCACAGTCTCGGGACTTATTGATCCATGTGTTATAAGTAAAAATGATTTTTAATTTACAGATGGATTTTATTGGTGGTAATAAAAAGTGATGTTATAATATGCTTCTAGAAGCATTGGCTTCCTAGCTCTGAATTGTACAATGACATTAAAAAAAAAATTTTGAGAATAAATTTATCTGATGATTTAAATAAAAATATTAAAAAAAAGGATAGCAAAATAGGTACTATAGAGAGTGCAGACAATTCTGACAGAGAAGTGTATATATATATAAAAGTTATGATCTGGTCAAAGTTATGATCTTTTGAATCTTTGCCTTTACAACTATGAAATTTGAATTGAACTTCGATGAAAAGCATGGATTCAGGTATGTAGTTTTTAAGGTTTTTAACTGGAAACATTTAATTTATAATGTTTTGTTTCGAAAAAAAAATCTTAAATTTTTAATTGAATAATTTTTAATAGGATATTTTTAATTGGATAATTTTAATGGATTATTTTAATCAGATAATTTTAAATGGATAAGTTTTAATTGGATAAAAAAAAATTCTTTTTTTGTTTTTGAAAATAATTAGTAATTGAAATATCTCGCCATTCAATTTTTCTTCTTTGTTTATTGTTTCTTTACTTTAAATTACAACTTGATTTTTTGGAATAATCCAATTTTACCCAACAAGATGCATTGGGGGAGGGTTGGTACCATAGAACTAGTATAACCCCACAATTCAGTCCCCAGTCTGAATATGCATGTTTTGTTGGGTATTCGAATTATTCAATTTATTCTTTGGTTCTAATTAATTTCAAATTTGATTCATCTCTTAGTTTCAAATTTGATTCAGTTTCAACTTTTTTATTTAGTTCTATAAATGTTTTTTTTTTTTTTGTTGTTGATTTTTAATTGTTCTCTTCCTTTTGTGTTTTTTAATGATAAATTATTTGCTTTATCTTACATATATATATATAGCAGTGCCTCTGCTACAGTACCTCTCAGCAACCTCTCACAACCCACCCAAATTTAGTAAAACTAAATTTGGGTGGGTTGTGATATAATTAATAGAAGAATATTTATCATTGAGAGCAGTAAAAGTTAAACCTCAAAAATATATTATGGTAATAGGGCTTTGACACATTTGCAGAAAAACATAGAAAGGATAGTTGGTGACTAAAATATCAGTGAAATAAGGTTCCCATATACTGTTTTTCGGGCCATTTACAATCAAGTAAAAATTCACTATTTTTTAAATGGAAGAGCCTTCAATGTAATTATCTATTTTTAATACGAAGATTAAGATAACTTGTATTACTTAAAAAAATATATTGGTTTCCATAAAATGCTTAGCACTATTAAGTTTAGCAATTAAGGAGCCATGATCAGAGCAAAAATAAAAAAAATTTGAGATTGCTAAAAAGGCCATTTCCATTATTTTTTGCAATAAATAAGAGAATGAATATTGCAGAGCTTTATTTCAATCAGAGGTGTTGCATTGAAATTCTTTGTGAAATGTATCCCAAGATGGAATGAGTTCTAATAACGCTTAGCGAAATGAGTGAAGGATCCTCCAAGAAAGATTTTAATTCAAGCTCTTTTCACAGTTGAAAATTCAAAGCATCCAAATTGAGATCCAAGCTATTGTCCACGCAAGTGGTTTAGGAGATTTGGAACCTCTGACACTTTCTGCTTCCATTTCGAAAGAACTGAACTTGGTTTTCTTTTTCATTCTGAGGAGATGGAAAACAAAACTTTCTAAAAAAAAAATCAGAAAACCTAAAATCAATTTAGTGAAGAAATTGTGGAAAGAAAAGTAGGTGTTAACTTGAAATCTGCTCACCAATTTAGAATTCCTGAGGGATACGAGAACTTAAAGGTTGGAGACACTGTATCGGTTGAAAAGATCAACAAAAACTTCTGGATTTAGGAATACTTAAGGAAGTTATCCAAGGCAGAGAACAATCTTACCCATGCTTGATTCGTAAAAAGTGAAAAATAATTTTCGGAAAATGTATGCAATTTTTGTGTCCTTTGAATAAGGAATTTCTTTAATTATATTACATAATTTGAATGTTGAAGTTACATAAATTATATATATTTCAAAATATTGCTTGGACGTTTAGAACTTAAATATTAACTAACCTAGTATAATTTAGACTATGACAGTCTATTTGTAAATTAGAATTTGTTAAATTGCTCACTTAGTACCTGTGATTAGCATATGCATATTATTTTCTTAATTTATTGAATATTTATTTGTGAATGATGTTATTACCTGTTTTATTACTTAGTGTTACAGTTATCTAAATTTCTATCTTACCTCTATATCTATAATTATATTTTTTTTCTAGATTTATTGAAACAAGTTTTATTGCTTTCTTAATAATGTGATTATTATATCAATATACTTAAACATTTAAGATTTATTGATTCAAAATTATTTCTAATGGTTTTGAATTTATATGATGTTTATGTTGTACTTTATCATCTGGCAGGTATCGGACCAAAGAAATGCCAAGTTATTAAAGACGGACAATTGGAAAATCACTGTTACTATGTGTTATTACTTACACTTATGTACTACTGTTTAAAAGTTATATGGGAATAAAGCAACTGAATACAGAACATGAAATAATGCTAATACATAAAATAACTAAAACGGCAAAAAATGTCCTGTTTAGATTAATGGCCTACAAAATTTCATTGAATTAGAAGGAATAAATCCCCCCCCCCCTATTTTCTTCTGTTGATTTGTCTTCCAGAAAAAAAAAACACCAAATTACTAGCAGGGCTGTAAAGGTGAAGTGCCAGATTCTAGATGGAGTGTTGGTATTTGTCATGAGGATAATTTTAATGGCTAATGGAATTGAGAGACTATAACTAATCATTATATTTTTTGGACTTAAAATTTTTCAATTCATTATTAATTAAATTGAAAGTTTGGATGTTTACATGTTAATACTGTTGTTATAATTGAATTTATATTCCTCTCAGAGTTCATAGTGACAGTTCGTATGTACTCTTAACAAAGTCTAGGTGGTGATCTTGTGGAAAATTCATACGTATAATGGACAATCTCCTTTCCTTGACTGGGAGAGTGGAATATTATTACTCATAAGTAACTGGTTACAAGAGCCTTACATTTCTTCTGTATGCAAGTAAAATTAACTATATCTAAATAACTTCAATGAATAGCAAGCAGAAATTGCTAAATGTGTAAATAACTTGAGGAAATTTAAAAGAAATGGAAAAGATGATGTTGTTAATGAAACTCAAACCACTAAATCGCCAAAGAAGCAGAACAGCACTGCATGACAGAATGTAGGTGAAAATATAGAGTTTTGAAAGTGAAATTTGTACAAAATTGTATGAATGTATTTTACACCACCAGCTGCAATGTATCTGCTTTTATGCATTATTTTTAAAAGCAATTTACTTAGAAAATTTAGGAATTAAAATAACTTTATTTTAAAATATAATAATAAATAAGAGAAATGGAAATAAATTTTATACAATTACAATCAAATAAAAAGATGATGAATTCATAGAAGTAGTATTTTTTTCTCACATCGAGGAAAATGTTATTTATCAGCAAGAAAGATAGCTACAACTAAATTCAATTTACAAACTAAGAAGCTCAAGAGTAGAAGTAAAAATAATGAGTAAAAAGTAGGAAATAAAATATTTCTTATTTTTTTTTTTTTTTTTTTTATTTTAAACCAAAATTTAAATGTGAAAAAAATTAATTAAAATGAAAAATTATTTTTTTTAATAAAATTTTTTTTTTAAAATTTTAATAAATAAAAAAAAAAAAAAAAAAAATCAAAAAAGTTACAATTATTCAATACAATTAAAAATTTGACTGAAAATTTAAGTGTTTACATTACCTTAAGTTGAATAGTTGGGAGTGTGCAGAACGCTTCATTTTATCAAAAATTTACACTCGGGGGGAAAAAAATCTTCATATTTTTCTTTAATATTTATGATGACAAACTGTCATTTTCAATATATTTAATTTAAATGTGTTAATTAAAAAAAGTAAAAGAAAAAACATTTTTTAATCTTTTTCCACATCAAAGTATTGGTTTCATTCTTTTTAAAAAATTATATATATTTAGATAAATTTTAAAAATTATATATATTTTTATATTAAACAATTATATACATAATTATTATATTTTCTCATTTGTAAAATTATATATATGTTCCACTTTTTCAGTTTTTCTTTTCAAAAAAGATTTAAAAAATCCTTTTTTATATGTTAACTATTTTTTTTTTTTAATTCATAGTTTTATTAACTTAATATTGTATTATCATCCTAACTGAGCTTGTGCACAAAATTTAAGATTCTAGCTTATTAGGAAGTGGATGAAAAAGTGATGGATAGATCTATCAAACTGATATGCAGAGTAAAGTAACAAGAAGTGTTTGAAAAAATACGATATGACAAACAATTACAGAGGGAGGAAAATTCTTACTTACAAGCCCATTTTATCATTGGAACTTCTGCCTTTTAGTCTTGATTGTGCAATAATAGCACAAAACTCTTCATAGTCATTTCCAGTAATGCCATTCATAATCACATCTTTCGTTTTATAATGCTTATGATTGGCATTTTGAGACTTTGCATCAATAGATGTAGTGTGAGGAACATTAGATATACTAACAGTTGTAATACTTTTCACACTTGTAGAAGATGGAATTGTAACAAATGTAGCAGTACAATTTAAGTTAACATCAGGCTTTTGATTCCGTTTCTTGTTTCTATTACAATTGTTAGTATTTATCACAGTTACTGACTCAGAAACATTTGGTACATGCTTCTCAGCTACTACAACTTCATTTGAGCTTCTATATGACTCTGGAGTTGTGGCCTTGTTTACCATATTCCTCTTATTCTTTTCCTGAGTTTTAGCTTTTTCCCGTTCCCTTCTTTTATCAAACTTAGAAACTTCACTACTTGATTTTTGATTAGCAATATTTGCAACATCATTTTCAGGAGCATCTATTTCCTTCAATTTAGTTTCTGAATTTGTGGAAATGCCGCTGGACAGAATTGATTTGCTCTTGCTTGGACTATTGTTAATTAAAGGAAGTCTTGAATTTGATTCATTCACTGAAATAAAACAAAATTCTGAGGTGAAAATTTTGCAAATGATGTCAAAAATACACAATTTTTAAAGCGCAAAACTTTTTAATAATAATAATCTTAAGGAATTTTTGAAATGCTGGTACAGCAATTTGATAGAATAAAACTTTACTTATTCTAAGTTTCCCTTAAAGAAAATACTTATTCAACATTCTTAGTTTACTTTACATTAATAGAGAAAAAAAATGACAAAAAATACATTTATACATATTATACCAATAACTATGTTCTTTTTCAACTGAATTTAATTTTCTCCTTAAAACAAAAACAAACAAAAAAAATTTAATTGTATCAAAAATACATCTTTATTGATAAATTACTTAAATGCCTTTTTATTAATAAAATTATGATTTATAAATACAAAAAGGAAATCAAGATTAATTAGATAAAAATTTTGAAAGTAAAAAGTTAATATAATTTGTTTCACCTTCTTCAATATTTTCTTCTTCCTCCTCATCTTCTTCCTCTTCATCTTCCTCATCCTCATCTTCAGCATCTGACTGATCACTTAAATGACTTGAATGTTTATTAGATGACAAACCATCTCCCTTTTCACACTTTTTAGATTCTTTAGCAGCTTTTGCAGCTCGTATCTGAATTGACAAATATCATGAAAATTAGTTTTTTTAAAGCCTTATAATGAGGATATTGCTCTAAACAATTAGTGGAGTAAAAAATTGGTATTTGTGTAAAATCTTGTCAACCATGAAAATTGTACCAATTTCCACTCATTATGAAAGTTGCAAGCATTTCCAGCTGAAATTGCACCAATCATTTCAGTGGAAAAAGGTACCCCAATTCTATTCAAGATAACAATGAATGAGTCCTCAACAATGTAAATCCTATGCTGTATAAATTCGTCTATAAATGAATACAAGTAATTATTTAATTTGGCCAAACTCAAGGTTCTTTAAATAATTGGGCGGGGGAGGCCAAAGTCAGATCCACAAAGGTAAAGCTGTGTTTAACTTTTATATATTTGAATTTTGGAGCACTTAATTCTTCAGTTTCATGAGTTTACAGAATGTGATAAAATAACGGATCCTTCAATGTTTCCTTGTGGGTAGTTGCTGTTCTATCAGAAATTCTAATAATGAAATACTCCTTCTCTCTGCAAATTCCCTCAAACATTATATTCCATACCTATGAAAATACTCTGTTGTAATTTGCTCTAAAGTGAAAAAAATCCCACAAGTTTAATTTTATTTATTGTTATTTCAAAATGTGAGATAAAAAAAAAACACAAATAGCAATTAGAGATAACTTACATAATTTCCATACAAAATAATGGCTACACATAGATACATTAGACCATGTGTTTGATTTCCCACTTCCCAAAATTGGTGGAATAGCGCATCTATTGGTGAAATTGTTTCGTTTGATGAACAGTTGAAAAGGATTTTACACAAATACCAAATAATCTACTATTTTAAATTTTAAAGAATCATTTGCCACAACTTTGACAATACTTGAATAAAATTAAACTGAAAAATTCAATAGTTACAAAGTTACTACACTATTAATTATTAAAACTTTCATAAACACTCATTCAAAAAAAAAAAAAAAAACCATGCTATAAGTCTTAGAAGTCTAATCAAAACACAACACAAAATTTTTTAACAAGATTTTTATTTTAACAATTTTATAAATCTTTAAAAGATACAATTATTCTATTATTATTAGTCATGAAGCAAAATGATTACTTCTTATCCCCTATCTGTGTGTGTAAGAGAAAGTTTTCCCACATAAAAAATGAAAATTTCTTAAGCAGTACAATAATACTGAAATACTAAACTATATGAAAAAAATACATCATCTTTGTCTGTACATGTACACACATACAAATTAAAATACAGAAGCAAAATGTATGGTATAAAAATAAGACTTAACTCCTTCAATAAGTCACTATACATTCACAGAAATATATCCATTCATGATAACTTTATATTATCATTTCAAAAATTTAATCAATTCATACTTTACAAACATTGCAATGCATAATCAAATATCCCTCAAGTTTTTCCAAGATCATTTACTTTTATTATGAGAAAGTATTTCAGCCACTGAACACTACAGAAAATAAAAATGTTTGAGTTTGAAATATATTATTAATATTCATTGCAATATGTAATAAAAATAAAACTAATAATTATTACAGAAACTAATTTGCAGGCAATACTATAATTTATCGGAAAAAAAATATGTCCATGTATGTTTAGCGAGCATAACCAGGGTGGGTGTAAAAAGGGCAATGACAATTAAGAATTTCAGTATTAAACAGAAGTTATCTAATTTATTTCTAAACAAACATTTTGACTCCCAAGACATTATAGCATAGATTTTTTTACATCTACTGAAAAGTTAAATTATCAAAATTAACTTAATCACACATTTAATCATTGAGTATTTTACATATGCACAGATGGTTTTTGAACTTTTATACTTAATTCATACCTGAAATGTGAAATGAAAGAACATACATTTAAAGGTAAATTTAATATACTTTTAAAAAAATAATAAGGTGCACCAGCATTTAAATAAGCAATATTTAATTGATTAAAATTTAGATTTTTCTAACCAATTTATCACAGATAATAGAATTGTATTAGACTTTTTTTCTTTAGAGTACCTTAATTTTTTTAATGTAATACACGAGATGAGTTTAATGTTTTGTACATATTCTTGACTATCAGTCTTAAAAATGATATTTGATACACACAGATAAAAATCTAAGATACTGGACAAAATATGCATGAAATAAATTGTACAAAAGTTCAAAAATCACATGCACCAAGAAGGTATAAAAAGTATTTATTCATTAATTTTGCATGAAATATGAAAACATGTGAAATTTTTTTAAACTGAATTGGTGTATATTATTAAGGTGAAAGATGAATGTATCAAATAATTACAAATGAAAAATAAAACAAGACTAAAATGGTACATTCAAATTATACAAACTCTGTTTAAAATCACCAATGAATAGGCAAACAATAATATTTAAATTATTGGCAAGAAATTGCATTTATCACTCATATGAACTGTTTCACATGAATAATAAAATAAAAGAAAAAAATTAAAATTTAAAAGAATGAACTAAAAAAATATAAAACAGTAACAATTACTAACAAAATTTAAGTTGTTACAGCCTTCAAAATTTCTCCGAAATTCAATTAGTTTACAAAGGACATGTGGCTGCCAAAACATCAATTTTTGAACTGCATCCAAACATTTATTCTTTTTCAGTTTTTTACATTGCACTTATATATCTTACATAACTAAACATCATGAAAAACTCCACAAAATAATGGGAATTTCCCATCCTTTTTAGTGTTAGATATGATTTTCAAGAAATACAATGCTTTGCTGATAAAAGAAACTACACAGACCCAATATTATTTGTTTGGGGAGGAGTAGGATATTGAAGTAGGCACCTATCAGCATAACAATCAAATATAAAGCATGTAAATCCACATGTACTGAAACACATGTGGGATACAATACATGCAAAATTGAGTTAGCTGCCAGGTAAACTTGCAAAAAATGCAATCAAAAGTTGGGCTGCGGGAGGGGATGCGGATAATTCAAAAAGTACAACTATAATTATAAGAATATAAATTAGTTATATTGAATGCTAAAATAAAAACGTGCAACAAGCTTTTTGTCTGTGAAAATTTTAACATTTTTCTGAATATTTAACTTTCAGTGGCCTACATGTTTTGCTGTGGTTCAAAAAAAAAAAATAATTGACATTATGCACACATTCCATTAAATATAATAAAAAATAATCTAAGTATTTTTTTAAAATAAGACTTACATGCTAAGTAGATTCACATCACATTCAATTTGGATTCTACCGACTTGCCAAATATGACAAAAACTTAAATGAAAATTAGGGTGTTTCAAAACTCGTGGTCAAAAATTTAAGGGGTGAAAGAAAACATCAAAAACAGCAATTTTCACCATACAATGCATAGGCAGAGAGCAAGTGGTGAGCTGCTACACAATGCTGTAATGGAAGCACAATGGAAAACTTACACAATGTTATTTCTACAGTGGATTTCAGGAGCCATGGCAATGTACAGTAAGTAATCAGGAAAAGC
>BMAW01131519.1:72603-97263 GCA_019974015.1 Nephila pilipes
TGACCATGAGTTTTGAAACACTTTATATAACTTCTGCAGACGACCCTACAGATTTTTATCAAAATTTTCCACATTTTTATAGAGTCTAACGAAACACATTGTGTTAAAATTTAATTCCGATTTTTTGCTCTCTCTTTCAAGTAGCTGAAGCATGCAGTTATATATAAGGTTTCAATGTTTATTCCAGGTATCCATCATTAGGTAAAATAATAATTCATCAAAGCATGACTTCAAAAGAATTTCAAAAGATGTGCAAGATATATCAACCAAATTTATAAATGAAGTCTAAGCAGCATTATATGGAGCAAGTACTGAAAAGGAAAATCCCCAAAATGGCATCAAGTTAACACGGGAGTGTAAGATGAAAGTTTTTGAATTCATTATCGATACTAGAAATCAGAAAATACACGAAAGAATTTTTTTAAAAAATTTAAGAATATCTATTTCAACAGATATTCAGGAAAGGGAGCTACAGTTGATTTAAAAAACTGCATAAGCAAAAAAAGGCTTCCATAATTCTATGGGAAGGAATCGCCAATCAAGTTGGGACTTTATCAATAACACAACTTTTTAACTAAACTGATGTTATTTTTAAAAAAATTCTGAAAAGTCAGCAGTGAATTAGCTTATATTATACTGAACTTAATAGATTTTAAAACATTTTTTTGAATTTCGCTTGGTGTCTGTGTGTCATCAAATTTTCGATCGTTAATTTAACCAACTTCCCATTAAACTAGAGCTCTGGAACTTTGGGAATTGATCTTATTTGCCTAACAATGCAATATTTAGACATTTGCGACAAGTTTTAACTAATATTTCAATAATTTTTTTTTTAGTAACGTAATTTATGTAGTAACCTGGCGCCATTTATGGAAGATATATTGAATTTCGCAGAGAGAGTGATCTTAAAGACGAGAGAGATATGAGGTTTTTACAAAGTTTTAACTAATATTTAAATAATTTTTTTAATAAAACTTTGCCACCGTATAAAAACGTTGGTTTTTATCTTGAATTATTTAACATTTACTTTCTCTCTATTATTTAAAAATTAAAATGGATTTTGAAGTCTAACAATTTAAAGATGAAAAACTTTAAATTGGTTTTTCTAAGCTTTTGAATTTCTTTTGATAATAATTACGGAATTTTTAAAAAAATTTGAGAACATTTTTTTATATTGGATTTGATAAATCTAAGCATGGCATCAATATTCCCATAATTTTTATAACATTCATTTTTTTTTTTTGTTCCTTATTTTTCATAATGTACGGGATATATATAAAAAAAACGTAAAAAATAACAAAATAAGCTAAACCATTTAAATGCATGAACAAGATTGTGAGAAATACTTTACAGAAATAGGGGGAGGGGGTAAAATAAGTAAAATCAGCAACAATTTAAACAATTATAAAAAAATACATTATATAATAGGTTACTTGAAAATGATAACCTCTAAAATGCATATTTCAAAAGTATTGAGGTAATGCATATAATTTTATTCAAAAGAAATGTGAAAATTTAAAAAATTATTATCAAGTACTGTACCTCTTTAAAATTATTTTAAACACATATGGGGTTCAATGTAAAAGATATAACGGAATATGGTATTTCTTCAGTGCAAGAACATAACAAAACAAAGTATTCTTATTTTTTGTCAGCTAAATAAATGTAAAACAAAGTTAAAAAAAACTTAAATTTTAGTTTAAAGTTACCCAATTAAATAATAAACATTTGTATCTATTATTTATAATATCAAATGAGTGCTTATACAAGGCGTTCAAATTTGACTTGACTCATTTTCTGAATAAATTTTATATTTTTAAAGTTTGATTTTTAATTATATTATTAAATGTATAAACAACAATTACATGTGAAAAACCCTAATGTTAACTTTTTTAATATTTCACACATTTTTGCAATTGAATGTCATACGCAAATATTTCGAAACAAATGAGAGCCACTATAATTGAATTATAATTCTGAGTCATTAATGCATGAAATGAAAAACAAGGAGCTAATCAAATTCTAAATTAAGACTATATTATGCCATATTTAAATTTTTAATTCATCATTCATAGAATTTCATTCAATGGAAAAATTGCACAAAATTCGTAAACTATTACTTCTAGTTAAAATTAAAAACAAACAGGCAACTCTGACTATTTATCAATAGAATAAAGAATCCTAGACATGTCAAGAAGAAGAAAAAAGCTCATTACTTCAGGAAAACTATAAAATTCAAAAATATTCACATTGGTAACAAAACAATAAATAAATTTTAAAAAAAACTAAGTTGGACAAAATAGGTAAAAACTATTTAAACATCAATCTTAGACATATCCATATCAGGCATGAGAATTCAAATATTTTTTTTAAACACAATTATTTATTTAAAATAATGAAGGTTATTTTTTTTAAAAAATAAGGTCCATTTTTAACAAGAAAAAACCTTAGAAACATTATTAAAAAATATTTTTTTTCAATTTCTACATAGTTTTATCAACTTTCCTACATAATCTTCATTTTTGATCAAACATTTGTCATACTGCTCAACAAGTTTTTAAATTCCAATGTCAAAGAAATGTGTTACTAATGAAGAAGCCTAATCCACAAATGCAGTTTTCTATCTGCATTTAGCTTTTCAACTTTCAAGAAAACTGTATGTAACAAAACTCACTGGCTACAATGTGGATGATGTAATTGTTCCCATTCAAAAGACTTGATTATATCTTGTATTTGTGCAGAAAAATAAGAATTTGCATTGCCATAGTACAACATGACACTGAAAGACCGTCTATAATGCTTGTTTTGTAAGGCACATCTATCTCCAGGTCACCCAAAAAGTACCAGAATATATTGTAGTGCCTCTTGGCATAAAATCCACTAACAAAATCCCTTTCCAGTTCCAAAAGATAGCTATGATCTTTTATGCTGAAATTGTATGTTTGGTTCATTATGGAAGGTGACCATTGACTGCAGCATTAAAGCAAGTCTCATCTCCAGCAATGTTGTAGTCCAAAAATTCACCTCCTTCCTGATTATAATAAGTCAAAAACAACAAAGCACAGCTTAATCTTATGGTGATAGTCAGAAAGCAGTCTTCGAACCCCCAAAGAACAACTTTCAATAATGCAGTTTTTCCGAAACAAGGGTGTGCAAAACTGTTCTTCACACCTGTGGAAATTCCATTGCTAACTTTGAAGTCGTGAATTATCAGTCCTCTCGAATTTTGTTGCCCACACCGTGTACCAAATCTTCAAAAATCAGAGAATGTCAGCCTGGGCATAGATCATCATGCACATTAACTCATCCATCCTTCAACTTTGTTATCCATTTTCAAAGACACTCATCAGTTTAAACTTCACAAATCTGATGATGATTTATTGCTGCCACCATGTTTCCTGCACTTAAGAATTGAATTAGAGGTTGTATTTCACTCAATTACTGTAAACATAATTGCTACACCTCAGAACACAAGACGATACAGCTGCAAACTCATGTAAAACATGCTAAAATGTGTACCATGCCAACAGCATGTCATTCTTACTCTCATTCAAAAACAGACCTTGTTAAAAAAAAAAAATAGCTCTCATATAAACAATACATGGTAGGCAAAATACATTATAGATCAAGATGTTAACATGCATAACAATGATAAAAATCTTTATTTAATTAAATTATTTTTATAAAGAAAGCTAATTCAGAAAACAGAAAAGTTAGGAAGTTAGTGTTTTTTATATACTCTACTATTACAATTAGATTCATTCTATACACTATACATCAAGGTTCATTCAACATATTGTGTCAATCTACAAAGTGTACTGCCTACCCTTTAAATTAACAAATTTACCCAACTTTTCATTAAGAGCCATATATTGCCCTTTGAAGCTTAAAACTCTATCCAACATGATTTCTTCAGATTTTTTAGAATTGCACCTTCCAAAGTAACAAACTACTACGGAATAAAATTGCCTCTTATAAAACCTTTCTATAAAGACCACCCTTTTTGCATCACATATAATGCTGATATAAATTATTTCATGTCATCACTCTGTAAAATAGGAAACTATAATTAAAAACTCAGAGGTGTGACCATCTCCAAGGGATTTTTAAAAAATGGGGGATGGGGGGCTTATAATGGTATGAAGAAGAAAGCCATGATAGTCTACTTTGTCTGAATATCAGTAATAAGTGTCAAAAAAAGGGTATTTACAAGTTTATGAAACTTTATTATTTAATTTCAATTTTGTTAAAATTGATTTTAATATATAGCAATGAAAATTGAATGGTATGTTTAAATGATATCCAAGTAAAATCAGCTATATGTTTGGAGCCTTTCAAAATTATGCTTTTTAAATAAAGTACACCTGAGCCTTTTTCATACCTAGATTGAATCATGTTATGCCATTATTCAACCTCTAAAAACCATGAAAGCATAACAGCATTTAACTATTATAAGACCTCCAACCATTTAAAAGTATATTGCATACAATACAAATATAAATCAGACTACATAAATGATGCTTTTGCAGTTCTTAATGGGACACATTAAATTTAAATAATTTAAGAAAATATCAAATTTATTATCTAATATGCAAACATTTTTCTTGCAAATAATAGTTCAATTCTATAAAAGGAAGTTAATATTTTTCATTTTAAAACAAGACTTTTTTTCAAAGAATCAAACTGCTAAAATATCAAGTCCAGAAAGTTTTAATTGATGCAAAAGTTGTCTCTTTAATATCAAACATTTTAAGTCAGAGCATATGGCCATTTACTTAAAGTTTTTTTTTATTTTATTTCTAAAGAAAGCTTAAAAATTGCACATTTTATAAAGTTTTTCAATCAGATTTATCAATTTAGATTTAAAAAATAAAGCCTATGATTGTTTTCTAACATTGCATTCAAAGGTTCATCTCAACCTATAAAAGACCAACAATTGATATATGTACTTCAGGTCATAGAACAAATGTTAGGATAGATCTGATGCACAACACGATTTTAAGTTAGATCTTTTTTTACTGCTCACCATTCAATACACATTTAAGTTTGTTTTAAGCAATGATGTTATCATGATTTCATTAATTAAAATGCCTCTGTTAAGAAAAATAAAAAGCAAAAAAAAAAAATTCCACCTCCTATTGGAACTCTGCTGCATGAGTAATACGATGTTTTACACTTCTACCAAGTAAGAGCAGCTTCAGACTATTGGGCTCTAGAATTTTTAAACACTGCCAAGAAGTAATATAATGTCAACATCTTATATAATGAAATGAAGCTTATAACTGAATAGTTTTTAAGTCATTGAAGATTCAAGTGGCAACTTTAATATTCTCTACACTGGCCATCAAAAGGTAAACTAAGATGTTGTAGAGTAACACATCAATCAATAACTCCCGAGACTAACCCAGAGATGGTGCTCGTAGTAAACCAGTAACCAGGTCTTTCTAGAGTACTAACCTTTGCTTGAAACTTGTCAAAATTTTAAGTCGATCGAACCAGAAACAGCTGAGTTATCGAGGTTGGAGTAAAGTCGTTTTGTAGTTTGTTTAAAAAATGGAAAAAACCGAGTTTCGTGTTCTGATAAAACATTGTTTTTTAATGGGTAAAAACACCATGCAAGCGAAACAATGGATTGAAAAATGTTACCCGGACTCTTGTCCATCAAAAGCAACGATTTGTCGGTGGTTTGCCGAGTTTAAACATGGTCGTACCGACACAAATGACGCAGAACGCTCGGGTAGACCTATGGAAGCCGTTACACCGGAAAATGTGAGTGAAGTGACAAAAATTATAATGAAAGATCGTAAAGTGAAGCTCCGTGAGATTGCTGAGATGACACAGATATCATATGGAAGTGTATTTACTATCCTTCATGAAAAAGGTTTTTTCCAAGTGGGTGCCGCGATTGCTTTCGATGGAACAAAAACAGCAACGAGTTGATGATTCAGAAAGCTGTTTATCGCTATTTACTCGCAACAAAAAAGATTTCTGCGAAAAAAAAAGATTTTGGAAAAGCCGTTGAACGAGAGTTGTATCTCCAAAAGGTGATTAAGCGTTATGTTGATGAATAAAAAAAAATTTTGCAAAAAAAAATGTTGTTTTCAATGTTAGTCTCGGGAGTTATTGATTGATGTGTTATGTTCACAAAATAAAAAGACAAGAAACACTATGTATTTCTGTAGGAAATATATTGGTCTCTGCATAATGAACTGCTTTGAGGAGTGATGTGTTCAAATGTGAATGTAAACTAAAAAAAGCATTTGTAAAAATTTGAATGTGAGAATATGTAATGTATATATGGAACAAGCTGGATTATATTACCACTCAGTAATCCAGAAGTGCTCTAGTTCAGTATCTGCTGGATTTACCGAGAGTATAGAAATTTAAAATAAGACGCAACAGATTTTTAGTGGCATTCAAGGAAGGTGTGAATAAAGTAAATATTTTCTACTTACAACAATTTATAGATTGTATACAGAAAAACTCCATTTTGTTTGTCAAATACACTGATTATAAAGGTAACACAGACATTCTACTAATGCTCTTGGATCATGTTTCAACCAAATTAAAAGCAGCATCAAGAATACTAGATTTTTATATAACAATGCTTATATCATTACAATCAAATTAAGCATGCAATTTGTGTGTTAGCATAGGATTTAATAATACTTAACTCTTCAATTATTACTAAACATTATAAATCCAAAATAAATAGCCTGAGTTAAAATCCTTTCAAAGTGTGTTGTATCACAAAAAAGAAACATTAAAATTTATTTTGATGGAAAATAATCACATTCCTATTGACAAATAAAGTTAATTTATGTATTATAAGGATGAAAAACTGATGATTAACTAAACTATTAACAAGGTTCAATTTCTTTAGCACAATGAATTAAGGTACTAACTTTGCTTACCCACGATTTAACTTAAGTTCTTAAGAATTTTCAATAAAAGTAAAAGAATACTTATACATTTTCATTTAAAATCAAAAGTGAAAATAGAAAGCTTTATTACATACTATATAGAAATACATAAATATTTGATTACATTAATTAATGTATATAATGGTCACAAAAATAAAGAAAAAGCTATTTAAGGATTTCACAATTTTGTCAGTATATTGCTAATTTATATTTTCCAAAAAAAAAAAAAAAAAAAAAACATTCTACAAAGATTGTTAAGAAAAGTATCCCAGAATTTAAAATAAATTTATGCATAAAAATGTAATTGTATATTTTATAATAAAAAATTCATATTACAAACTAATCTGTTAAAAATACACCAGATATGACTTTTAAGAGCTATCACAAATTCCCAATTAAACAAAATTTTAATATTACCATCTTCAAAATATATAAACGTACCAGTTTTAATTACAATTCATGTAATTTAAGACAGTCTTAACAAAATGTATTAGACCTGCTAAATATAAACATGACTTATTAAAACCTATCACAAAAAAAAAAAACATTGCAATACTTTTGATAACACTATAAGAATATCATTATGATCAATATTTTGTAAGGATAAGAATTGAAAATTCAATGATTCAAGACACTGATTACAATGATTTTTTTTTTTATTTAGAAGACCACAGAGTGTGGTTAAGAAAATAATATACTTAACAACTCCTGTGCAAGGAATAAAAATTAAACAGTGTTTATTCAATGAGAAAATTTTAATGAAATGTAAATTAATAAAAAGCTGCCATACATAATATGCAATTCAAAATGTAATTCACAGCATCATTTGAATAAAACAAAATTTTAGCCCATCTACCTACCACCATCTAAATTAAGCAAACACTTGAGAAGTGTATGCGAAATCTATACATTAGTTTGACCAACTACATTTTTATTGTTCACCAAATTTCAAAACTTTTAAATAAAAATAACGTGCATCAGTAAGAAAAAACTGAGCTTGAATAATAGCCACTCATCTTTTTTTTCATTACATAATATAAGCTAATCATGCTAACCTTAGGAATTGAATAATTAAGGTGTCTTAAATAAAATAAAGCTTTCATTAGATGTCAAAGCTAAAATCAAAATATCTGAACACTGTATAGAAAATCCTCATTATCTGCCTTTATTTACAATTACAGTTATAAGTTTTTCTTCATTATACATTGCTGAATGAAGTTCCATGTAAAATTAACTTTTGATAGTGATTGATGCTGTTTTCTATTAACTATTAAGTAATCTTTTTTATTAAAAAAAATAGTAAAACTTCAACAAAGGATAAGAAAAATTATGTGTAAAAAACAGTTAAACTTAATAATATATATAGTTACAGTTAAACTTAATAATATATACTCAAAATGCTTTCATTTGTGACCCATATTTTTTTTTTTTGAATTAATTATCAAATATGTTAATAACCTTACACCTCTTTCATTGAATATTAAAGAAGCAAATAAAGGAATTTCAACTTCGCAACAGAAGATTAGCTTTAGAAAAGTAGGGAGATGAAAAGAAAAACTAGAATGTTATAAACAGTAACAGAGAAAACAGGTTCAAAAAATATTGTATATTAGATGTTAAATTTCATTACGCAATTATGGTAGCATATCAATAATTGTAAACAAGCAGGAAGAGACATATTCATTTGTACATTTTTTAAAAATTACAAATAAAATATTATGAATGTAAAAATATAGTTTCATATTTTCTATTATAGGAAAATATATTGCTCATTAAATGCAGATAAAATCTAATATTACATAGAAAAGTTTCATTAGTAAAATCCCCTAAAATATGCTATGCATAAAAATGGAAATATGTAATTATAACTGTTATCATTAAAATAAAAATAATTTAACCATGTAACTATGAATCACAAATAGACAAATTAACATATTTTTTTAAAAATGAATTCTTGTTTTGAAATTATCTTAACAGTGAAAAAGGAAGAAAGAAAAAGAAGGAATTGATGAACAATTTTAATTTTGTTTATTGAGAAAATACTTAAATATACTCTAAAAATAAATCAAAATATTTTATTTTATGTTAATTCTAAAATTTCCATGAAATTTCAAATTTATTCAAAAATAACATGCAAGCCATAAAAAGAACTTAATTGCTTGAAAAAGAAACAAAACTATACATAAAATGTCACAAAGAGACTGGATCATAAGTGTTTTATATTTAAAGACTTTTTCACAACTTCAGGCATAGTTAATACAAGAATCATGGGAAAAAGATTGTTCAATTTATACTGCTCAGAATTACATCACAAAAAGACCCAGATCCCACCAATAAACCGAGTGACATAACCACAACACAAACACAACAAGTTCAGATTTTAATCCATGTTGTTGAAAAAAAGTACTCCAAATGCATTTAATTTCTTTTAAAAAAATTCTAATATAATTTAATTTTAAGCTGAAATATATTGATATGCAAAAAATACTCTTTTTAACAATCATTAGAATTCAGACAGTATACAGCATAATTGTATTATAATCAATAAAATACAGTAAAATTTTGAGATGATAGAGCATTCATAAAAAAAAATTCATATTACATAAGGAATAAATACTTTTTACCAATTTAAAAGAAAAATGCTAGAGTCCTGATGTTTACAAGGAGGAGGGGGGAGGGTTAATAGATGACAAGCATTAAAAATCGGTTGTTACATATCCATATGGTATAAATTACAAAGTAAACAAATAATATTTACCTAAATCTATTTCCAAAACAATTGTAAAATTCAACAATTTTAACAAATGAAATAAATAAATATATTTCTTTTGAATCACAAGAGTAAAGTAAGAAGAGGGTAAAATCAAGAATTAAAGAGAAAAGTAAGTTTTAACATAAATAAATACTGCTTTCATAAAATAAATAGTTTTAACATTCTCATGCCTGAATACAATATGCTGCATTCCATAAGAAATTTAAGCATGTTTTTTTTAAAAAAGAAGCAAAACATATAATGCACATATGAATATATATCAGTGATGTCAAATGTTTATGCACTTAAGCATTTCACAAATGAAAGGTAAAATCTAAATCCAACAGAAATTAAATCGATTGTTATACCTATAAAAACTAAAACGCCAAATTATTTTTGTACATTTTCAATTTTTATGGAATTGAAAATACCGAATTATTCAAAATTGGGAAAAATATGAATTGAGCAAAAAATGTCATTCAAAATATTTCTTTATATATTCAATGATAAATACTAATAGAAATTTCCCAAGTATAATGTGTTTCTTATCTCTGAATAAAACAAGAGAAAATACCTTTTTATCTTCACTCAGTTTAGATAAACCTATGAAATTTTGCATAAATTCAAAAAAGCATTTCTTAGTAAACCAGTTTGGAGAAATTTTGAAGGTAATAATTAAAAATTCTAACTCATAGATTTTAATATCAAATTTAGATATTTTTTAAGTGTAAAATGAAATTCTAAATATTGAGTCATTGGGTATATAACTAATTTGTGATAATCGCCATGACACACAATTCTGATACATCACTAATACATATTAAAATAAAAATTTATAATTTTATAAAAGTAAAAATATGAATTTTCATTCAAAATATTTATCATAGCCATAGTAAAAAGCACACACACTTTCATCCTGAGTATACAAGCCAAAGGCTAACTTGAAGAGCTGAAAAATATATGCTTTTAAAGTCAAGAAAAAAAAATTCTTTAAATTGAAAATTCAGCATCCACATACCAAATATTTTTCAACAAAAAAGAGTTATATGAACTATTCAATAAACAAGAAATATATATTTTTAATTATAGTATTTATAATCTTTATATATACAGTAAAAAAATTACACAGTAAAAAATTACAATATTAAATAAGATAACTTATTTTCATAGAGATTAAACTGCATGCTTGAGACTTATTATATACATTTTACATTATACGAAAGAATTAATATTGATACTTGAAAGAACATGCAAATGAAAAAGAAAAGTAAATATATATCACTAAGTATTAGATGAACCAAAAGCAAAAAACTCAACAATTCAAAAACTATACATGTTGTAGTTCTCACAGAATTACACATTTCTTTAAATAATGAACTTTTTTACACAAACCCATGTACTTACTACTGGTATTTCAATTATGCTAAAACTTTATACAAAGGCAGCATCTAATTAACAAAAATGGATATGATTATATAAACTCTATGTAATGGCTGTCATTCCATGAATGTAAAACATGGTTCAAGATTCTGTACAGCAAGTAACTTTTTTAACATGGCTTATGACATTAACCTACTTCTAAATACCCGACTTTAAGTAGTACCGCAACAAAATGATACAAGGTATAAATTCTGGAGACCTAGGTGAGCCTTTGAAAAACTGATAAATCTGGCAATGCCTAAAGTCAATATATCCTTTTCAGGACATCTGATACACTGAGATACTCCATCCAACATGAACATATTACATTAAAGAACATTTATCTCTAGAAAAAACTGAATGATGCTATCTCTTAAAAGTGAACACACACCTACAACAGAAATAGTTCACAATGTACTATATGGACATATCCTCATTAAATCTCAAATGCAGAAGTTATGAAAATGTGTACTTCCAATCAGTGAAAAATGTACTTTAATTCACACAAACTTGACAGCCAATTTGCAAATTTGTGATGTCTCTTGATATTTTTTGGTTTCAATTTCTATACAAGTTTGATTTTGTAAGGACATTTTAAGGATTGTTTTGAGTTAATGCCACATAGTCCTGTAAGAATAGGAAGCTCTTGAAAATTCACACACATAGCATTCACCATATGCAGAAGTTGCCAAACATGCAACAGGCTACCAGCAAAACTGTAATACTTTTTTAGGATTACCCATTTCTAACAATTATTCTTCTCATAAAAGACAATATGCCTTCAAACCTTTACATCATATACCTGTTAATGAGGAACAGGATGCTAGTACTTTTTATCCAATCATACTTGCATGTATTAGCACAATTTGAGCTCCAGAATATAATAAAATATCTTTCTATAAAAATATATAAAATACTTCAATAAAAAAAAATCTCTATTTAATAATAACATACCTTACTAGGCAGAATATTTACCTCCATAATTTACAACACATGAAACTTATGTCACATAAATTAATTTGATCCATGTTCCTAGCATTGCACCAGTTTATAAGCAGTAAATGACAAGATTTGTTTAAATTGTAACCTATAGCTACAGGGTAGTTACTGTTCTACCACCAATCAGTAATGTAACTCTTTCCAGACAAAAACATTTTTTTCATTAATAAAAGCAACTTTCTGTGAAAACTACATCATGTTATTTTTAATACTTTTCAAACAATTTCAATTTTCACTTCTCTTTTAGCGTTGGAACACCTGGTATTTAAATTCAATCCATAACAAAATTTTAATTCAATAATTATGAGTTTTATAGCCAAAAAGCAGGTTTTCTATTTTTATTTATACAGAATTTTAATACTTATTACAATGCTTTCTAACCTTTGTTTCATACAATTTTCCAACATAACTATACAATAACATGGGACAGTAAATTACCAAATGTGTATATATATACATACTTACCTAACAGCTACTTAAGATTTTATAAAAAACCTCTCTTTAATTCTTGTTTTCCTATTTAAGATTCAAAAATAGAATAAATATTTATCTAAAAAATTCATTCAGCAATTGTTTGTACAATGGTCAGAGAGCATAAATAATAAGTAATCAGATGCCATATAATAAGTAATCTTTACAAGGGAAACCAACAAAGGGCCTTCCCCCTTCAGTTCACTACTCTTTTTTTCCCTGCTTTCATTTAATGTTTTATTTGTGATGTACATTAAAATTATTAATTAAAGTAATATTTTTATACCTGTAGGTCAGCAGCTACCCTATTCCTTTCCTTTTGGATGTCACAGTCCTTTATATGTAATCAAATGCTTTTCTCAAAACTCCAGCCGCATGATCACAAAATGTCATGCATCAATAAATTGATTTTGTGCATTGCCTGATGACTGTCTAGATCATGGTTACAAATCCCAGACTGTTGGGACTATAGACATTGTTACTAATCAGGAGCTAGCTTATTCTACTTGCAATAGTCTCTCAGATGTTACAGTTCTTTATTAGTAATCAAATGATTTTTCAAGAACTCCAGGCACACAAATGTCATGCATCAATAAAAGGATGCTTGATGATGGTATAAATCATAGTTTCTAATTCCAAAGATGAGAATCCAAGAAAAATCCAATTTTCTTTAATAAGACTGAGATTCCTATTCTGCATCAGAGGCATTTAGCAAGTCAGATTTTCAACAGATTATACATGATTTTCATTTTGGTTATAACTCCATAATTAATTTCTTCCATAAAATGTTCAATGGTTTAATAGAAAAATATACTGAATTAAAAAGTTTGCAACAGATCAATATCCTATTCATCAGTTTAATTCATATGTAATAAAAGTTACATAGGTAATAAGCCTGGTAGCCACAAATTAATGTATGACAAGATAGTTATATTAAAACAGATTACAGCAACAAATGATGAATGATTTCACAGAATGTTTTATTGAAATTTGGCACAGCTGACAAACTTAGTTACAAAAACCACATAAAAATTAAGATACAAACAGTTATTTGCTCAGGAAACAAATATAAACAGCATTTTTCTCAGGATTACAAATTATATATATATATATAAAAGCTCAAATATAAGTTATGTAATAGAAAAATACTTATCTAAAATGTAGCTTAATAGCAAGCTACATTTTCACAGGCATATTTATGAAAAAATATTGAATTATTCTTACACAAACTCATAAAGAAAAAAAAAACTCTTACAAAACTGGAGCTTGTTGGACAAAGACAATCACAAGTAAAAATAAACTTCAAAAACAAAGATTAAATACAAAAACTAAAAAATTCTAACATGTTTACATATAAGAAAAATATTGCAAGAAACACAAATAACTGTAAACTTGTACTTCAAAAAAGGAAAGCAGCTGACTATTAATAATAATCATGTCAGGCATGAGAATGAATTTGCTAATTATTAACGTCGCACTCAGATGCAACATGAGAGTTATCGGCGACGGTCCTCGTAATTTTGAACCTCGGTCAAGTGACGAGGACAACACCTGAACTGGCACCATTCTCTTCAAATTTTAACACCACACTAACAGGTGGATTCAAAGCCTCAACATATTTTATGTGCATCAGTCCCAATATACAGCAGGTCTTTAGTGGCATCAGGGCTTGAACCCACAAATCGATGAAACAACACCAATCATGAGTTCACGACCTTGACCACTAAGCTGCTGTGGTTACAACATGAGAATTAAATTAAAACTTATTTTAATGAGAAAAAAAATGAATTTTTAAAGCATGATGCAGTTGCACAAGAAAAAAAGGAAAAAAAAAGACAAGACAGAACATTGTATGGAAAGAGCATAAAAAAAACTAATTTTTATACATAACACTGCTAATACTATAGAAATGTTTTCATGTATCAAATGTTTCCACAAATGACAAGTCCATCATTATATACATTGCAAAAGTAACAAATAATTTTCTTCATTCCTTTCAATTATTAAAAATTTCATCCACAAAAATTTGTTCTGTCATTTAAAATTTTGATTTTTTTTTTTTTTTAAGTACAACAGAATATTGTACTTTTCACACTTCCATCAGAATGATTATTTCCCCACTAAATAATTACTTTTGAGTAAGGATACATAAATATACACTATTCTCCTAAAAATTAACAACAAAAATTTACAATTCATTTAACTCATAATGTACACTAAACATAATTAGAAAATAATTTTATGTCTAAAGATTCTTAAAAATAAATTTTAAAATTTAAATAACTCAAAATAAAGGATGTCCTAATATTATAAAGAAGCAATTATACATATATACTTAAATAATGATAATTAATACAACTATAAAAGGTCATACTTCATGTAAAAGTTTCAAAATTAAACTTGTAATTTATATTATTGTTATTTCCAAGACATAAAAATTTCTAACAATGAATAATGCACAAGAGAAAACCAAATGTGGTTATGATTAATATTTGAATTGCTAACACATTTAGGTGAAAAAGAATAAAAAAGAAATATCAGCACAACTTTTATTTGTCATCTAATCCCAACAATGCAAAATGAATAATTTTCTTACAGGCATATCATAAATTTCTTTTAATTTAAAAAAAAAATTATAATGAGCATATTTTTTTAAGAAATAATCTTCACTTTAATAACATAAGGACAAACTCAAAATTCTTTCAGATAGAAAAATGCCCCAATTTTAACACAAATTTAAGTACCAACAATACAAATCCTTGTTTAAAATACAATCTTTAACATTTGAAGGCATTCAACACGAACATGATTCTGACTCTTACTCAAAATAGATTTTCAACTTAAATGACTCACTAAATTTTACTTAATAAGCCTTCTTCTCAACATCTCCAGTTCTTTTAAAAATTTAAGTACCAGAAATAAATGTAAATAGAAAAATTGATCTGTACTAAAGAGATGAATAATAAATATTTCTAAATACATTATTGATTAATTTTTAAATATTTTTCTACAAATAGGATATTGATTTTCAGAGTCAGTCAATTGGCTTTTGTCCTATTTTAACAGCCATCTTGTTAGGACTTAGTAAAGATAAGCATAATGTAAAGATAAATTCTGAAGCAATTTAATTCATTTATAATCATTCCATGAATAAATTAAATAATGAAGCTTTTAAAAAATCTTCTAATTAGTAGCTGGTATTAACATTCCAAATTTCTGCAACATTTACCAATAAAAATTTTAACATTACTGCAATTTAGAAATATTGATACTTTAGAATTAAAGTGAATTCTGCTAACAGCTTATACAGGAGTTTTATTACACATTTATAATTATAAAATAAGGGAGAAAATTATTTTTAGTTTTATTTTTCTTACATTTATGTGTACAAATTGATAAAATTTATAAACAAACTGCAAGATAGAATTTTCCTAATTTTTACATTGGTTATGATTGTAATCATAAAAAAATTTCCATGAGTTCAATTTAATTACATATAGGGATAGAGATCGAAAGTACAGTTCATTTTCCTCTCTCTTCCTTCCCAGGTGTATAACATTCTATAATGCAACATGTTAAAGGAGGCCATACACCGGAAAAGTATAAGTTTGATAATAAGTTCAGTCAGAAAATGAACAAAGAAACTATTACTAAAAAAAATGGGAAGTTTGGGTAGCAAAATACCAATAATTCAAATGAAATTTTGAGTTTCATTTTTCCAATATTATTTTAAAAACTAATCTTTTTCATGTACAGATTAACACCAAAACAGTGTCAATTGTTACTCTTAATTTTGTGCCAAACACCGTAATTCCAAAAATTTCCAGCCCCAAAATACATTTGATTACTTTTTTGTATAGAAACTGAGTAGCATTTAATAATATGAACGTATAAGTGTACATTATATAAAATTCTGCTATAGTGCTTTGAAATATTTACATGCATGCTTTTTCAGCAATAAAACAAATGTAATGTTTCCATTATTGTAATAAATAATGGAAACATTATATTATATAGTGTATATAATATAATGTTACCATTATATTATATACACTATATAATATAATGTTTCCCTATATGTAATTAAACACCTATTTTAATACTTAGCACCTTATTTGTATAACTATTTCATCCATTTATTATGTGTGTGTGGTCCCTCTCTCTCCCATTTAAAAGATAATTAAAATAAAAACCCTAAAAGAAAAATTATTGAAATTCATAAATATGCTTAACTCTTTAACAAATCAAAATTCTAAAATCAATGTCTTAATAATATACACACAAAATTCAGAATTGTACAAAACTAATGGGTTTCTAACTATTTATAACAGAACAATATACTGGATAATCTCAAAAATACTTAAAAAAATGAATCAACATTAAATATTTAGTATTAAGCATATAGAATATAACCTTATTAATTTATCTATTAAAAAAAAAAACTCAATAGCTAGCATTAAAGTAAGTTACATAAGAAATTTTAAAATTGTATGAAACCAACTTTATATTTAAATCATATGAACCAATTACAGCAATTATACTCGAAAAAAATATACTCATTCAATTCTTTATTTAACAAACCAACAAACAATGCAAAAATTATTCATTCATTTTTGAACAGTAAATGAGATTGTACTTGGTTTTCTATTTACTGATAATTATCCTTGATACTTGAGAAAAAAAATTTACAGAAATGTATTTTTAGGACTGCAGGTTTTACTGAAAAATGCATTTTCTTCATACATCATACTTTAATATAAATGAACTTTAACAATTAAAGAAATGCATAAAATGCAAGTTTTCTGAAGAAATTAGCCATTTAGGATGAAATATTTAACTGTATAAATGTGTCTCCTTTGAGATGATAAATATATTTTTTTCAAAAAATTCACAACATTAATAGATTAACTTACAATATTAACATAGCAATATATAAATTTTATATAAGATAATTATAGGATATTATAAATTTTTGCATACACAACTTTTTCCAAATATGTTACAAATAACTCCTTTGATTTAAGAGGTACAATAGAAGATTAATACTACCAAAAAGAAATTATTTAATATAACAATGTATATTATCAATCCTATTTTTCTCTCTGACAATAGCATGTTTAGCATTACACTATTTTTATTGATACTACACAACAACTAAACAAAGTGTTGTGTTGACAAACTTACTTAAGTCACAATCAAGCGACAAGGACAACAATGGAATCTCATAATATTTAGTCGTTCATAAAACTCGTAACCAAATTTTAAAAGTAAAATTATCCTGAAGCAAACTGAATTATGATCTTTGTATCCAGAAAACCTATAACTATCTGACAGACAAACAATACAATTAGTCCATGATTCCTCCAGTGTTCTGGATAGGTGGAATCTTTTTCATGATACATTTTTACCATTTCTTTTTTGACATGACGTAATATACTCTTTATATACAAGAAAAACATCACAACAGAATTCATAGTTTAAACTTAGTAAATTGTATTTTCTAATATCACACTGTCAACAACAGGCTCCAAGATTTTTAATCTATCAAAGTATGAGGGCATTTCCTGAATTCGTACTTCTCTACTAATTTTCATGATGCACACGAAAGCTCAGTTCCATTTCTTGCCAGCAGAATTGCCATCATTCTGCAACAAATCCTTTAGATGAATCTAGACTCAAATGTATACTCAACTTTATAGTCACCAGCCACAAAGTTTACAACTATGATCATTCAACTATCATGCCTTAGTGAAGTAAATTAAAAAAAAAAAAAAAAAAAATCACAGAGGATATCTTAAACTTATGCTTAATAGATTCTCAAACTATAAACTTAAAAATCAATATTCGAATATTTTTAGAAAACATCAATTGTTTAACATACCTGATTGATTAGAAGCTGAATACGATTTTTACATCTCAAAGCATACCTTCCTGTATGTATGTGTGATCAAGGTATAGAACAATTTACAATTCTAACAATGTTTTACACATTAAAAGTTACAATGCCCAAAATATGAACAAGTTTAAATCTACAAACAGTACACTCGTCTTAATTATCTAGTAAAAAAATTTAATACAATTAATGCTTGCACATTATAGAGTTTAAAAAAAAAAAAATTAACCCCCCTTTTTTTTTATCTATCCCTCAAAAGTTGCTTTTCAACTACCAAAATAAAAAAATTGTTTTTTAATTTTAAATAAAAAAAATATCTTCTGTTCCCACAACACACTTTAAAGTCTTGAAAAAATGGAGAAAATTGGCCATTTTTCATCATTTTTATACAATTTTAAAAACTCAAATGTTGTAATGCTATTATATTTCTAAATGATAAGTTTAGAGTATGAGGAACTAGGGGGAAGGGGAATTAAAACATTAAAATTTGGAAACAATACAACATAAAATCTATTTTAGGACTGGTGTTGCGACATGTTTGATGCCCTGCTGCCCTTGAACAATAATCATAGCAAAAACTCACAACAGAATTTTTAGTCTTATAAGAAAATCAAATAATAATCTGCAATTTGATGGTGGAAGAGATGGTGATTAAAGATACTTATTCAAAATATACATGCAGAACTGAAAATGAACCTTTATTCCCTTATACAAGAACCCAATTCTGAAATATATTTGTCATGTTTCTTATTCTACGGGACTTTTTCTAAAGGCATAGCTTCTTGCATAACTTCCCATTTTTCTACGATTGAGATTTCCCATAATAAATTATTATAGGCTCAGAAAAGGTGCCGTATGTCAGACTGATTAGTACATTCGGTTACCACTGAAGAGGAATATGTTCCCCACATTTGACCAAATTCTCTTTTTTATCACCTACTTCATTATTTGGATGGCGTTACCACAGCACCTAAATCACTTTGAGGAAAGATTTATTAGAAAAAATTTACTGACTGTGAAAAATTTTCATTAGTTAGCTTTCAATATCTTGAATGCCTATTTCTTATAATAAGAGAAAAGCTCAGATCAAAGATCAATTATACTTAACTCATATTACTACAACCATAATTTTGGATACAGTTTTAAAAGAGTACCCAGCTTATTATCCAGGTTCCTTTCACACTCTAAATGGTTGACAATATCAAGACTGTACATGAATATATAGAGGGGGAAAAAAAGAGAGAGAGAGAAAAAAGCCTCTGGGAAAATGAGGCTGGAGATAAATTTTCTTCTGAAATATTACATGCCCATCTAGTACAAAAAGTAACACCAGCAAAAATTTCACAAATGAACCAAAGAAAAATTTTGAAGCCAATGACAAACTGATATAATTAACTAAAAATTTATTGTAAAACATCAACCACTAATTGAACAAAAAGCTTTCCTTGCTAACAATTCAATTTTACTTTTGCAATGTTTATGGATAAAAAGAGGTAATCTGAGAACTGGGTTTCTGCCAAATAATGGAAGAGTGATCACTTTCAGGGATAAGAAAACAATTGCTCTTCAGAAATTTACCACACCAAAATTCAACATCAAAGCAACAATTACATCAATATGATTCGGTGGGATAGTAGCAATATCTCTTTTCTATTAAGATGCAGAGATCAAAGAACTGGAGCATTACAGTAACTGGATTTAAAAAGCTTTCCACATCAACTCTAGCCACAGAATACTGCATTAAACTAGTACATGAATCATTTTTACAAAATGCAAGGTGCTGATGCAAGAGACAGGAAGCATCTCCATAACCTTTTTTTATGCTTAAATTTTCTCAAAAATCTGATAAGAAAATTTATTCATATGAATACAAAAATTGATCCTTTTATAAACTATAGCTTTAAAAATAGGTCTAATGTATAGTGTAAAAAATACGCGAAATAAAAAATATGTGCACTATATATATATATATCAAAAGTGAAAAAGTTAGGTTGAATAGAATAATGAAATAATACTAATTTTACAGCATCAAAAAAGTGTTTGAGTTTTTTTATGCCAACAGTAAAAAATTTTAATAAACAAATTTCAATTTTTTTGCTTGTTCTCTTGCCCAAGATTTCAGATTTTAAACTATAACTTATGAGATTTGTACAAGTTAAATAAATTTTTAAAAACTAACAAAAACAAGCAAAAATTCTTCATTCTTCAAAACTTTTAAGTGCATTGCACAGTTTTCTTTTAAACATTACTAGGCAAAAGGAAACTTTCCTGGAAAGTGTGGTAAAAAAAAAGTGTTTTATCAACCCACCCTTATAATACATATACTTTACTTATTTAAATATACACTGACACTTTCTTCCCGTATGATACTTAGTGAACTCTACACAAAACAGCTTCATATCATAATACTGCTAAATACAAACAACAGAAATATATTTGTAAACATCATAAGCAAAAATATATAAAATTAGGTAATTCTGACTTAGAAAATTACATTAAATAAGAGAAATGGAGGAGGGAAATAAGGAAGTATTTGGGGGGAACAGGAGGGGAAAAAAAAAAAAAAAAACCTCTCCAAACCCAGAAAAAACACCAAAATAATTTTTTTACAGTTGAAAAAAAGGTTTCAAAATTATCACAAAAGATAGGAATTTTTCCTTAGAAGTGTAAGAAAAAAAATTGATGTACCAAATTATATAATTTTTAGCACATTTTTTTCACTAATGAATTGCAACTAAATGTGATACAGCAACGTTTTCATTAAAAATCAAACTTTTTTACAAAAAGAATTAAATGAGACCAAAAACATTTACTGGCCACTGCAAATAAATTTCCAAAAATAAATAAATTCAATAAAAATTATTTTTTTAACTGAAAATTTATCTTATCAATGCTTTTTTTTTTTTTTTTTTTTTAGCTTCTACATTTTTATTGCAATGTATAGCCTGATATTATTGTTTGCAATCATTTTTCAGTTTTGTTTCAAAATCTCAGGATTATAGGCTTTTTTTCCCTTCAATAATTTTATCACTTTTTGTATCAGAAGTTTTTAAATTCTTTATTAATGCAAACACTATAAAACCTTTCCAAAGTTTTACACAAGAAACCTTATTGCAATGTTCCATCACAATCTCTACTCAAAACTTCATACGGCAATTTTAAATGCATATGCAATAAATTTAAAATTAAATTGATATAAATACCATTTCAAATGAAAAACTTTTCAACAACAGGAAATACAAACTTATAATTGCAAGGCATTTATAATTAACTCGAAAATTTTAATGTATTATCCAGACAGACCAGAAAATAATACTTCTATATGTGTAAAAAAGAATTAAAAATTATGTTTTAAAACTATTAATTTATTTGAACTTCAAGGTTAAACATGAAATGTTCATAATGTTATGTACTTCAAAAAATTCCTGTAAAAATGGAAATTCCTTTTATTCTAGAGGAAACACAAAGGATTTAAAAACCCATTTAATAAAAGTCTTTCTTAAAGCAGTAGGCATTCTTTAATCAACAATTTTAATGCAGATAAATTGCTTTAGATAAAAATTTAAACATTTAATGTGTTAACACACATTCAGAACATGTAGAGTATATAAATATATCTTCTTTTTTTAAAAAAAAAAAAAGTATTTCATCTTATTTTAGAAATTACAAAATTAAATTCAAATATTAAACATCAATTTAATTGAATATTCTAGTGTTGATAAAAAAAAACACATCACAAAAGAAATATTAATACAATGGTAGTTAAAAGAAGATGTGACATGCTTTTTAAATTTGTAATTTCTTGTTTATATAACAAGCGTCACATGCTGATGCTTTTTAGTTTTATTAGTACTTGCAGAACACATGTTAACTTTGAATATATTTTACTGTACAGCACTTGGTGTATATACAGTTGTAATTTAATAACCATACGTAACTTGATATTAAACAAAAAAACTGTACTGAGAAGAAAACTAAAAGTTATAATAAACATTGAATGATAATGCAAGCAGCATTGTGGGCACAGCCTAGTGATCAAGGGCAAGGAACCTCAGAATCCACTCGAAATAATCCGAAATCAAAAGATTCAGTCAGTGCCAGATTATAGAATTTACCAAACCTTTAAATGTTGGATTAAAGAGTGCCTACTGCATTTATAAGTAGCAAGAAAGATAATATCTTTAATATTATATATAGATTAAGATATTTACTTCATAATTCCAAAGATAACGATTTTTTTTAAAAAATAATTTGTAAAACTTTTATTTGTCTATAAAATTGGATAAGGACTGAAGAGGTTATGGATTTAACGTAAAGACTGATGAAGTTAATTCATTTGTCCTACCTGTTCTTGTTTTTCGCGCTTTTTTTTCCTCTTTCGCTCTCGTCTACGGGCAGCAGCTGCCTTGCGATTCTCTTCTCTACTTTTCTCTAAATCCAATTCTTCCAGCAAAATATTTGCATTCTTATTTGCTTCTGCTGCTTGTCTTTCCTTTGCAATTCTGATTGCATCTGCACACTGACTGCATTTTTTCAGCATCTCCTGAAAATTAACACATTTTGATTATTTTAAACATTCTATGCAAGTGTTAAAGTGATAATTCTCACCAAAAATTGCACTTGAAACAAGATTTCATCCAAAACATTTAAAACTGAGATTACCAGTATAATAAATCTTTTGGTTGTCATTTCATAATTGTTTTAGAGCCTTACAAATATTCAAACAAGAGTCTGAATATGCAGAGTTACTTTTGAAAATGTGATGTAGAAGAAAATGTGATAATGATTTAATTTTCAAATTATGTTTAAATATTTTCAAACCTATGCCTAAATGCAAAATCCAATACTGAAATTGTGATCCATTTCTAGAGTTAAAAGAACCAGGAAGGCAATGGACAAGATATCCTATTAAAATACCTAGCAAGATTTTCTTATTTAAAAAAGTTATTCCTAAAACAAAACTTTAAAGGAATATATGACTAGTTGTAAGTTTTTGTATTCATCACAATTTAAAATATATTATATATTTAATTTGAATTCAATAATTGAATTTTCTTTAAATTTCCAACTGATGAATAAATTTAAAAGTAAATTTAAAAAAACCACTGCAGATTATGTTACTTAATTTACATTTTATACAATGTTGCCAGATTTTAAAGCATATGAAAGTAAGAAATCTAGTAATTTTCAAACTATTTCTTGCCAAATTATACAGGATGACAAAACCTAAGGACAAATCTTATTATCACTGTGGACATCCATAAAACCAAACACATCAATAATGAAATAACTGCAGGAACATGGTAAGTATGCAAATTTTTATTGAGAGTTCAAGTAGCTAATATGACAACACAGATAAGGAATTGCATGCAAGCAGCATTACAATCACAGTGTAATCAGAAAGTGAAATAAATAGACAATAGAAAAAATTTCAATATGTCCAGCAGTCTTCACTTATATGATTTTATTAGGCATATTTTCAAACAAGTTTTATGTGTTCCAGATACAAGTTGGGAGGTTGTCCTTGCAGTACTATGAACATGGATGACAGTTCCAAACAGTAAAAAGGAACTGTCACACTGAGGCAATTCAAAATAATATGAATGCGCACTAGTCCATAGTCACAACTAGCGTTTCCACTGCCCTAATATAATTCATATTTTATCACATAACTATTAGAAATACTTTGATCTGATGTACCAAAATAATGAGTTTTAATATTTCTCTTATGTGTATTTCAAAAAACATATGCTCCCATTTAAGCCACGACTTCAAAGGTTAGATCACTTTCTGAATTTTTATTTTTCAATAGGAAGAAATCTCTCCAGTATTTCTCTAGCCCTTCAACATTACACAGTAGCTAGCAATAAATACTGATATTTATTTTCGTCTGCAATATCATCATTATATTTTCCTCATAAGTGGTCCTAAATAGTAATTACTACTCAATATTGCTGTATTTTCAATTCTAACATTGCCAATTTAAAACTTTTAAAATTTATTCTGAGAACAATAATCAGCCTCTTCATTTAATAAAAATGCATTCAAAGCAGACATACCTCATAACTTAGACACCAACAAATTTCTCATCATATTTTTCAATAACTTGTAATTTGAAACTGTAATAGGTTGATTCTAAAATTTAATACACAATTAATTATTCTTCCATTAAGTTCCTTGAGTTCAGTACTTATCTATACTAA
>BMAW01131519.1:97273-130636 GCA_019974015.1 Nephila pilipes
ATTATTCTTCCATTAAGTTCCTTGAGTTCAGTACTTATCTATACTAATATGGTCAACGAAACTTGTATTTCATGTTTGCAAGACTTTCAGCTTTCAGGAAAGAATCATTGAAATTGATCTAGCAAAAATAGTTTGAGCAGCCGTTCCAATCTTTTCCTGCTTATCAAGATCCCTAGTACTAAAATCAGAATAAGCACTTCAAGGATGGTGTCCTGTTGCATAAATCAAGTGTAAATTATTAAAGCAATCTGTTAGTTTTATCAATCTGACAATACCAACTACTAATATTAAAAATAATGCTGTCTTTAATTTTTAGCTTTAAATTACTAAAATAAATTTACTATTTACACTGAGTGCCACTAATCTTATTTTATAATTTATTCCATTCTCATCTTAAAATAATGCTACAACTACACAAACTGTTTACACACAAGCAGTTTATAGTTCAGAAAAACTCTAAAATTAACAAAAAACTCATTAATAAAAATGAACATTGTTCAACAATTAAGAGTTGTTCATTTTGTTTATTTTGGCTAACAGTTGGTTGTAGTTTTCAAATAATTCAATACCTTAATAATTCTAAAACAAAAGAATTTAAAAATTAGCAAGCCAAAATTTTAACAATTTTTTTTTAAAGCAAATGACAATGAAAGATTAATTTTGAAGACAAGATTTTTAGAACACTGAACTGAATGGAATCGTAAAAACAAACTAAACATATTTATAAATTTCAATAAGACAGTAAGAATAAAAGAGATAGTTAACTTAAAATTGATTAGCTTTTCAAAGCAAAGTAATGAAAAGAGCCTATGTTTTTATAGGAGATATATCTAATCCAATAATTATATCTTTCACACCCTGGATACATTAGTTTTACTTTTAAAATTATACTAATCAGGAAAAATCATTAATTTAAATCTGGTGATTAGATTCTTATGTGGGCAAAGGCAGAAAGTTTTGGGAATTCCTAAAATTAAATTACACCATGTATCCTAATCTTAATTAAATCAATAACTGACTTAACTAAATTGTTTTGCCATGCTTAAGAAAGAACAATCATAGTAAATTTTACTCTATCAGATATAGTAAAATTTACTATGAATATATATTTATATATTTTTAATACATTTATTAAAAATATATTTCTATATATTTTTAAAGAACAGAGGTCTTTAATTACAAATTATCTTTTAAGAAATCAAATAGTTAAATTTTCTACAAATAATAAACCACTTCTGAAGAACTGAAATGACAAACAAAAATTGATTTTGCATCAAGGAATAACCTAATAATTTGTATACATTTGTCCAGGAGATACGCAGGCAATGAATTTTGAAAACTGACATATTACTAATCACAAATCATCGTAGAAATTGGAGACAAGTACTTCATGGTGAAAAAAATGAATCAGTGTTGATAGTGTAAATTTAATTATATTAAAGTCAAACACTCTGTGAGAGTAATAATAGCAATCTGATATTATAACAAATCCTTAACTTGCATCTTATAATATGGCTCCAACTAGGGAATAATAATGCAATAACATTTAATTTTCCAGTTTCAGCAACAAGCCAGAACTGGAGCAGGTTTTCAAGTTAGTAGTATCCCTTGCTTGGTTTGGTTTTATTAACGTCGCGCTAAAAGCAACACAAGGGCTATTGGCGACAAACTTAGTAATTTTGAACCTGGGTCAAGTGACAAGGATGACACCCTAGCTGGCACTCCCTTTCCTAACTTCCACATCACAGCAACGGGAGAACTTTGGGTCCCGACATATTTAACATGCATCAGCTCCTGCTACACTATAGGTCTTTAGTGGCATCAAGGCCCAAACTACAACTCGACAAAAACTGCTGACCACCAGTCTGATGCCTTATCCACTAGGCTACCGGGCAACATAGTATCGTCTGCATACACAGCTAAATGGAAATTGATAATCCTTGGAACATCATTTATATATAGGTTGAAGAGAATGGGACCGAGAAACAACAATAGGGAAACATTTTAATTCACATCTAAAAATTACTGAAAATGAGACAAGTCTACAACTTCCATTAATTGGTACTGATTAACTTGATCTTGGTTATAAAACCATCATACAAAACATTGTCAAAAATTTAAGTTGTGTATACAAGTAGTATATTCATGAAGCACAGCTTGAAAATTATTACCTACTTGCTCTATAACTCAGATTAATTGATGAGCTGCTTATAACAAAATCTTACTGCTCAGGAAAAATATAAGTTCTCTGCACAACTTTTCAAGCGCACATTACTCATGCTACTAAAGCAAAGGTATGAAAATTCAGATAATTTAGGATTGGAATTCAATTTTAGAATACGGACTATGGATATTTTACAAAATGTGGGGGGATATTTTTTTTTTTTTTACATATTTAGTAAGCAGTACTATTAAATTGAGAAATTTATGGGATGGGATTTGTAATATGAAATCAAAACCAGAATCCTGGTACAGATTTAAATTTTAGATATACTCTTTAATCAGTTTTGTGCTTTGAATTTAAGAATTCTTCTATTTCTGTGATAATGAATTTAGAAAACATATACAATGTCATAGTTGGAAACAAATTTAAGACTACCTGCTAGGATTCCTGAATTTTCAATGAGAGTTGCAGCAGTACAGTAGTTTTGATGATCCATTATTCATTAATGCCATGCTCTTTTATAAATTTAATACAGATTATTTATTGACATTGTATTTTCCATAAGCTAAGCTTGTCTGAAGGAGCAAGTGAATGAATGTTGGGGTTTGTGGTACAGGCTATGCTATCCGAAACATTTGTGAAAAAAAAATTTCGACATTTTCTTTTAAACCCACATTAAGATAAAATGACAAAATTTTCAGTAAAATAATATATATATATATAAAATCGAGGTTTAAATCTTAAAAGTATAAAAATCCAATTTTATATAAGAACACGAACAATTTGTGGTGGTGGGTTTCCACCATTTAAAAGAAAGTTTAGATTACAAAAAATCTCATCCATAAGTTAAATGCTAATACATATGTAGAAATTGAAAAAATGATTCTAGAAAACACACAGACATATTAGGAATTACCAGAATACACCTTTGAATAATAGGCAAACTTTTCAAGACTTTAATTTAGTACAGTTGACATTCATTTGAGTTTAAAAATATCTAGCCTTTTCAAAAATACAATTATCAATTGTCCTAGAATTTCTATAAATTTACATAACTTGAATCTTTATATATCATAAAACGAATAAATTATTTGTGACCAGAAAATAATTCAAACATTATCACGCATATTGACTTCAAAAATTAAAACTATTAATAACTATGGATGCAATAAACTATTTTTAATTAATGAAAAAACAACTTTGAATTAGTGTGTTGCAGCTAATATAATCAATAGTTCCATAGCTCACTTTTTTATTTTTTTTTTTCTAAAAGCAAATTTCAACAGAATATAGGGAAAAATCAGTTACACTAAAGGTTATTAACAGCTTGACATTTTTGAAAAAAGACATAAAAACTAAGAAAAAGTGCAAAAAGAAAAGTAAAGCAGATGGCATTTACTTTTTATTAAAAGATGTTAAAAATTTCCTGAAATGTAGTTTTTATTTTCCATAAATTTTGATCACTTTGCACAACATAGAATTATTAGTTCATCAGAAGATAAATTATATCTATGCATTATCGGAAATTCACACATTGATTTTGCTTAGTAACTTTTTAATATATTTGCATTTAAAATCAACAACAGATTTATTGAAATTAACCTTATGTACTATCAAATCAATTAATATATGCAATTAGTTAAAAAAGCAAATACTAATGGTGGTGCAAAAATACAATTCGAAATATATTTAAAAATTTCTTTTTCCATTCAATTTCAATTATTTTAATTTGCACAGATAAAAGTAGGTAATTAGAAAAATATATTTTATTATTTTGCAGGTTGATCATCAGAATGAAGATTGAAATAAATGCAATTTTGAATATTCTCTAATTAAGTATGAAAGAGAAAAACATGCCTCTAAATGTGGAATGATAAAAAGGTCATTAATTACAGCACTTAATGCAGTAAAATTCATTCGTAGACAATTACTGAAAAAACTGCTCTTTCAGTCACAAACAGAAAAACTTTTCTTTTTGCATAATTTTTCTTTTCTTGATAAGAATTTTGAATATTATAAGAATTTTCCCCATACCTTCCTTTGCAACTGATGTTTCATTTAATATAATTTTTGGTTACTAAAGCTAGCATTGATCTTGAATAAAAATGACAACTTGCATCTCATAAAATATAAATTAAAACATTAAATAACAAAAGTATTCATTTAAAAAAAAAACTTTTGCCACGGAATAAAAGTTCCAGTCCGAGGAATTTTTTAAAATTTACATAATACAAGGAATTTCCAATACACATCCTTTACATTAGTATAAATTAATTACCAGAGCACCATATACAGTATATCATATTAATTATTCAGTAAAAAATTTATATTTTCAGATCTCTATTTGCTTAATTAAATGTTAATTCTAATAAAGATAATTTTTTAACTGATTTCACAAACATAAAAAAAATCAGTTAGCACTGAAGTTCACCTTATCAGTCAAGGTACTCATAAAACGAGCCAGGTCCTGGTCTGAAGGGAACTGTTTGACATGTTTTACCATCCATTTCACAACTTTGACATGTCCTTTCCTAAAAGCAGCCATTAAACAGGACACTTTTCTATTATCTTGACTATCAATATCAGCATTATGAGAACATAATAGCTGAACCACTTCAAGATGTCCCCCTAAAAGACAAAAAAAAAAATGTATTTTACATGGAATAAGATAACATTTATTTTTGAATGCTTAATTAATATATTATCAAAGTATGTGTGCGAATCATTAGCCAAAACATCTTCGAAGTACATTAAATTTTTCAATAAAAGTTCATTTTTTAAATAAAACATTTTCCCACTACACATTTGAAAAATATAAATTTGCCTTAAAATTATTTCATGTGAAAAAAAAAAGATTTTCGAAATAGGTTACATGCCATACTTTTTCACAGTTTTTCTCAGTTTCTACTTTTACAGATGAAAGTTATTTCAATGTAACAGTAAAAATGGTACAAAAATAACCATACATACACAGCCGTGATAATTAACTTTCAATATTATCAACAAAAACTATATATATAATACATACACAAACATACATATGTAACACATCAATCAATAACTCCCGAGACTAACCCAGAGATGGCGCTCGTAGTAAACCAGTAACCAGGTCTTTTTAGAGTACTAACCTTTGCTTGAAACATGTCAAACTTTTAAGTCGATCGGCACAAAAAAAGCTGAGTTATCGAGGTTGGAGTAAAGTCGTTTTGTAGTTTGTTTAAAAAATGGAAAAAACCGAGTTTCGTGTTCTGATAAAACATTGTTTTTTAATGGGTAAAAACACCGTGCAAGCGAAACAATGGATTGAAAAATGTTACCCGGACTCTTGTCCATCAAAAGCAACGATTTGTCGGTGGTTTGCCGAGTTTAAACGTGGTCGTACCGACACAAATGACGCAGAACGCTCGGGTAGACCTGTGGAAGCCGTTACACCGGAAAATGTGAGTGAAGTGACAAAAATTATAATGAAAGATCGTAAAGTGAAGCTCCGTGAGATTGCTGAGATGACACAGATATCATATGGAAGTGTATTTACTATCCTTCATGAAAAATTGAGCATGAAAAAGGTTTTTTCCAAGTGGGTGCCACGATTGCTTTCGATGGAACAAAAACAGCAACGAGTCGATGATTCAGAAAGCTGTTTATCGCTATTTACTCGCAACAAAAAAGATTTCTTGTGAAAAAAAAAAAAAAGATTTGGAAAAGCATTGGAACCATTGTATCACCCTAAAAGGTGATTAACAATTGTGTTACGTTGATGAATAAAAAAAAATTTTGCAAAAAAAATGTTGTTTTCAATGTTAGTCTCGGGAGTTATTGATTGATATATATATATATATATATATATATATATATATACACACACACACACAAACACATACATAAAAAATATAATTTTATATCTGAGCAAATTAATTGGGACAAATTTTAAAAAAAAAATTTTTTTTTTTTTTTTTTTTTTTTTTAAAGAAAACTATGCTTTTATTCATTCTATACATTTAACAATTCATTTTTCAGAATGACATATGTCCTCCCTTAGCAGAAATGACCTCTTGCACATATTTTAGCATTGACTCCACTAGATTAGTACACATGCTATTGAGTTCATCATCATGAAACCACACTTGAATTGCATTGTTTATCATGCATTCTTTTGTTGTACAATCCATCTTACCAAAACGCCTCTGCACAATATTCCACAAGTTCTCAATGGGAATTTAGATCTGGTGAATTTCCAGGCCAACCAAACACTTTGATTTTTCAGAATAAAAGTTTTTGACCAATTTTGAATTGTGACAAGGAGCCATGTTGAAATGTTCCATTAAAGGTTTTCATGAATGAAACTATCTTATCCAGTAAAATTTTGATTAAATTTAATTGAATTCATCCTGTCTTGAACAGTAACCAAGCTTCCAGTGCCATGTCTTGAAAACCCTCAAAACATCTGCTTCAACGGATGTTCAACAGTCTATTGTGTTAACTTCCCTACTTAAAGCCCACCTCTAGAGGGCATTCATTTTTTGTACAGGGAAGAGTGTTTGACGTCACACGATCCCCTCAGATGAATCCTAACCGAATCTCCGAGCGAAGCTGTTGTAAGCGAGTGAGATGACACTCATGTAAATAAATTGTTTTTGTTATACAATCTGATGTGTTTTAGTCTTAGGACAACTGTGAACTGCAATCTAATGATTATTAACTAACTCAGATAGGACCTGACCGAATCTCCGAGAGGAGCTGTTGTAAACGAGCGGTAAGAAGGAGTGTAAATTGTTGTTGTTATACAACCTGATGTGTTTTTGGCTTAGGATAACTGTAATCTAATGATTATTAACTAAGTTAACACAGTCAAATAGGCAATATAAATTAATTGGGAGTTTTACCCTAGAAGAAAGTATCCAAAAGTATTCCAAAAGAGATAAAAGTGGCTGTCCTGGAAGACCGAGTTCTACTCCGAACCCTTTGAGATTGACAGCTCGTCATTTTGCAAGCCACATACCACCCAACCCCATAAAAAGAGCCTCGAAGACAGTTTGTTGTTCAAAAAAAGATGCAAATGGGGAAAAAAATTCACAAAGAAACACGAATCTGGTGCAAAGACTGAAGTTGGACTTTGCCTTGAACCCTGTTTCGAACTCTATCATACTAAACTTTATTTCTAAGGTATTTTTTTTTTCTCAGTGCTTTATATTTTCTTAAATTTTATACATTGTACTTTCTTATGTTACGCAATAAATAGAATTTTTCTGTTATTCAATTGAAATTTATTAAAAAAAAAAATTTTCGTGATAACATCTGAAATTGGTTTTTCTGGCAACTTAGTTTCTCATGATAAAAATCTATGTAAAAAATCTTTTCTAGAAAGAAAAAATGCATTTTTCCAATTCTTCAATATATTAAGATTTAAAATATGCAACAAAAAAAATAACACAATTTTTGAAGCGATTTTGGTCCACAAATTGAGCAGTCAGAGGGTTAATAAATATACTTAGAAGCAAAGGACATCAAAATTTTGAACCTTGATCAAACGACAAGGACAATATTTCAATTACCACCATCGCAATGAGAAAACATTGAGCCACAATAGATTAAATGTCCATCAGCACAATTACATAACAGGTTTTAGGCAAAAATCAAAATTCACATTTCAACTGAAAGAACAGCAGCTACAACTGAAAGAACAGCAGCGACCAAAGCTAGTTGGCTATTGTGGCCAGAAGACCTGTTAGAGCGAGGTATACTCACATCTATACTCAAATTAATATTCACTATAATGAACAAAAGTAGTTAGTTACTGTTTGGGATAGATCCATAAACACACATTGTAGTTTACTCAACAAGAAAAGGATTCCTCATCTTTCTAGTTAAGACTTTCATTCTATTTTTGAATGTTTCAAACTCGTGGAGAACAGTTACAATATAATTACTAAATGTTACAAACAGAAACTATTATTAGAATGGACTAAATTCTCTAAGTATAATAAATAGTAGTTTGTAATATCGATAAGATTTATTACATTAAAATATGTAAGGCAGACAATATAAATAACATCATAAGTAAATAAAAATTCATACCATTAGCAGCAAGCCAGAGAGGTGAATTTCCCTTTTTATTTTTAACTTCAACAATAGCATCCCTGCAATATATATTAAGAGAAATTTATATATATATTAACATTTATAATATATACTATTATATATACAGGTATAGGACAAAATAATAGGAACATCAGTGAAAAAATGAAAAAAAATTATTAGCAAGAGGTAGGGCCCCTTTGGCCTGAATCACTGGTTGCGTTCGACGTGGGATCAACAAATAAAGGTCTTGAACAAAGTTCATCGGAATTTGAACCCATTCTATGTGCAGGTCCGTCTTGAGATCAGATAGTGTGCATGGAAGAGGAAATAGAGCACAGACTTTGTTCTCTAAAAAATCCCACAAACACTCATTGAAGTTCAGATCAGGTGACTGGGGACCCCATGTTAGATATTACGCTTAATCATCATGCTCATGTAACCATGTTTGAACACAGCGTGACATGTGAACAGGGCGTTGTCATCTTGGAACAAGGACAGGAGAGTCTGAAGCATAGGGTGAAGATGATCTGCAAGAATGCTTTGATAACGGTTGCCTGTGATCATACCCATCAAGACAATAAGAGGCCCCAATCCATGGAAAGATATAGTGCCTCACACCTTCATAGAAACCCCTCCATGTTTCATGACTGGAACCAGGCAGTCCACATGAAATGCTTCTGCTGGTGTTCACCAGATGAACACACCTCCAGCATTTGGAATAATGTAAATGAGGATTCATCAGAGCAGTTGACTTGCTCCCATTGCAGTTGTGTCCAATTTAGGTAGTCTAGGCAACACTGCAGTTTCTTTATAGCATTCCGTGCCAAAACTAATGGTTTTGGAATAGTTACTCTGCCATGAATGTTCATAGCATGCAACTTACGTTGAATGGTTTTCAAGGATACAGGGTTCTGAAGGTGGGTATTCCTCTCAAAGGTTATCTGCGACATTGTAATTCTTTCATTTTTGGGCAACTATCCTCTTCAACACTTGTCTATTACAGTCCTTTAACTTCAACTTCCCCCACTGTTATACTTCACAGAAGACATTTTACCCAGGTTTGTGTAGGCTGTCACAACCCTTGACATAGTGGTCCTTGAAACACCCACAAGATTGGCTTTTCTGGACACAGATACTCCAGCCAGGAGAGCTCCAATTATCATGTCTCTTTTCACTTTGGAGAGTTCGGACATAATCACACTTTGCTAGGGAAGGAGTTTTCTCATCCAACTATCACACAGCCAAATGCTTGACTGACACCTTAAATTTCACCACCTCTAGGCGGCACACTGTTTCAAAACATGGCGGCCGTTTATTGGATGGTCAAAGGACAACTCATTTTTAAATAGTGTGATTATTATTTTGTCCTATATCTGTATATAAATTACTTAAATATTTAAATGCAATAGGAATCCCAAAACAAGAGATAATGCTTAATTGTTTTTACCTTTCTAAAAGAAGTTGGACAAATCTATAATGGCCCTTGTCAGCTGCTATAGTTAGAGCTGTATCACGAGAAGAAGGCACAGGAGGAGCATTCACATCAGCTCCTTTATCTATGAGAACTTTACCCACCTCAACATATCCACCAGAAGCAGCTTCCATCAAAGGAGTTAAACCAGTCTGAAAAAAATATTTATCACTTTAAACAAATAAAACACTTTCCATTAACTTCTTCTCCAAATAATTTACACAACACTTCTCCATGATTTATATTCATTGAAACAAACATTTAATTTAAATTGTTTGATAAGTTTTAAGCTTACATGTAAATGATATGGTTAAAAAATGATAATTTAACTTTTTTGCTATTGAATGATACAGAAATATTTCAAATAACTTCTAAAATAATAGAAATACAAGAAATTTACTATTATACATATAAATGTTATAGGTATACAAACTATAAAAATATATATCCAAATTACAAATTTCTATATAATACTTCTAAAAAATGTAAATAAGCACAAATTTAGATTGACAAATTGTTAATAGATTGCATAATAATTGTGCCATTTATTAATTTTTTTTTAAATTTTTTTTAACATAACTATGAAACAGAACTTAAATATGATTCTATTATTATCACAGGAAGTATCATTAACAGAAAGGAAAAAAAAATATGCAATTATATTTGAAAACTAACCAACTTTTATCAAAGGTTTTGAGTTGCATTATACACAAACAAAAAAGAATATTATACCTATATAGAAAAAAAATTAAGTTATGTATCAGCAAGTTACAAACAAAATTTAATATGTAATTTAACAAAATATTTAGTAAAACTGTTTAAGAACATGCATTATTGCTAATTATAATAATTTTTTAATGTTATTGTTGAGGTGTAAAATAGTCTTACTTTAGCTCTGTGTTCCACATTCGCTTTTCGATCCAGAAGTAAACTCACAACTTCATTTCGACCCTGAAAGCAAGCCAATGTAAGGGCAGTGTTTCGATTTGTCTCTATTTGAGCGTTTATATCACTACCCATGTCTAATAACAACTTTACAGCTTGGACATGTCCATTCATGGCTGCTAGCATAAGTGGTGATATTCCGAGTTTGCTTCCAGTTCTGCAAAACAGACAATTTCGGCACCTTAAAGCGAGAAACATTAAAAAAAAATGCAAGCATAATGATATTTTTATGCAGAACTCTTAAATTAAATTATTTAAATATTACGAAATATGCATCTATAATTAAAACTAATTTTTCAAAAAAAATTACATGCAAAACAAATACAAACCTAGAGTTTATTTCTGCACCATGACTCAACAGAAGCTTTATGATGTTAACGTAACCTCCTGATGCTGCTAAACTTAACGGTGTATAGTCAGATACATTTCTATGTTCTTTATTAGCACCACGAGCCAAAAGGATGTCCACAACCTTATTTTAAAATAAACATTACAAAGCAAAAATTTATATATAAATATATATATATACACACACTTATATGTATGTTTCATAAATAATAAATACATAATATATTTATACAGTAAGAACCCTTTTAATTGGTATGACATGACCTAATACTCAATTACGAAAAAAAAAAGCTGTTTAAATCTTTTGAAATACAAAAAGCATTTCTTCACAAAATGATCAAGGAATAAAAAATCAAAGAATCTTTCATAATCACTACATCGTGTTTTTAAATTCAAAACAATTATAGTTAACAAAACACATTAAAAAATCAATTTCATATTAAAAATATTTAAATCAAAAAACTAACACTTTCTACAATAAATTACTAATCTCATAGTTTTTCAGTCGAAAAGCTAATTGCTCGAGTAAAATTCAAATAATTACTTAAATTGACCAAAGATTCTATTCCGTATAATCATAAGAAAAATAAACAATTTTCAAGAGTTAAAACTAAATATTTTTCATGCAGATCTTACCTCATAACGTCCACCTGAACAGGCTAAAGATAAAGCAGTATCTTTCGTTCTTTCAGCAGGGGCCTCTATATCAGCAGCATTATTTAGAAGTATGTCCACAACTCCAGCATGGCCAGCAGTTGAAGCTAACATAAGAGGTGCAAAACCTTTCTTATCCCGATGCTCTATATCGGCTCCTCTGGACAACAAAAGAGTAACAAGCTCTTCATGCCCACCAGCACAGGCAAGTGTAAGGGCAGTATCATGATTGCTGTCAGTTTGAGAGTTCAGATCAAGTGGTGGATAGATTGGCGGGGCAGGTGTTGAAGGGGCAACAGTTGTGTGCAAGTGAGTAAGATGGGAGATACAATCTGTACTTGCTGATACTTGCAAAGGAACACAGGGTGTAACTGATGGTGTTAGGGTATGGAAGGCCATAGGTGCAGCACTCACTCCAGGCAAAGTTGACATGGATAAAATACGACTCTTTCCACTGGAAGTTGCCATATTTAAACAGGAATCTGAACAGTGACTACCAGGTTGCATTAAATTCATATGGGTTCCAGCCAATTGTGTTGTTGGACCTGCAATAATTCAATATTGATGAGTAAATGTTTTTAATCTTTTTTTTGACTGATAATTAAAAATTATAAATCAAAAATTTGCTTGAAAATAACATTTGAAACAAAATAGTTACTTTTTTTAAATTAACTTTTAAACAGCATTATGATAATGAAAATTATACTAAAAGATTTTATGAAGTAGAACAGGGTTTTTTAGGCACTCCTATCGTGCAGTGATATTAATAATAATAATAAAAATTACCTGTCATGCAGTGGAATTTTAATAATAATAATAAAAAAAATGTAGCATTTGAAATGCATGGAAGTACATTATGTAGAAAAGAATAAACATAGTTTAAGTAACTTTTAAATTTCCCATAGAATATCTCAAAAAACTTTATAGCATAACATTTAATTGTGTGTCATCACCCTTCACAAGTTATAAATAAAGATGAAATGTAACTTAATAATATCTTATTAACATTACATGGAAAACAGAAAAAAAGCAATGTCTCTTGGAAAATCTGTCAGGAATTAAACAAATAATGTAACTTGCTAGGAAAAATTAGAAAATTTCATTAACCTATGCCCATGGCATCTTAAGCATACAAATTCGGAAAAAACATGGCATAAAGGAAAAAAAGATATGGGAAATTTTAAATAGAACCCTGAGAATACCTTGATTTCAATTACACTCATTAACTCGACAATTTCAATTACACTCATCAACTTGTCTTTCAAATACGAATTCACTTGATCAAAGTTTATAGTAATGAAAACACTGCACATAAGTGATTGTTTATTAAGGTCATACTGAAAAGCAACACCAGGGTTATCAGTGACAGACCTCATAATTTTGAGCCACAGTCAAGTGATAAGGACAACACCTGAGCTGGCACCTCCTCCGAACTTCCACACCACATCAACAGAAGGACTTGGGACATCGAAAGATTTAACATGCTTCAGTCATGCTACACAGTGGGTCTTTAGTGGCATCAGGGCTTGAACCCATGACTCAACAAAACCAACGCCAGCCATAAGTCTGCGACATGGCTACTAGGTTAACACAGTCACAAAACAAACTGCATATGCATCAATTCAACATGAAAAATAAGTTTTACATAATATAGATAACATTTCACAAGAAGGAATAATAAATATATTATATACCAAAGATTAATTCCAAAAATTACATAAAATATAAATGTAGGTCTAAACTGTTATTGGATTTAGAGAAATAATCAAATTGTCAATAGAAAATTTTGTCAACCAATTCATTTCCCCTTACAAAATACCTGATGCTGCACAACTGATAAATCTCATGAAAATAATTCCTTAATAATAGTATCTTAAATAACATCACAAAATAAATTGTTCACATATTTGCATCCAATGTAAGGACAATAGCTTCAATGTGATGAAAATAAATATAATATAATAAATCATCATTCAATTTCTCTAAAAAATATGCAGCTCTTGTATAATACCTAAAGATAATTTCATAACAGTAAAATTCAGCCCATAAAAACATTTTCTAGCCGGATATACCTTATGCTGTCAACAATTTATCATTTTTGCTGAAATAGTTTTCTCAAATATTTTGGGTTAAATAATACCATTTGGATAATTTACTAATTTAGAAGGCATTAATTGCACTTCCAAAAATATAAAAAGTTTGTATTATTATAATTTGCCAAAAGATGTTTAATTTTGCAGTGGTCTTAATTAAAAGTCTTATTTAAAAGTAAAAGATAAACTTCCGGTAATTTTTGCAAAACTTTTGTTGAATTTTTAGTCAGAACAAAATTAAGTATGAAAGTGGTCAGAAAAGTTTCCCACCTTAACATGAAGATGGCAGCGCTTGTCAATAAAAGTAAGGGAATGTGCTTCCGTACCTTTTGACAGGTACTCACCAAAATTTCAGCTATTTTGAGCATGCAATAGTTGCTTGATAATATTTTGAGCAAGTCAATGTGAGCAAATTTGTGAAAATGAGAGGAAGGGGGAAATAAGTATAATTTGTCTTATTTGTTTTTGAAAGATAATATGCCTATGCAAATCAAAGACGAGTTGGGCACTATGTAGGGACCTCTGCACCATGATTAACCATAGTGAAATTTCAGGCAACTGAATTTAAATGTGGCCGTACCAGCTTCGGAGACGATGAACGTTCAGGACATCCAAAAACTGCAACTACTGATAACATTTGTTAAGTTCACCACATGGTGCTAGACGACCATCAAATTAAAGTGAGAGATAGCAGAGGCAATAAATATGCACAAAGAACATATTTGTCACATATTGAAGCAAGATTTAGGCATGAGAAAGCTGTCCGCTTATTTGGTGCTGCATTTGCTCATGTTAGACCAAAAACATGTACAGAAAAACATTTCCAACACTCTGGTGGTGTAATTTAGGCACAATAAATCAGAGTTTGGGCACCTATTAATTACTGTTGATGAAATTTAGGTATATCATTATACACTCGAAATAAAAATGCAGCCAAAACAGTCGGCTGCAAAGGAGTAATCGGCTCCATAAAAAGGATAAAGTTTTTCTGTCTGGAAAAGTGAAGGACTTTTTTGGGATAGTCATGGGCTTATCTTCATTATCTTCAGACAGGAAAAACCATTACAGGAGCATACTACACATCATTACTTGACAAGCTGAACATAGAAATTGTAACTGTTACATTAACAGAAAAAAAATTATATTTCACTGAGACAATGTGCTGTCTCACACCTCAGCAGTTGCTATGATGAAAATCCACGATTTATGGTTTGAACTTCTTGACCACTTTCCTTATTCACCAGATCTACCCCCAAGCAACTTTTTGTTCCCTAATCTAAAACCTGAACTTGGAGGACTGAGATTTTTGTCAAATAAAGAGGCCATCATCTTTGTAAACAATTATTTTGCAGAGAAAAACACCGAGCACTATTTGGACAGGTTAAAGAGATGGGAGCATCACTAGGAAAAATGTGTAGACTTACGAGGAGACTAAGCTGAAAAATAAAAATAAATTTACAGAAATGTCTTGTATTTCTGTTAGGTCGAAAACCTTTTAGACAACCCTCATATAGGCACAACCCCAACAACCCAATAAAGAATTAAATTACAAACAAATTTAATACATGTGTATTTAATTAAAGTTTTAAAACCAATAAATGAAAAATTGCAACTAAAATAAAACATTTCAACATAATTTACTAGATCAAATAATATATTAATTAAATATTTTATTTACATAATATTAACATTTTTGAAAAATGTTAATATAAACAATATTAACATATAATTATATTAATACTTTTAATGCAGTCAAATTTTCTTGCTACAAACTATACTTAATAATTATTGAAGGAAATTTAAAGAATCATTAAAGTAATTATCAAATTAAAAACCCAAATCATGAAAAATTAATAAAGTTTAAGAATGTGATGAAAATTAAAACATTCCAAACCAGCATATTTCATCAGCCTTTTTTAAAAAACTAATAAAAGATTAATGCTGTGTATGATAAATAAAAAATACAACTGTATTCAACAGTTAGCAGCTACATATTTAATTATGTCTCATTCATAATATTTTTAAAACATTAATTTAATAGTATGTTTAGCGAAAATTTAAAGTTTTAAAATTTATACCATTAATCTAATTTAGAAGTCATTAAATGGCAAATTCAAAGGTTGAGAAATATAACTTCTGCCAATGCAAAATTTTCTCACAGGGAACTAATAAAATGTAAATGAAAAGTTCATAAAATTCTCTTAATATTTCTCTTACTTTAAAAGGAATTTTTGCATAAAATTTTACATTAAAGAATTAATTACATATATATAATCAAGATACTTCTTTAATAAATCTTAAACAGATATTTTTCAATTCATTATAAAATTAAGATACATGTGATAAAGAAAACTTGTTCAATACTAGCATCATATTGATGTGCTTCGTCAAATAAGTTTTCTATCAATCTTTTAACACTGTGAAAAAATTCCCAAAATGAACAATTGTTAAAATAATAAGGAACTCTACACATGAAAGTTACCTCTTAAATATATGTGTTTTGACTTAATTTGCACATTTCTGAATTGAAACATTTATTGTTTATTGAATAATCCACATCCACCTCAGGAAAATTTCTTGACTATCTAGCTGCCTATTAGAATATATATCCTTTATTTACCTCTATTAAAATAAACCTTTTAAACACATACTGGAAATCATAATATCCTTAAGAAAGAAATTTCACTTGACAAATACTGGATAAAGAAAGACAAAATATCTGATGTAAGAAGAACTAGCTTATGAAATGCTGAGATTGAGCAGCCATAACTGCTTTCATAACCTTCAGTTTAAATTTCTTTTCACACTTTTGTATTATTCTATCATATACATATATATATATATATATATATATATATATATTATATATATATTAATAGTACTAAATTACATTATAATAAGAAAATTCCTCATAACATTTGAAAATAAGTATCATGAATGAATCCTCCTTCAGCATTATTACTCTTGCTTGAAGCTTTATTAAAAGCAGAAGCCTATTTGAAAATTGTGAATATGTTTACCAATTGAAGCTTGCAAATATTAGCTGTCAAGAACACATATTTTTTTTCAATTTCAGTTTTAACCTTTTTACAGTGAATATTGTGAATGAACATTTGATCTTTATTGCATTTATAAATACTCCCTAAGCCAGTGGCACAATTAAAATGCATTATTTCCTAATTGTTCCTTTTTAATGAATTTTTAATTTTCTAGCATCTTATTAAGTCTTATGTAATTTCACAGCTAATTTTCCTTAACTATTTTAATTTTACTTAAATCTCCAGCTTTAAGTAATTTTTATATCGATTTTGTTTTTATATTTTTTCTACTTATTTTTAAATTTTGCCTTTTGGTTTGCTTAATGTATTTTTGTTTACTTGAAAGAAATATAATAGATTAGCATGAAAAATTGGTTAATAAAATAATTTTAAAAAACGATAAGAAACAGTGATAGGACCAAGAAAGTCAGGCTGAAAACCAAATAAATGGGGTTATACTAGTTTTGATGGTATCAACTCTTTCCCCCTCTGCGACTTGGTAGGTTGAATTGGGAATATCCAAAACACAAAAGCACATAAAGATTAAAAAGTTATCACTCACAAAAATTAAACATGTGTGTATATATACATGCAAATTTAAGACTTAATTTATAAAAAGTGAAAAACATCATCAGTCCACTCTGATAACTATATGAATGAAGGTCTCATATTTCATAAGCAAAACCCATTTATCTGCAAAAATCAAAAGATTTTTATATTTTTTAAATTTTTTTATATAATATTCTTTAAAAAATTAATTTTCTGCTTAAATAATAACACCCCTAAATAATTTTATACAATTAATCTTGGAACACTTAGAAAAACATCAAAAGCAACTGCATTTACCGATCAAATGCGCCACATTTGGAAAGCAGAAATATAAAGCAACATTTTAAAAAAGGGGGGGAGGGAGCAAAATATGTTAAAGAAGCAGCAATTCAATGAAAATTCAATACTCAATTTGTTTCCTATAATTTTTTTAAATCTCAATATGCTACTAAGATTACAAAAAGATGGTTTTTGGAAAATGTTTCCAGAGCAAGTATTATTTTCTTCCAATACTTTTTAAATCAGACTATGCTTTTGAAACTGCATATAAAAGTATTTTGAATATCTTTATTGGATGTGCATTTTCCCCACATTCTGATTTGATACATTTTTATCTAAGAGTTTCCAGTTTCATACTTCTTAACTTACCAGACATTATATCTCCAAGAGTCTCGTGAAGAGTCCTGGCAGGTGCAGCAACCATAAGGCCTTCATCCAATGATAAATTATGAGTAAATGATGTACCACAACTAGTAGAGATAGATATAGGAGAAGATAGCGATACAGGAGAGACAGCAATTGATACAGGAAATGTTTGTGCAGCCATTCCACTCAATGTTAAAACTCCTGTTCCATCAATTGGAATGTTTCCAACCAAAGTACATGTTTCTCCCCGAGGTGAAGAGAGTTGTTGCTTTAGAATGGGCTGTGTTTGGGAAGACTGCTGCAAGGTTGCAATAGGAGATTGCAAGTTGGTATGCAAATGTGACTGTTGAACTTTATTTGTTTTGCCCTTGAGGAGTTTAACATTTTTTTCAAAATGATGTTGCTGTTGATTTGGTGGTTGCAGCTGCTGCTGCTGCTGCGGTTGGTTTTGCTGCTGTCTTTTTGTTTCCTGCTGAATCACTTGAGTTAATTGCTGATGCTGCTGTTGCAAGAGAGCTTGCCCTACAGTTACAGGATCATACATAGGTGTCTGTGTGCTATCTGTTGTTAACTTCATGGCATGCATTATACCTGCTATGGCACCTTCACAATACTGTGTACCTCTTAAAGTAAGATTTTGGGTAAATTCAGATAATACAAATTGTTGTTGCGAATGTTGATGGAGTAATTGTTGCTGCAACTGGATTTGTTGCTGCTGGTCATTCATTACAATATTACGTAGATTAATTTTCTCCATACCATCTGCATGAACTTGTGGATCAATTTTGATTTCACTTTGTAACTGAAAAGGTAACTGTTGAGACATTTGTTTCATTACATTAGACTTTGCTTGCTTTACAGGCTTTCCAGCACGAGATTTACAATATTCTGACGCAAGTGTGGTAGTAGTAATAGTAGACTGATGTTGTTGCTCTTGCAGGGCCTTTATTCGATTCTGATAAATCATTTGCTGGGCATGGGTTACAGTTGGATTTGTGGTGGCAGGAAAATGTAAACCTAATTGACTTGACACAGAAGAAATATCAGTAAGGGAAGAAAGTGTTTCAATATCTAGAACAGTACCACTATTGATCAGGAGAGGCTGGGTGGTATGCCCACCAGGGACATTTGTAAAGGAATTTGTGGTAGTACTAGGTACAGCTGTAATAGCAGGAGCTCCTGCGATAATAGTTCCCAATGCATGCAGATTTTGGTGATGCTGTTGATGTTGAGCACTTAAAAGAAACTGGTTATGTGCTTTTTCTTGCAATTCTCGTTCAACTCTTTGAAGCTCTTCTAATATTTGCTGTTTTTGGATTATTTGCTCTGCAGGACTAGGATGCAGCATTTCAGCCTTTTTCATCATACTATTAATACATTGCTCAAGTCGTTCACTAGGTTTCATCTCACCAGAATGTTCACCGGTAGATTCAATAATCCCCCCTCCTCCACTGATTTCATTTTCCATTAAGCATTTGCTTGTTTCAGCTTGAATGGATAAGGAATTAGCTTGTGCAGCTGCATTGCTTTTGCTACGATAGTGGTACCTTTGAGAATTCTCACAAAATGAGGAGGAGGGGGTCTCATTGTTTTTAACAAAAGTATTCCTTCTCTGAACAGACTTTTGTTTGGGAACAGCCTGTGGTGGTGGTGTAGTTGGTAAAGAATCACGAAGTAAATCTTGAATGCGTGGAACTGAAAGATAAGGTATTTAAATTCAGTGAAATAGAAAATAATAGAATAAATAATAGAAAATAAACTACATTTTATATCATTTAACATTCTCACAAAAACTGTTTCACTATTTCAAAAATTCAAGTAGAAACATAATAAATACCTGCTTGAACATTAGCTAAGTAAGAATTACTAGGAACTGAACTTGTCTCAGATTCTGGATGAAAAACTTGAAGGCCATGAGGCGGGACTCGAGGTGCCTGAAACAATTAATTAACATTCAAATTTTAAAATTATGTGTTAATTCCTCCAAAAACAAAAAAAGGGGGTATAGATACCCAAGTTCATGTGATCTAAATATTATTGTACAAGAGAAATCCAAATTGTATAACATAGGTTTAAGTAAATATTGAGAATCATACAGGAATTATAAATACATAACATTCATTAATTACAATTGATTATTATTTGAAAAAAATTAAACATGTTACTTATAAATAACCAATAACTTCCCTTAATTTAAATTCCTAAGGAGTTGCACACCAGCAACAATTCACTGACATTTTGAAGTCATAAATTAAGAACTTATTACAGCTGTTTTCACCTAATTAAAACTTTTTTAAAGTTTAAAAAATAAAATATGTTTTCAATTATAAATTTTACAGTTCAAAAATACCCTAAATTGGTCTGATGATATTTGAAGAACACAGACAACCTTAAAAACCTTTATGTAAAGCAATAAAATTTTAATAAAGTTAATAAAACAAAAAGAATTGTTCCAAATTTTTATACTTTTAAAAGTTAAACTGATGTCAACAAAAAAATATTTAAGTATTTTGCATCATGATCCACCCAAGAAAAATTATTTTTCACTTTTTATTTACATTTCAGAATAAATTTTTTTTTTGAGGAAAATTGAAGATAAATGTATTTTTAAATAAACCTGCCGTAATTTCTTCACAAAATCTGAATCTTATATTTGAAAGCATTGAATTTTTAAATAGGAAATAGAATGATCTACATACAAATGGAATTAAGCAATACAAGCATTATTAAACTATTCAATATTCACAACAAAAAAATTATAGAACATTAGAAAGTAACAGAGATTAATGTTTTTTAACAAAATTTTAAACTTTTTACAAAATTTTTCCTTTCTCTACATTCTCCTATTAATACTTATTCTTCACTACATGAACAAAAATAATGAAAAACAAAAAATTTAGACGTTTTCCCTTTCCTTAAAAACAATTTTAAATCCTAGATGTATATGTTACCTCTGTATCACTAAGCTCACTCATAACTTACTTGGATTCTCCTCCCCAATGCAGTATTAGGATTGCTGATCATTTCCAAAAGTACATCTTTCGAGAAGTACAAAATTCATGTTTGATCTCTATTAAACATTAACTATTTCAGCATTATCTTTATTTAGAAAAAGAGAATTTTAATTTGTGAGACCTAGTTTTTTGGAAATATTTCCAACAGTTTATTGAATTCAAATGAAATCAGCAACATTATATATATATATATATATATATATATATATATATATATATATATATATTATTTAAAGCATTATTTTTCTAATTCTGAAAAGGGGGGGTGCAATGAATAGATCTTTTATAAAAATTAATTATGTAAAATTAATTCATGCATATATAATTTCCTTCAAAGCATTAAATGCAATATCTTACTTTTGAGTAGAACAATAAAAAAAGTGTTTCGAAGCATCCAATTAATTGCACAATGATATCCAAATAATTGCATTTGAATAAAACAGTCAGATACCTTGTAATATATCTACTTCATTCTAAAATATCTACATTTACTAAAGAAATCCAATTTTTTGTAATAATTGGAAAACCGATGTAAAAGTTATATCATTTACCAAAAAAGAAAAGAAATGGCTTGGAAATTAGAAATATTCTAATATATTTCATTTAGACTATTCTGCAACACAAGTAGAAATTGTAACTATACAGAAATTGCACAAACATTTTGTTCCTTACAAAATAGTTCAAGTTTTTATTAGTTATGCAAATACAGAATTGTGCACTAAATGAAACAGGGAAAAACTTTTTTAGAATTTGTCATTTAAAATAGGAATGCAAGTTTGATAGGTTTATTTGCTCTCTAGTATATATTAAACAAAGAAAGGGGATATGCTATTTATATTAAGCATAGAGAGGGGATACTAGGATATATTCAGACATTTTACTGAAATACCTTAAAATTAATTATTTTTTTGGACATGGTTGAACATGTTTTCTATATTTTCAATCAATATTTTAAACTTCCAAAAAGATAAGTAACTTGCCTCACTAGCTTCCAAGCCAGAACTGGAAATCTGAGAAAGATCAGGAGGAGGAGGAGGTGTAGCAAGCATACTATTTGGATAATCTAATAACATCTGAACAACAGCTGTATGCCCACCTTTGGCAGCCTCTATAAGCATAGTTGAATTATCCTGGAAAAAAATTCTTGAATTAAGTAATCATAATTCAGACATATAAACGAAATATTGAGAAACATAACACAGTAAACTTTTCTGATATAAAAATTAAAAGAAATGATAAATTATTAAATTGCATATATTTAAAGCTAAATGTAATTAAAATTGAAGCAAACAATAAAAAATTGAAAAGTTATCAGGTACACCAAAAGTGATCCACCTAAGAAAATAGCCCCTTGGACAGCTAGTAAAAGTAAATCAATATTAAAATCATTTGATCTCAAAGCATTCCAAACAGGAAACCAAATTAAAAAGATGTAGTTTAAAATTTTTAAAGCACAGGAAAAAAAAAAAAAAAAAAAAAAAGCTGCCTCACTGCTTAAAATTCTGAATAATGTTATTTATTTTCAGTCATATCTTGATTCCAGTTTATATATGATTTAAGGTAATACATAAATCGATAAGTAAATAAAATACTTGAATTTTATATCTGTTTCACTTCAATCCAATAAAAAAAATTGGGAAAAATTCATAACAACATAATTTTGAAAATTGAGTTCATTAGTGGTGAAAGCAGGTATTGGACATATATTGCAAATATTTTATTTCAATCCAATAAAACATATTTGTGAATGAAAAATGCACAATTATTCCATATATCAATCCAATGCATTACAAAATAATCATATACCTTTAATTTATGAGTTGGATCAGCTCCATGGCCCAAGAGTAATTCAACAACAGCTATGTGACCACCAGCACAGGCAAGGGAAAGAGGTGTGTGATCATTATTTGTTGTCTGTTTGTTAATATTTGCACCTTTGGATATTAGAAACTGTACAGTACACAGGTGACCAGCTCTTGCAGCTTTCATTAATGGTGTTCGACCTCCTTCAGACTCATGTTCCTAAATGTGGGAAAACATAAAACATATTGATTAAATACAGCAATATAAACTTTGTCTACCACAAAAATAAAAATTCCTGGCTGAAAAGTAGAAAGTTTTATACTTGACAAAAGAAAACTCATTTTTGTAATTATTACATACATAACATTTATTTATGTATGTTTCTTATGCTGAAAATACCAGCATAACAATTTCACAATTTAAAGCACTTTTACATCTATTTCACGCAGGATTACGAGAAAAGTTTAAAGTATAATGGCTGAACATAAATATTCTAAGCATTATTTAAATGTTATTTTTATGTTACATTAGAGAATAAAGTGTACTTTTCTTTACTATTAAAAATGTTTAAAGCACTTCTTGAGGAGCAACTACATGTGTATATATCTTCGTGAACTTTTAAAACTCAGTTTTAATTGTTTAATTATCTTAGAATGCCTACTTAATTATCCACAGTATTAAAAATATGATTTACCAGCTTTGCATAAGCTTGTAAAAGAAGATCAGCAACATCTGTATGACCATTTTCACAAGCGTACGTTAAAGCAGTATCTCCAGTGGCTGTTGTAGCATTTACATTAGCACCTATAGCAGCAATAAATATATATTCAAATTAAATGGCAAAATTATATTATTGAAAAAAAGCCAAGCAACAAACTAATAATTTGACTAACCTTGACTGATGAGGTATCTGACTAATTCAATATGTCCTTCTTGTGCAGCTTCCATCAGAGGTGTACTAGCACCTAACTCAATATCAGCACCTGCTTTGATTAGGAAGTCGGCGACTTCCAAGAAACCACCACAACAAGCTAATGTTAGGGCTGTTTCTTGGGTTTCTTCTGTCTGGGCATTGATGTCAGCACCTGCATAAAATTAAAAATATGCAATAAATTCTCTTTTTATTTTAAATACAGTAATACTTTTTCCAACTATTCACATCAAAAACATTTGAATTAGCAGAAAAGTTGTATTCAAGCCTAAGTTGATTTAACAATTTTTAGATTTTTCTTTTTCTAAAAATAGTTTACAAATTATACGAATTTTAGCATTGCTGAACTAAAATTAAGTTACGAATCCTAATAAAAAAAATTTATCACCACATGAACATCTGGGTTTGGGAAAAGTGAGAGAAAAAAAAGTAAAGATTATGTGTAAGTGCCAAATCAGACTATGCTGCACCAAGCAATCTGTTTGTCATCTTAACATTTGAAAAAAATATATATAAATGACAGACAAATAGAAAGGTAAGAAAAGGGAAGAATTGCTGGGCATTGTGGAGATGTGTCACCCATATTTATGAAAGGCAGTAAACCCCACAAGAAAAAAAAGATTACGAGAATATATTAGGGTCATGAGGCCTGTACTCACCTAAAGAAGGTATGCTATTGGGGTCTAGTTAGGGAGAAGAGTATTAAAAATAATTTTCACTTCATTCTCATAGAATGAAGATAAATAAGCATTTAAAAACTAAGAAAATAAAACAATACAAATTCAAACATATCATGAAAAAGTGAAAAAAGTCAATCTAATCATAAAAGTATTAAAATTATATACACAATGTATAAAATTATACATAGTTTAAATTCCAAGAAAAAAAAATTTATACTAAAATGAAAGTTATAAAGAACCATGATAACAATGATCACCTTGACTAAGAAGAAGCGCCACCATCTCTTCATGCCCTTCACGGGCAGCTTCCATTAATGGTGTATATCCCTCATCATTCACTTCCTCAATGTTAGCACCCCGATCCAGTAGAAGCATTGCAAGTTCAACATGACCTCCACAAGCAGCTAATGTAAGAGGAGACTCAAAACTGTCAGCTGGCATATTAACCTATTTAAAAAAAAAATAATAATAATGTTCTGAACTTAATCATCTGATCTGAAACAAAGTATGTTAGCTTTATTGAAGTATCTAAAAACAATTAATTACAAATATCTTTCAGAACTTATTTTTATATAAATGCCCATTTAAAATTATTATATATTATAATTCTTATAAGAGGGATAACATGCACACTAGGTCACTGAAATGGCACCATAATGAAATTAACACCTGCCAAATAAGTTACAACATAGTAGAACAAGCAAGTGATAAATAATGGAACATGAAAATCACAATGCATCGATAATGCCAATCAGAAGCAATACTAAAGTAGAAAACAGTGGGCATTACATACCAAAATCCCTTTGTAATTGAATGCTTTTCAACAGAAGAGTAACTCAAAAAGGTATGCGTCTTAACAATATAACAGCTATTAACTGCAAATTATTCAAATGCAAGATTGCTGTTCAAATTTTTTTCTTTTCTTAAAAAAAATTTGATAACTCTAATGTTAAGAATGTACTGGTCTCAGCGTTTGTCTAGCTGAGCAATGAAGAGTAACATATCAATGTCTAACAAGACAAGTATTATGAATACATGACTTATGGATCATAGAATCAGGGTTTATTCTAGTTTTAATATTTTTAAGGGAGTTATAATTTCCTTCTTCCCCATTAATACTCAATAATCTAGCGAGATCAACTGTTGAATCTAAAGTTTTAAATCAAACCAGTAGAGTCCTTAAAGAACATCTTTTTAAATACTGTTTTGCCAATGAAACTAATAGCAGTTGTATCAACATATAATATAAAAGGTACTTTGAATGCCGATATTTCCAATCATCATACTGGATATATTAAAGTTTGATTTAAAATAACATTTCAAACTGGATAGAAGAAAAGGAAGGTCACAAAACTTTGAAGGGGGGTGGAAAGAAATTTTGCCTAATAATATGGTTCAACACCAAAGAAAAACTTAGGATCTTATATTCATGCATGACACATAAATTTTTTTAATTATCATGCAATCAGCAGCTGAAAGTTAAAATTCAAAGAAAGAAATGTTTCTTGATATCTAAAAGGGGAAGGGATTTACTAATCAACTAAATTTGGAATGAAAAAAAAATGGTTCTTATTTGCGATCAGTTCCATTCAAACACCGGACAGTCAATTAAAATGTGATGAATAGAGTAAAGGACATGACAGGAAGGACACTCGGGAGCCTCTTCTCCAAACAAAAGAAGTTTGTGAATAAATCGAGTATGTCCAATGCGAAGGCGAGTCACTCTGACATCAGCTCTTAGCATTGGAAAAACTACGATAATGGACATATAGTGTTAGTATGAGATAAAAATAGACAATAAGCTGCCGACAACCGAGGTCTGGCAATAGGGGTTCATCGCCTTTAGCAGAGGACAAAGTATCTAAGTAAACTAAGATGTAAATCATTGATGAGAGGTATACAAAAGATACAATGCAGCAAAGAAATACCCGCTTTATAAGAAGAACAGAGCTCTCAGCACTACAACACTAGATTTGAATCTTGAAAGAAAGGATGACTCTTTCTAAACTGACAAGGATCAAGGAATACCACTTTAACAGAGATTGAAAGGTAAGAAAAATAATTATAAACACATTCTGTAAATAATTCACAGTAAGGAGTGATGACCGCTTTGTTTTTGACACATCTGTTCATTACAAATTTAGGAGGGTATTTTTCGAATCCAAACAATTACAGTGGATGGCTGGTTTTTGAAAACTTGCGGAAAACATACATCCAACAGCACTTAAGTTTTATCTAGCATTCCTTAAATTGATATTTTCATTTTTCTCATGACTGTTTCAGATTTCGTATAATAGTGTGCATAATTATTTCAGAAAAATTCAAATTTTATTCTAAGTAGCTTTATAATCTAGTTTTAAATATTTTTTTAAATATATATATTCTAAAATATATCTTTAAAAGAATGCCTATACAGGTACTTTCGATTGAGAAAGAACTTGCTTTGTTTGAAGAGCTCTCTTCTGATGGATCAGAGTTATCTTCAGAAACAAGTGAGGAAGAAAATTTCACTTCAGTCTGTGCAGTAAAAAATATGCCTTATTTTTAAAAAAAATGTATATGTATTTCAACTAAAATTGTCTTATTAAGTTTATAATATAGTTTTAGCATTAAATTATGAAAATTACATATGCATAAAAAAAGCTATACTTAAATTAATTGACATATTTTCGCTCAAATTATCACTCTTAGAAATAAAAATACAACATTATAAAGTTCTAATTTTTTCAAAAGTGTTGTTTTGTGATCCTAATATTTGCCAAATTAATTAAAATAATATAATTTTTTATGAAAGTACTTATTATTTCTTCGAAGGAATAGGAAACAGTAAGCGTACAAACAGGATGTCCTAGAGGGGCGAAGGTATATTATTTATACCAGGTCTTAAAAATCAGGAAATGAATAAAAATTAATTTTACCTCTTGATATTGTGTCCTTTTAACATTATTATTGCATATCAGATGAATTTTTGCAAAAATTTAATGTTTTTTAAATACTGCCCCTCAAAGGGTTAAGCACAACTTTTCCAAAGCACTGAAACAAATATGATCCGTTGAATAAACTTAACTTTCCTCCTTATAATAAATAATTCGATATAAAAAACAACGTTTTTAAAAACAACATTTTTATATGGTGGCAAAGTTTATTAAAGAAAATTATTGAAATATTAGTTAAAACTGTTGGTTATTTTTAACTTTAAAATTTACTAAAAAAGAGATATTTGTGAGCGTATTAAAAAATTCATAATACTCATAAAATCAAAACATGCATTTGAAAATTTGTAAGTCATTCTATTAAAAAAAAAATGGGAACCAGAATTCAGAAAAAATTATTGTGATAAGACATGGTGCCAAATATTGGAAACTTTCTTTCTTGCGAATGATTACTGTCTAAAAGTCAGCAACCCTTACTATCTCGGAGATAGTAAAGGGGAGATAGTATATCCCCTTTGTGAGTACAATAGTTTTACGATACCTCATGTGGTGTGGGGAGTGCCAGGTGTTCCCAAAGGGGGAAAGAAATTTTTTCCTCAATCCTAAAAGTGCCGAGAGGAAAGAATATTTTGACTTATTAAAATTATTGAAATATTAGTTAAAACTTCTCACAAACGTCTAAATATTGCATTGTTAGGCCAGTACGAACGATTCCCAAAATTTCAAAGCTCTAGCTTGATGGGAAGTTGGTTAAATTAACGATCGAAAATTTGATGACACACACACACACACACACCAAGTGAAATTCAGAAAAACGTTGTAAAATAAAGTTAAATTGGCCCACATGCTTCTTAAAAACAAATATAAAATGCTGTCTTTCTGGGGGGGGGAATGTCTAGCAATGTGACATTTTTCAACTAATAACTTTAGCCAGATAAAATTCTTTAAACATATCAAACATTCAATAACTTAAGGGTACATTAGGTAACAGCTAAGTGGTATGCTGAGAGAGGAAAGTTTGAGAGAGAAACAATGAGAATTATTAGTCTAACCAATATTGAAAAACAAAATTTATCTAAATAATTTTTACTGTAATACAAAATATTGAACAATTTCAAACTGCTAGTTTTAATAAAGCAATACAAATTTAAAAACTTTACCTGAGCACCAGAATCCAGTAACAAGCGAGCCACCTCTACATGACCGTCCATTGAGGCCTCCATCAAGGCAGTGTGCATTTCATCTGTTTTATGCTCCCGATCAGCACCAGCTTCCAAAAGGAACCTGACCATTTCTAAGTGTCCTACCAAAATAAAGAGCATAATTAAAATTTTCACAATCCTTCTTGTGCCTTCAAATAATCAAAACAAAGGATTAAAAATTTAAAGGTAATCTTCAAGCTCTATATTTAAATTAGCATAATAGAATAATAAAATTTAAAACTTTTCACATTCCTTTCACAATTATCAATTAGTCAAGAATTTTATGCTCTTCGAAGCATGTCAATAATCCCAGAAAAATAACGTAAGATATTTACCAATATCATTTTTTTAAAACCTAGTTTATACTCAAGTTAACTGTACATAAAAATTTTCACGTTACATTCAAACAAACACAAAATGCATTTCATTTTAAAATAAAAGATAATATTTTAACTATGAATTCAAGATTAATACTCATAAATAAAAATTAAGACAAACTCTGAGCACTATTACACTACCAAAATATTCAACCCATCAATTTATATAATTACTTCTTTACGAGATTTTTTTAAACTGTGATTCATGAATTTAGTAAATTTTATGTAAAATATTTTCTTTTAAATTAGTTCACTTTTAAGTCTTTCAATCATGTTTTGTTCAAATCACAGCCATACAGACACAAAAAAATCATGACATCTTATTTGTATTATTTCAAAAGTAATTTTATACATAATACACTACAATTCTATCCATAATGCTTAAAACAATCACAGCAATACTGTAACAGCATAATCAAAGCAATTCTGCTAAAGTTGACTTAATTATCACCAGGACCATATCAAGTTTCATTCAAGTTTCCATAATGCAACTAAATGCAAGCACCTAAATGATGTCAATTTCTATATCAATAGTGATTTTTTTTAACATGACACTACCAATAAAAATAAAAATTTAATATATTAATACATCTATTTCAATTTCTTTTTTCAATTCCAGATAACATTTTGACTAACTTTAGATCGACATTGATAAAAATCATCAAGAACTATAAATGAACAATTTGCACAATTAATATCTTCAGAATTAATTTTAATTATTAAACTTTTTACAAATACCTTTGTAGCAGGCCAAAGTAAGAGCACTTTCTTTGAATTCATTAGAATGAGTGTTAATACTGGCACCTCTTTCTACAAGCAGCTTGGCAACTTCTACATGACCAGCACTTGCAGCCTCCATCAATGGTGTATGACCATTTTCATTGTGATCTTCAACTCTAGCACCAGCATCTAATAATATCCTTACTATGTCTTCATGGCCAGCTGCACAGGCAAACATAAGTGGAGTATTCCCTTCTGGACACACTATACCTGGGATTGTTCCATGAATTTCTTGCTGAGATTTCATATTCATATCTTGGTTGTTTTTAACTTTTGCACCTTTTATTTTTTTTTCTGCAAAATGATTGTATTTTTTTAAAAAAAAAAAAAATGCTAAATAAATAATGTAATCTCAAATTTAACATCACACTTCAGCATATTAAAAGAAAATTTTAGTTTATTAAAAAAAACCTAAATAAATTGTAAAGAGTCAACCTAAGAATTTAAAACATTTATCACTAAACTGATTTAATAAATTTTCCAGAAACAGCAAAAGAAACGAAACTGTTAAAATTTCATACAGATTTATATTCAATGAAAAAATCAACTTTTACAGATTAAAATTCTTAAGAAAAGTAAAAGATCTGCTATTAAAAGATAAATATTTAAGAAAGCAGTAAAATATTCACTTAAAATTATTCTTTCAATTTTTGCAACTGAGAAAGTTAATAAAAATATATCCTAATTTTAAATTTTAAAATAAATAGTATTTATCTAATTTTCTATCCTTTAAAAAAAAAACTGCAAGATGTTTTAAGAATATTTTTTTATTTAAAAAAGCAATATTTATCAGAAGTTCAACCCTTTATGGAATTGTTCTAAAAAGAAACTGCAAAATTTTTGTAGGTAAGCGATACACTGAACACAATTGAAGTCTATTTTAAGAAGATTGATTATTCATATTAATACTGTTCCAAAACTTTATGATATTTTAAAAAAAATGCACGATTATGGTTTGAAGACTGTATTTAGATATCAATATAGGTTGGTTGATTGGTTCTATTAATGTCGTACTGGAAGCAACACAAGGGCAATTGGCGCCGGACCTCATAATATTGAACCTCGGTCAAGGGACAGCACCGGAGCTGCCCCCCCTCCTAACTTCCACACCTCGTCAATGGAAGGGCTTTGATCCATAACTGATTTAACGTGCATCAGCCCCAGCTACATGGCAGGTCTTTAGTAGCAAAGATATCAAAAAAGATGAAGTAATGAAATAATTTTGCAAATAGTCCCAATATCATTGCTGAAATTAATTTACAAAAAAATAAATTTGATGCAAAATTTACGAATTTTTAATTCAATCATTGCACATGAATAAAAAAATGTAAAAAATTTAAAAAAACACATTTTCATACATACTTTTAAAACTATTATTTGTAGTATCACTTTTTTGAAGGGGGAGGGCTACTTTATAACAATCATTTTCCTTACATATTATATAATTTATAGTTTACTTGCACTTATTATTTCTTACTCTCTCTTCAATCATTAATGGGGTGATTAATGGAGAGCAAGTATTATTTGCTTTTAAATGCTTAGTTAAATTTAAAATTTTTTAATAGACCTTCACTTAATACTTTATTATTTTAGCTCATGAGTAACATGGTATTCTGTATTAATTTTCTTAATATATATTGTTCTGGGTGCTCATATTCTTAAGAAAACTTATAGCTTACTTAATTTACATTATTATAAGGGCTTGTATTATTAATTCCTATTATTTGTAATTGTTACAGTAATATCAGAATTTCAGGAGTTGCACAATACATGGCATTTCTTCTTTCCTCACAGAAAACATAAATTTCAAATTCTTCTATAACTCTAGCATTATTAAACAAGCCCTAGTTTAATTTCCCCACCCCATCAACATACAAATTTTTCTTTTCCCAATATTTATGATCTTACAAAAAAGAAAAACATGTTCAATTAAAAGCCTGCATAAAGAATCTTACACAAAATTTAGTATCACTACAAAATCTTCAGTGAGGGGGAACTTTTTTCCCCTTATATATTACCTAGGGATGTTTGAGCATTTACATCGGCCCCATGCTGAATCAAAAGCTTAACAATATCTGTATTGCCAGCATTTGCAGCTTCCATTAAAGGAGTCATGTCTTTCAATCCTCTATCTTCTACATTAGCTTTCATTGCAAGGAGTAACTAAAATATACATATACACATAAAATACATATTACATAAATAAAATGTAAAATTATAATAATTGAAAAACAGATTTTAAATAATTTGGTAGTAATATAAATTAAATAAATTTTTTAAAACATTCTTTAAAGGTTCAATCATACCTTTGACAAAATATTGAAGAATTCAGTGTTTTTTTTTTTTTTTTTTTTTAAATATTCCTTTGTGCATTAAAAAATACCGGAAAAATACATGAGACAGATCCCAAAATCTACCAGTTGAAAATCTAAAATGATTAATACTACACTCCTCCTTCATGCTGACCATAACAGACAAATGTATGATTCATTGTTGTTTAAATTCAATAGATAAGAATGCAAAAAAATCTATACAAAATCATTAATTTCTTAATAACCAAAATATTTAAAATTTTTAGTTTTAGTATTAAAAATATAAGTACTTTGAATACTTCAGAAAATAAAATTAGAAAAAAACTGCTAATGTTTAAAATGATAAACTCATAGATGTTTTAATTATCAAGCAAGTAATAATAATGTAACAAATTTGAACTTATTATGCTAGACTTATACGAGTATGCTTCAAAACAAATCCTGCAATATTTAACAAGAAAATGAAATGTTTTATTGAATCATTGAAATTTCTTTATGAACTTTGATTCTTTATAAGTACTTTTGAATATTCAAATTTTTGCAGGTGTTTTTAAAATTGATACAAAATAACATTGAAAATAGATATACTTACTTATTTTATAATTACGATCACAAAATTTCAGTTCTCCAAAATAAGTTTTGTGAGGAAATTAAGATGATACTGCTTATCTTAAACTATTACCAGTTTCAGTGTCACATACTTAGACCAATAAGTCTGACTCATTTGTAACATGTTTAAAATAAGTTTTTTTTACTCCTTGTGTGTTGGACTAAATCAATAGTTTCAATTGTATATTTCAAGTAGAAAGTTTAAAATAATATCACTGTTTTGTTTATTATGTAAAGGGAAGCATTATTTTTACTCCATCTTTTATAGCCAATGTTCATTTTGCGGGCTGCTTTAATTTCTGATATGCAAGTATCTCGCATCTTAAGAGCTATACTTATATGAAAAATGAAATGCTGGAATTTGTTACTCCTTTTTTTTTTTATCTGATATTGTTATGGAAAGGGGAGGTACTCGTTTTAATTGTTATAATCTTCTTCAAATTAAAAACTATTTGCTAGGCAAGTTTGACATTAATATCTACTAAGATAAACATTTGTATAAGATTATAAACCAGTTAAAATATAAATTAAAAAGCTTATCATAATCTGACTTTTTAGTTTCAATATTAACATATCTTACACTAATTCTGTTCATATGCAATTTTGACCTTAATGCAATACTACATTAGAGCAGATATTCATAAAAAAAATTTTTTAAAAAAAACTTGGCACAAGATAGTCAGCTAAAAAGATTTAAATTAGGCTTATCAAATATATATATATATATATATATATAT
>BMAW01131519.1:130646-181141 GCA_019974015.1 Nephila pilipes
ATATATATATATATATATATATATATTAAATTTTAGAGAAATTAAACTTTTACTCTCACCAATCTAATCATTTAACTTTCCTACAAGGCTTGCTAAATATGAAAACGAATCATTAGTTAAAAGATTACAATCTAGAATAAAATAGTCAGAAAAGAATAATTCAATGCAAACTGTTTTATTCCTGTATGATATGCCATCTCATTATTTTAGTTCTCTTAATATTTAATTACTTAGTTATTTAAATTTAAAGTAATTCAAGGTTATCTAATATTTATCTAGTATTTTAGAAAAATTTAATTACTTGTGATTTCTCCGACAAAATTATTAGCTCAAACACAAGCCACATCAAGAAAATAATAGTGGCATAATTATGTAACTATTTAAAAATTAAATATTTTGTAAAAAAATATAAATAAGCACAAAATGAGTGGAAAATATACCTGAAAAGGTTCGCAATTTTATAATAAAAGATCCTTTTCCATGAAGACAATGGATAAAAGCACACCAGTACAATTTCGATGGTCAAAATTATGGAATTACAGTTAGAATACATCCACTGTATTTGGACCCCAGTGACTTTTTACTTTCAAACTTTAAAAAAAAAGGGGGGGGGATAAACAGACAACAATTCAATTCGAATGAAGAGTTCGTCGCCCAAGTAGATGCATATTTTGAAGGCCTTACAAATCTTACCTTTTTTAAAAAGTTGAAGGATCACTTAGAAAAGTGTTTAATGTTGAAAGATAGTGTTCAAAAATAAAATCTACCTAAAATAAATTGTTTTCTATCTTTTCCCAAGAATCAACTGTTCAAAACACTAAAGTTTTACTACCAGTGGTATAAAATATTCATCCAAGGTTTAATTATTTTTTATTAACATAGACAGAAACATTAAATAGTATAAATAATTAAAAATAATTGCAATGTACAAAGGAATAAATTTTATATTTAAACTAAAGAATTTTTTTAATATTGTAATTTCTATTAAATCCTGAATCCCTTGTTAAATACCATTATGTGTTCTCAGAGGATAAGCGAACAAATAAATTTCCTTGTCAGTTTATTTTTTGAAAAAAATTAAATTGAATCAGGCAATTTTTAAGTAATAGAATTTTGAAAATTTTAAAACATTTTTTGTGAAATGCATTTTTTGCTTTAAGTGTAAAAGTTAATTTATTGACAATACAGCAATTATTAAAGAGAAATTTCTTAACTTAAAATCTATTTTTTCGATAACATCATTACTGAATCTCTATTCTCTGCTTTAGATTTCCAGAATAAATAATTAAAAACGTTATAATTTTTATGATAAAATGTACATATTACTAACACCCAGATTAAAAAATATTTGCTTAAAAATAGTGGTTTGAAACAAAAAAGGCTTGAATCGGTAAGGATTTTCCAACCAAAAATATGAATAAAGATCTTTTAGATATTATAAAGCATTTACCTGAGCCAATTCAAAATAACCAGACGAGGCAGCAAGGGATAATAAGCTTTCTCCATCTTCAGTGATTTCATTGACATTTTCCCCTTTTTCTAGTAGTTTTTTAACTGTATTAATATCACCATGTGTACAAGCTTCAGTCAAAGTACTGTATTTAAAACAAAAAAACTCCCTAAGAAAAATACCATATACAAATTAAAGATAAATGTCTATCTAATAATTCATACATTTTAAGATTAATAATCATTTATTTCTCCTTTTCCACAATATTGAAAAGCCTTTTTGCAGTAACAATTTAAGACTATTAAATTGGAGCAAATGAAATGCTTCTTACACTGGACAAGGTTTATCCTACCACTCAGCTGAAAATCTTTGCAATGTATTCAATTAAACATTAGATGCACTGTTTGATACAGGTGTTTTTGTTCAAGCACTACACGATATATTTAACTCTAAGCTCCAGTAATTTAATAAAGCATTGTAATTTGTAAAATTAGTAACGAGAAAACATATGGTAAGGCAAAAACTAAACATTTTATAACATGTAAGTCTACAATTTTGTTCTTAAAAAATACAGATATATAAAAAATATTTATGTTACTTTTCCTTATGTATGTATGTATGTATATATATATAAATTAAATGATTACGTAATTTTATAATTATTTACACAAATTGCACAGTTATTTGATTGTATCCTTAATATTATAGCAGTTTAGACAACATTTCTTTAAGTACAAGATTCCTCTCCAAAATGCAACCATTAAAATTTTTCCATGGATATTTAAATTGAAATTAAGAGAAATATGAGACAATATTACCAATTGTATTGACATAAACAATTTAAATTGTAAAAGAATTCATAACTTATCTATATTCCAATAATATATGCAATGTCAAATATTCTTTATAGCTATACAAAAATATCAAAAGCATAAGTGAATGAATAAAATAGACCTTGTTTTATATAATGAATGCCTTATTAAGTTCCTAGGGTAGTCTACATACAAGGGCTCTACAGCTTTAATAAATCTGAAATAAAAGGCCTACCTTTGGCGGATTTTTTCCCAATACAGTCTTTCAGCACATTTTTCAAATTTCTTATCACACCCATCATCACCTATAATAAAAATATGGTCTACTCTGAGAAAAAAGTTAAAAATAGATTTCTCTCTAAGAAAAAATAAATAGTTAATTGATATTATGCAAATTTTAAAAAATTAATTCATTGAATATTTTTCATATTAATTTATTAAATAATTTAGATGCAACTATAAATTTCTTTCCAATTGACTTGTTAACTGAAAAAGAAAACATACATTACAGAGTTTAAGCTTTACCTCATACACAAATACAACATATAATAAAGATTTTAATGTCATAGAATATGACACAAACATAATAATTACCAACTAAACCAGCTATCACAAAACATGACCAATGGCTATTTAATGAAATGATAGGTTGGATTGAATAATTTGGAGTTCTGTAAACATTTCACAAAATGGGTAGGAAAAAAATTAAACACATTCAATCACACCATGAATTTTAATTTTTAAAACAATGCAGATCAATATTTTTAAAAAAATTTATTTTTGCATCATCAACTACACATTATATTTTGTATTTTATTGAATTTTTCATGTGAAATACATCTATGAAAAATGTTTCAACACAAATAGCAGAATAGCCATATGCAGTAAGATAATTAAATAGAAGTACATAGTGATACAAGTACAGATACTGTACAGTGTGATACAAGTACCAATACTATACAGTGTGATACAAGTACCAATACTATACAGTGTGATACAAGTACCAATACTTTACAGTGTGATACAAGTACCAATACTTTACAGTGTGATACAAGTACCTATACTGTACAGTGTGATACAAGTACCAATACTGTACAGAGTATTCAGCAGAAATCACTCATCATTTTCCATCTCATGAAACATATGTAGAAAACATGAATCGTTCAGGTCTATTTGTCAGTTTGATAGCATACAACAGTTGCAATTTGTAACCCAAAACATAGACATTTCCTCAACACCTTATGAACTGTAGTCTTGCTCAGGTATAATTGTTGAGCACACGCACACATAAGATTATTTAGGGCTCTTTAGGTAGTCTCCCATATAGTCTGTACTGATTCATGACGACGTACTGACTCATGATGACCCAAGAGGTTTTCAACAAACTTCTGGTATCCTTCAATTACTAATCCCAACGAATAATCTTATTCCTATGTGGTGGCACTTCATTGTACATGCAATGATATTCAAACACAGTACTTGGATTCATGTCTTGAAAAAAAGAGTTATGTGCATAACTCTGTAATTTAAATTTTTTGTTAAGTTAAGAATGATGAAATTATTTATGAACTTTTCATTCTTTAAAGTTTTATTTAATACAAATAATACATTTTAATAATTAAAAGTTTTCTTATAAAAATGCCAAGCAAAGTTGCTAATTAAAAAAGTAAATTGTTGTAGAATATATTACATTCAAAGTTCCTATAACTGTAATAAAAACATTAACAAGCTCTTATAATTATTTAATTTGAAATTCAATCTTCATATAAATTAATATTTAATTTAATAAATATGTATAATACATACAAATGAGTGCACATTAATGAGTTTGTTATACAAAGTTTATTCCCCCTTAATTGATGAATGAAACTGTCAAATTTTTTTGACAAGAAAATGTTTGGCTTCAAGTAAAAATGTTTCAGCTTTGTGAATTTATTAAGAATCTAAAAAGTTTTAAATCTTAATAAATTGTTTTTAAGTATACTAACATGTATGTTATTTTAAATATCACTAGTTACAAATATACATTTTATTTGTGACATTTATTTAAATGCTATTTTTCATAAGTTTTAATTTAAGTACCAAAAATCCAATCTTTATTCAAACACAAAATACAAAAGATCTAACTCAAAAATTTAAAACTCCATAATGTTTATGTACATGGAAAATAACTACTTCATTTCCTGAAACTATTCTATTTATTTTCAATGTGCTAAATACAGATGATATATACATATTTTTTAATGATTTAGATAAAGAATTTTTAAATTATTATTTTTTTAAAAAAAATTATTTTTGAAAAAAAATTCAGACAACCACTTATCAGAAATAAAAATTGATACTTTCAAAATAAATAAATGCAAACAAAATGAATCTAAGGTTATATAATGTTATAAAAAAAATTTATGAAATATGATATAAAAATGTGACTAAATAAAAAAAATAACATTAATCAGGAAAGTAAAAATCAGCAATCATTACTTATACAAGGAAAGAAGACTCAAAGTAAACATTTAAAAAAGATGGGTTGTTCCAAACGTTTCTAAAATGAAATCAATGTTAACAAAAGAAAATTTATCCACTGATAAATCAATTGCAAACATTTAAAGCAATGTTAAACAAAAAAAATAATCCAAAATTTACAGCTTTAAAGAGCTGAAAAATAAGTTCACCATCTTCAGCTGAGGCATATGCCTTAATGCAAGACATCTAGTAGAACCCTATAAGAAAATAGTTTATCATAGGTGATAAATGGAAATATTACCCCTGATATGACAAGGGATTATCTAATTGACTTACAAGTAATATAAAGAAAAAAAATTAAGTCAATTCCTACTCAGGTCAGCAAAGAAAATTTTTATTTTAGTTACCTTTTATTAAGTAATTAAAAATCAATGTAAATATGTATATACATATAACAGAATCATAATATTAAGTGGCAAAAGAAATTTTTTTCCAGCAATCTACATGCTTCATCACTGACGATATTTATTCCTAAATTTATATCCTGCTAAATATATATGAGAAATTTTTTTCTCCCATATAAAACTAAAATTATTTGAAAATCAAATAAAAAAATTTTATGCTTTGACGAGATTCAATCCGAAGGCATGACAATTCTACGCCGACACTCTAACAACTTTGCCATTGCAAGACAAATGACATAGTAGAAGCATTTGCTTGTTTCTTAATTCATCCAGTAAATTAAATGGTTGGAATGCAGTTTAGCCCAACTACCATTGGCAACAGGAATTATTTGGCTGTATTTTGCCAAATGTGGCTACCCTGGGCCGCTTCAAGGACTTAATTAATAAGGAATTTAAAAATAAGTATATTTACAATGGAAAATATGGTAGAAAAGATGTTCGAATCTGGTTCTAAGAATACAAAGGAAGTTTTAGTAAAGGTTTTATGATAATAACAGAGGTTTATCTTTCCATTTAAAATAAGGAAGGAAAATATTTGAAAATCAGTTAGTCATACTACTGATAGAGAATGTCTTAAGGCTGATATTCACAGAAGAAATTTCACTTCTTTAACTCAAAGATTACCATTGCATTCCTTGAAAATTAAAAACTAAAACAGATACTGTATTTATACCTTTTCCAACATATTCCAACTAAGCCCCCTTTTCACCTAAGGAATATTGTATCTTTGGTTGGTTGAAAAGAGTTCTTTCTATATGCAATCCCAGCACAATTGCTGGACTCTAGAAAGCAGCAAAAATGGATTGGCAAGAAATACCCTGGATATTTTACAAAAAGCCCTTATATCATGGAAAAAAGCATGACACCAACTTTTAGTCAAGAAGCAACATTATCTATTTGAACATTTAAGAAATTGATCTTAACATTTTAAACATTGAGAGTTTCTTCTGTATATCAAGTAAAACATGAGAATCCAACAGTACATTGGTATGAAAATGAAACTGACATCCTAAAGAACATTAATAACATACAAAGAACAAATAACCAATTGTGCACAAATTTAATATATCATTCTTTAATGAAGCTTAATACTCATAACTGGGACTTAATACTTTAAATAATAAAAATTACCTGAATAGGAGGTACTTGCAGAGCATGATGGATCAAAATGGCTGTTCTCAAGTAAATGATTACTAGCTTCTAATAAAGCTTCTAGGCGGCAAGTAGTCTCACTGTCAAAAACTGTTTCTGAAGGCTTAGCTAAAAGAAATTTTGAAGATCTATCTAAACCTGTATCTTCATCAATATCTTGTTCTAAAATAAAAGATTCAACCTGTGAAATAAAAAATAAAACAATATATATTTAAAAATACTTTAACAAAATTGGTACTTTTTCATTTCGCAAGATTTGCGCCAGCAAAATGGAAAAGCACCCAAAAGTTAAATACAATATAATTTGGCTCAAAATATATGAAAATTAAAGTCTTTTTTTTTTAATACACTGAAGGATGCCCAGCTCCCCAGTCAATTTTTAAATTTAAGATATAACCCCAGTAAATTATAGTTATTTTTCAACATTAGTTATCAATTACAAAACAATCTTTTGGAATAAGTTTAACTTTGATTATGTTACATGCCGAATGAAATTTCTTTTTATGATGCATTACACCAATTAATGTTAATGGTTGAAATACTTTCAGGCTTAATAACAGCTCTAGTTATGTTTAACCTTTTCACGATAGGTACTTCCAAAAAAATTGTTCCTGATGATTGAATTTTGATTCTTCCTTTTTTTTAGAGAAAGTTCATTCTGAAAGTTGAGTTGTGATTATCACTGATTTGAATTAAAGAAAAGATTTCAGATGTATTTTAAATATAGGTGGCATTTTCTTTCTTACAATTTCCTAGTCACTTCCTTAAATAATTAAGAATTTTTATACAATAAATTATTTATTCATATACAATAATCAGGAAAAAACTATTATAATATTTTTAACATGCAGTTGCAGTATTTTAATGTCACAGTTCCTTAATTTATCAATAATCAATTATATATGCCATTAATTCATATTATCTATATTAAATTAATAATCTATATATAAGCACAAAAATACTTCACTTATTACTCCAGAAATATAAATATATTTTTAGCATCTAAATTTTGGAATAAATTAGTGAAGCATTTGAAAAATGAATAAAAATTCCATTAAAAAATTATGTTTCATATTTCCAACTAATTAACATACATTGTAAATGAATTATGAAGTAATTACAGAATTAAATTAAAAGAGGGGGGAATAAGTGTTTTATTCTAATAATTTAAGTCCTCGATTTCTATATACGACAACTAATGATATGCAACTAAATGTATTTTATGCACAATATTTACAGATGTAACTATTAGGGAAGTTTTGAAATACTCCAATATTTCAATGCATTGAATGAAACCTTTATTCCTGAACATATAATAAAACTTCATTAATAAAAGAAATGTGTATTTAATTATATGTAGCAAGATCAACTATTTCATTATCTTAATTTTTAATAATGCCGTAAAAACTTAGAAAAATGTTACAAATTAAATTTACATGTATCAAATTCATTCATGTAATAGAAGCTTAATTTATGTTAAAATTAACTTTGGAAGAGATCAGTGATTGAATTCCAAGAAACAATTATAACCCCTTTGAAAATTTAAAATGATGATTCATTATTGAAGAGATAAACTGAAAGGAAAAGAAAAATACTATGCATTTTTCTCCATGATATAATGCAAAATTCAGATATTCTCACATCCAGTATGAATGATTTTAATATTGCTAAATGCTCTGAAGTTCAAATTATGTTTAATATAATCTGAACTTGAGAGAATATGAAAGCAATTGTGAGAAAAAACGCATGCATTATATTTTACTGAAGAACAAATCTACAGTTAATATGTTTGTTTAAAAACTAATGAATATATTATGTTAAGATTGGTCAAAATCTTGTTTTCTGATTTCTAACTCATAATCAGAGTCATCAAAAATTTCATTCAAATCGATTAACAATTTTGAATTTCTCCCACAGTAAGTCCTATTTTGCATTTCGGCATTTCAAAAGCAAGTTGATATGATATAAAATAAATTCAGGTGACTAATTTATGGAGAGAAACAAAACTACTTACAAAAATTATGATATAAAAAATGAGTATAATGGGACCAAAGGGGTAAAAAAAAAGAAATATTTAGGTGCAGGAAGGAGGTCTATCTCTTTCCCCTCTGAAAATAAAAAAGACAGGCAACCTGATTAACATTTAAGGGTTCTAAAAAATTTCTTAGCTGTCTGAAAGTTACTAAGAGGGAACATCTTGGTCAATTTCACCAATAAACCCAGTCTTTTAAAGAAAGTTCTGATTGGTCAGAAAATCAGTAACCAGTCCTTAATTATTTTCTTAATTAATTTGAATTTAACTGTAAGATACAACTTTAAAAATGATTCATATTTATTAATGAACGAATTATAAATGAGTAATTGAATTTGCTTTCATTTATTTAATCAAAAATTACCAAATATATATGTTATCTTCATTCTTAATTACAAAAACTTGAAAAATAACAAAACCGAAAAGTAGTCTTTAAAAATTCACATTATTTCTGAATACATCCTAATTATTTTTATTTTTACAACACAATGGGCAGAAAGATATGTTTTGATCTTTCAGCAAAACAGATTTTGAACACATACATGACAAATTTCCAAATTTAAAAAAAAAAAACAATTACATAATAGAAATAATCGCATAGCACATTTTAATTAGCAGCAAAATATTTATCAATTAAAAGAGCATTTTAATTTTACTCCTGAATAAGCTTTAAAAAAATTAGCTGCTTGTATTTAAAATCAGTAAAAAGAACAGAAATTATTTTTAAAATCAGTTCCATGCAGAGATGTTTGCTCATTAAAATTGAAAAAAAAAAAAAAAATGATCCTCTGTTATCAAAGCTAAATTATGCATGAATCTATTCACTTATAATTTTATATTTTTTAAATTAAATCAGTCTCAAAAACCTAAATTTTATTGTAAAATAAACTAGACCATTGATTTTATTAAACACACAGAAAAAAAAACATTTTTATATAATTAGCAAACTGGTAAAATACAAAATTTAACACTAGAACAACTGGAGTGGTCATTTTAATCGCTAAGCTACTATAAGGAACTAATTCTTCAGCCTTTACTGTCAGCTCACTGAAATTTCATGACTGCTATTATATTTTTGAAAAACACAACACAATTTTTTATCAATTTTATTGTATAACAAGCATATAAATTAACATTCTACCTAGAATGATCGATGCAATCAAAACGATAAAGAGATCTGAATTATCCGATATTTAAATACTCATTTTTTCTTCATTCCTACAAGTGCTTATTTTTAGAGCCATTGCAAGTGAATGGGAATCAGTAACATTGTTAGAAACATTAACAATTGCATGCATTCAACAGCTATTTTTTCAATATCTCAAAAGGATTGAGTATAGATGAGTGTTCAGCTCTTTTGCATGAACTTAATGAAAATTGCAGTGATGATGTAAATAGTGATTCAGATTTAAAGATTCTTTCTGAAAATGAAATTCCTGAACAAATATTGAACTCCTGAAAAGAAACAAATGATGAAACTCCCATGCAACATATTATTGGCTCTATAGACAATTTTCATGTTCCAGAGGGAATTCAATAGTAATTTCCTGATAGCTATATATTACATCTTGGAGATATATTTCATGAAATGTATAGAAGGAATTATTAGGATCTATATCGAATATAAGAATGATATTAGAGGAAATGAAGCTTCATCTGGATGTTAGCTATTTTTTTAAATCCATATTGAAACATATTCAAAAACGTGAGATTGAAGAGCTTACTGCTAACTAAAACTGGTTTCATGGGGCATTTCCTAAAAAGAAATAGATGCTTTTAAAGCACTAGTTTATGCAAGAGGAACAATATGCTATTTAAACTTTAACATCTTGTGGTCAAAACAGTAGAGTCCACCAGGAACTAGTGAAACAATCACAAAACTGTTTCAAAGAAATTCTTCAGTTCCTGCGTTTTGATGATAAATTTATTCAACTTGGCTTAAATAAGTCAAATTTATCCTACAAGGAATCAAAAATATAGCAAAAAGAACTTCTGTTGCTGACACAATGAATCTAAATTGGAGTGAGCTGTCACTAATTTGCAAAGATACAACTCCAAAGCACGTCTTATAAAAAATTTTAGTGAATTTTTCAAAAAAATGTGTTAACATTTACCACTGTAAACAAAAACAATGACTTTGTCTTGAGCACCATTCAATGAAATATTCAGAGAGCCAACAATCCAAAAAAAGTTCTTAGAAAAAGATAAATTTTTACAAAACTAAATGTGCCATACTTGATCAAATTAGCCGACTGTATGCAATCAACAGGCTACAAAGAGCCCATTTATTTTTGTTACAGATATTTCAACTATAAATTCCTGGATTTTATTTAGAGCATGTAACTCATCACAAAAATTTCTTACAGATATTTTATTTGAACTTCATTAAAAAACTGATATTCCCACATTCTTGGAGAACAAAATGACTTGCATGCCTTTCTAGCTCTTCTACAACGACTAGTATTAAACGTCATGAATGGTCAAGATGCTGAAACAAAATCAAAGTATTAAGCCCAGTGTGTTGAACCATTCAAGGAAAATGCCATAACAAAACACTTTTGATGTAAATAATGAGTTAAATTTTACAAGGAAAAATAAATGTTAAATAAGTATACAACGTTCCTTTTTTTCTGAAAATAAAAAGGTATTTTATATAATACCAACATTTTACTATCAAAAATACTGCATGTGCTTCAATTGTTTAAAAAAAAAACTTATTTTAATTATTTATCATGATATTTGCATTAAAAGTCAAATACTATATTTCTTAATGAGATCGAAATGAAAACTAACAGTCATCTGGGTAGTTTAATATATCAGTCGTTCTTTTGTTAAATTTGCAGTACAGTATGGAACAGAAATTTATGAAGTAATCATATATATTCTTATCCAATAATTAAATGCAGGTAGGACTAAATACAATAAATTATTTTATAAATGTTTTAAAAACTGATTCTCCATTTAAAAAATGCATACAAAAATTTTAAATTAAAATTTTTTATTGAAGAAATACAAGCACATATCAAAAGACAATAATAAAATATACAATAGATAATTTTAAATACTTTAAAAATTCACTATAATCTTCCAATAAACTAATTAAGCATTAAAATATATTGAGAATGATATTGCATAGTCTGAGGTTGAATATGTTAACCTTTTTTCTTTTATTTCTACTTTCGCATTTTGTAACTTTTTTACAACACTTATTGAGCTTAATGTTGATTTTATTTGTTTTACAGGCACTACAAGGATTTTTTTTTAACATTAAATATAGTTAGTACTACCACTGTAAAAAATATGCTTGTCACTGTAAGCAATTTTAATAATTAAGAAATAATATATTCTTAAAAAATTATCTGCAATGTTAATTACACATTAAATTATATTTAACAAACTAATTCAACAGATAAAGCTAGATTGAGAGAGCTAAGTTTCTAGGTAAGCAACACCTAAATGCAAAGCTAGCTAAAGATGTTTGTTTTAAGTTCAGACATTTCATGTTACACACTAAGAATGCCACAATTCATGATTATAAGAATGAAATTTGGAGTAGCCTTAAAATTTTTGTTCCAGTTTCATGCTTGATAATCAAGCTGAGATTGTAAATAAATTATGTATCCTGATGACATATTTACAAATATATGACAGTTGCACAATAGAAAATAAAGCAAATTATAATCATTTTATGGAGAAAAATTGCAGAACAATTTAGGAGGTGCAAAAAATAGAGGTATGGCAGAACCATTAAATTGGCAAAAACTATAAAATTATAAAATAAAACCAAATTCTGGTTACAAGAAGCTGACAAAAATATACTTTCATGAAAAAGTAAATCAACAGAATAAAACTTTCAGTTTCAAAATTGCTTTTAATTGAAACAATCTGAAAAGGGTTAACAAAACTAATATCCATATCTTTTATGAACCATATAAATTAACTTCTGTTATTCTCTAACAATTATGTTCATATTCACTGCCAAAACTGATATGGTATGTCCATTAATACTCTCTCCAAGTTCCTATTTTCATTTTCATACCTTTAAATTATTTTTAATAAAAATTTGAGAAATTCTGTTTTAGCACCCCTAGAGTATTAATCAGGCTCTTTCTGTACACCAAACACCTAAACATTACATATACTTTCAAATGACAATAATATACTTGGCAAATTAAAGCATGGGGATTAATAACAACTTATCTTGCAGTTGGCTAGCAAACTCAGTTTTCCAACAAGTATTCTCATATATGGCAGTAAGCATATTAATACAATTTAACATTTTAAATTTAAGGAATCCTCAACTACAAAGACTCCTAAAAAATGCAATTCATAAAAGGAAATTTAAAAAAAGAATAAAAAATTTTAATTTAAAAAAAGTGTCATTGATATACACCACAACATGCGACCTTGACATTTCCAAAAGATCTCAACTTCACACAGAATCCTAAATACATGTAATAAAAGTCAATTAATGAACTTTCATAAAATATCAAACAATGAAATACATTAACAAGATACTCGAAAAATATTTTCTTGTTACATAATTTCCTGATAATTTAGCAATGCTAAAAGCCTATAACAAAACCCATGGCAAAACAAAACTGTAAATACTGAATTTATCACTGTTACTCAATCACTATCAAAAGAAAAGAAGTATAATTAAAAAAAATTTATTTTATTTTATATCAAAGCTTTTGATAACATAAGATTCAGAAAAAGATATTGTATACTTCATTTAGTGTAGTGCCAATTATAAGCTCTTTAAAATGTAAAATAACAAAATTAGTTCAGAAATATTGATTGGTAGGGTAATTTTATCAAATCCACAAATAAATAAATACTTAAAAGAAAGAAAAAACACTTCCAAGCACTTCATCCAGGATTTCATTAGATATTAGCACAATATACTAACAATTCATCAGAAAAATGTGAGTAAAAGAAAAAAAATTTCCCATTTTTCGCTTCCATCTTAAAAGCTTTGGCTAAAAAATATTCCCAAGTTTGATGATGTATGAAATCACGCCAAATGGTTGAGCAAAACTGAATTTTCATCTCCATGGTGATATAAGAAGGTTTCTTTTTCTTTTTTTTTTAATGGCGTTTCATCAACTGCTACAACTTTATTATACAAGCAAACAAAGAATTAAAGCATGCCTCCCTCAACTAGGTGCTCTATCTACAATAGTGTTGAAGTTGATATGTATCTGTAGTTTGCAAAACTCAATTCCAGGCACCACATGCAAATAAATGCAACAGCATTGAGGAGAGTAATAAACAACCTTCAAACCTCGGTGTGAATATGTACTTGATAACACCATACTGAAGCATGGTTTGAACCACAACTCAACTTCATTATGCGATTTAGAAAACAATAACTATTTCTATGAATTCCTTTATCTTGAAATACTTTGATAGCAACTTCATTTGGTAATTGACATACTGTGCAATCTAATATACTAGTCAAAAAATTTATAAAAGATGCTACAAAAAAAGTGGAAATTCATTAAATCCACTAGTTACAAATCTAGAGTCTTAGGCAACCTTCTTTGGCACATGTCCGACTTATGCTCGGCCAATGGAACTGCACCACAGTAAGCTTAAACTATTCAACTTTCCTTAAAACCAAAAAATTAATTCTTGTGAAAATCTTTCACTAATGTAAAATTATGTAACCACTTATGAAAAACGTTTTACTATTTTGTAAAAAATAGTTGCCTTAAAATTTATAAATGGCACAGTTCTATTCATGACTTTAAAAACAAACAAAAAAAAAAGAGCATGTTCTTCATACTCACAAAAAGACACAATTGTCATCAAGTGTTATCATAAAGAAAGGAAGCATTATAGCATTAATTCCTTTAATTTATAAAAATAAACTAATGATTGAGAAATAACACCAGCAGAATCATCCCATCATCAGATATGATCTACAAAATGTAACTTCAGACTGATTATTCATACAAGTTGCTAAAAGTCCACAAAATTCTTCTTTATATGAAAAAATTGCATTGCTAGCAGTTTAATTGAGAGTAAATTCTAATCCCAATATAACTTAACTTATTAGAACACTATTTTTTAAAAATTAAAAATCAGGACACCCTTATGGGAACATATTCAATTCATAAAAACTTATAACACTTATAACCATAGTATCTCAGGTTTGGTATATGCACTGACTACAATTAAATAAAATGGAAATGAAAATGGTAATATTTATACAACATATGCAATGAAAAAAAATCTTACCATAATATTTTCATTTTTAAAATTTTGTTTCTTACAATTTTCTAAAAAATGAATTGACTTTAGTAACTATGCATTTTGTTGAATTTTTTGATATAATTATTCCATTAGAGATAATTAAAGATTGCTTTTTCAAAAATTAAATATCTGAAATTATTTTATCACAATTTGTTTTTCGCTTCCAAATCAGTACATCTTTATGCACATCAGTATATATTTGTGTGCTGATTACATTTAATGATTAGCCAGAACCAAATGCTGAAAAGCAGTGCTGTAATTGATAAAATCAGTACAAATGGTCACATTAAGAATACCCTATTGAAACATTAACACCTTGAAACATTAACACCATCATTTGTTGTTAGAATGGTGCATGTGAAAATTGGAGGCAAATAATTACAGCTAATTTTTTTTTTAATTTAAACATATTTGCAACCTTAACATACTTTCATCTCGCTAAAAAAAAAAAAAAGGCAACAGTATTTTATGCAATGAAAAAAATACATTTGACCTTTTAAGAAATACAATGTCATAGAATGCAAATTTTATTTTTATTGAAAAAATTTTATTCTTTTTAAGATATTCAATGCTTGATTTTCATCAGCAAGTTAACTGCACAGTTTTATTATATTGTTATTACATTATTTTTAATAAAAAAAATGTTTTAGAAAAACAAGGAATATTAACTGAATACACAGTAAAAAATATGAAACATGTAATTCCATACGTGATCAAAAAACACATGTGGTACATGCATAATGGAATTGACTATTAATATATGTATAAAAGCATACAAGCCAAAAGTACGTCTTTATAGCCACATATTGGAATCAGAGTTGCGGATACTTGGAAAGTCAATTAATTTAGTCAAAGTAAAAAAAAATAAGAACATCTTGTAAGCCTTCCTTTACAGAAAATTTGAAAGTTACCAAATAATACATATTCACCAAATTCTGGTAAATTCCCAAAAAATACTAAAATTTTAAAAAATTATTACATTCAAAAAGTTTACGAATTTGATTAATTAAATTGTATTTTAGAATAATATACATTTTTAAGCAAGTTTTATGACATTGTCTGATACACATGCCTCTTTTGATCTAAGTTCAAGTTTCGCATACCTTATGCTAATCACACATTATCCACTTAAATACTAAACATTCTAAGCATTTCATATAGTAAAAATAAAAAATATCTTTAATTACTATCAACACTTGATGCCTTAGTAAATGCTTTATAAAAAAGAATATACTATGTTTTAAATCTTGCCTTCCAGTAGCTTACATAAACTTTACATGAAAAACACAAAAATAACTAGTAGACTGAAATTCAACTATATTCAATCAAATCTAAAACATTTTTCATAAATATGTAAAAAAAAAATTAAGAAATTCACAAATCAATTAAAATTAAGTAAACTTCATTGTTTCATTCATTTAATAACTACATTGATAAAATATCAATGCAGTTATTAAATGAGTTAATAATTTAAAGTTCTTTTAAACAAAAGTAAACAAATGTAAATTAGAATGAAAAATGAATTGCATGTTTTCATCAACTTTAATCTTGGAAACATGCATACATCAAGAAGCTTTAAAATTTCCAATATACACAATATAGTAATGTTTATTTACATAGTAATTCAATGTATGCATTATTTCATAGAAAATTAGAAGTTCATGTGTGACAGAGGCAAATAAAAATAAACAATTTAATATTAAGAATGCAATTACATGGTATTTATAAAATTATTTCTAAACTATATATACAGATATTTTCAAATAAGATCTGGTTCAACATTGATTCGACTATCTTCTTCATTACTAGTTCTGGTTTTGTTTTCTACATGACTTCCTGAACTACACAAACTAAGTATTTAGATTTCATACCACTGAACAATAAAATACGCAATCGCATACATAAAATGTAATTATAAAACAAAAAAAAATTATACAAAACAGTTACTATATTAGACAAATATGATCACTGTAAACAACACGAAAAAAATTATATAACAAAAACAAATTAATAAAACGCACATTAATATAAAAGTGATATATAATATATTAAACGGCATGAAATCACAAATAAGATCTGAATGTAGCAAGTTTACAAACATGTACGTAACTTTCAATAAGTAATGAAGAGAACATCTGACACCAGACAAAGTGTAATAGCCACCTCCAATCATATGTGAATTATTGACCTCAACACAATACCAACGATATTAAATTTTGGTTGAGGAATGTACATCAGTAGAAAGCAAAACAAGATTATAATTTAAAGTATAATTTGATTAGATAACAAATGATTCATACCAAAAAAATTCTACATTAATATAAATACGCAATGGCACATTCCCGACAGAAAAATCAAAAAGTGGGTAAACAGCCTAAGCCTACTACAAACATTCAATACAATACATACGTATTAATAATCAACCTAGTAAACAAAAAGAATTCCACATAATGGCTTACCTCAGAAACATCATCATCGTCACTTTCCGATATTTCGGCCATAAAATGAGATTGTAGGGATGAAAGGCTTGGTCCCCTTTCTGTATTTCCAGTTAGAGATGATGAAGACCCAGAATGGTCGTGAATAGAGTCGTTTATATCATTATCTCTAAGACTATCGCATTTAGAATTGTAAACTACATTCTGCATGTTTCTTTAATTTACAGTACATTTAATTCTACACTTCAAATATGATATATTCATACAGCAGAACACAAAAGGATGGATTAATATGGAAAGTCTAATAATACTTATAACTCTAACACATAGCCGCCATAACTGTAATATCTCACCAGTGTCCCGGATGTGAATGTATGCGGTCCTACGATTCGTGAAGTACTCATCAACTTATAATTTATAATTGATGAATTTTCCTTCAGCCTCTCCAGATATTTTTTTTCGGTGAGGAACTCATAAAAATGAGCCTTCGAGAATGTTTCAAAACCTGAATTTCCAAAAATTTTGAAAACCGAATGATGTACGTGATCGGTCTTTCCAAATATTGATTTAAATATGGGATGAAATTTAAAATGTTTTTTCTCCATTTTAAAAGTTTGTGTGCTGATTTTATTTCCACTGGTGATATAATAATATGTACTTAAGCTCACGAGATCAGCACGGAGCTTAATAATCTTTGCTATGATCTTTATCGAAGATTTTAGACCTTAATAACTTACCCATTTAAATTCAACAATTCAAAACCGAAACAGGATAATAAAAACGATTTTAAAGGCGTAATTGTAAAAACATTGAGCAATTTATAATAAAGAAAGAATTCAAGATTCAACGAAACATTAATATTCATTTATAGTCAATGCTATTGAAAAGTATTCTCAATTACAATTTAATCCGAAGTCCTGTTGGAAAACTATCAATTTTATGTAGTGCATAATTAAAGTGCAATTTTGATGTCAAATAAAAATTGAATCAGAAAATAATATTAAAAATCATTAAATATATTTAATAAAATGGAAATGTTTCATTGTCAATAGGATGTGATATACAAAATGCTACTGAGGTATGGTAATAAATTTTCTGTTTGCTCTCAACATCTCATTTCTTTGATTTAAATGAAACCATAAATATTGACAACATAAGAATTGTAGCAAATATTAAATACGATTTTTCTATATAATAATATTATCATATGCTAACCTATAAAATTTTATTCGTTTAATTTCCTTCACGTTCTATCAAAACTAGTTTGATTATGGACGCTTGGTAAAATAATTAATAATTTTTCAATATAAATCCCTTAAAAATTGGGATACACTCTCGTGCTTATAATTATTAAATTCGGTTCAACTTAAAGGCTTGCTTCATGCGACCAATATGCTTCGTCATTACAATTATCAAATGACAAGGTTAATACCAAAGCGCTTATTAATTAATTAATTCTGTTTTGCTTATTTTAAACCTCATTTATTCATGGCCCTTTACTTATAATATCATACAGTCACGAAACTCAGCAGTCCTGCAATTTCTTAGCACCCATTTCCTCATACATGAAACTGTCTTCGTATTATACTGTAGGAGTGGCCATAGCAGGGCTCGAGAGCCACGTGGGACTCTCGCAGTTGCGGTTTTTATGGCTCTTATTCAAATAAAATATATGAGTGAAATGCCGTATACTAAAGCTACTCTATATCCGAAATTAATTTGTTTGTCTCACTTCTTTTTATGAACTTAATAAATTTTAGGCTTCTTAATTAGTGTTATATATATATATATATATGAAAAAAATCTAAATATTTTCTCAAAAATCCGTGCAAAAAAAAGTAATAATGAGACCTATATTACATATTTAAAAACAAAAGTTATTTCTTTTTATTACAAAAAAATTAAAATTAGTGTACAGTGAAAAATTCAGTCTATTGGTACGTTGAAAATATAAAACTTCAAATTGAAATTAGGAATAAAACTACTAACAACTATTCATTGCTACTTGATAGTAAGCGTGCACGTTTATTATGAACTAAATCAAAAATGCTATCATCAGTAGATGTGTCAGATATATCTAGCACAACTGTTGGCTATGATTCAAATGAAGAATTTCGTTCTTTATTAATGGCCTCTGTTGGGTTTTTTTGTTGTTTCAAAGTCTGTTATTAGCAGCTGTTTTCTTTATTTATTTATTTGTTTCTCTCAAGTTGCTTATAAAATTCGTGACATTCTGCCTCACAAGACAAGATTACGCTGAAATTTCAATGTTCGCTCTATGTCAGGATCATCAGTAAGAAAATGTTCCATACCTGTTTGCTTTATGTAGTACATTTTAAATGCTACTATAATTCCCTGATCGCGTGGCTGAATCAACGAGGTAGTATTAGGTGGTAAAAAGAGCATTTAAAAATTTAAGAGAGATTCGTGATAGAACAAAAAAATTCGTGTAAAAAAAGTACATTGGTAAACCGTGTCATTTCAAAATCAAATTAAGAAGCTTAATAATGCTACACACAGGCATTAAAAATAATAGTATTGCACTGATTCTATCAAACAATTTTATAAAAAAAATTCTTAAAAATTAGATGTGTTTGTGGATGCTTTACGAATTTTTTCCATCTTAGCAGTTACTTGCCAAAGTTCCTTGTCTTGAAGTTCCAGTAACTCCAACTCTAATGCCGTAATATCCTCAGCAATAAACGGCGAGATGGGAAACTATTCATCAAAATGTCAACAAAAAAGGGGTTCTCAAAAGTGTAAATGAAGGCTTCATTGATTTGAAATCACTAAATATATCAGTAATATTATTTTTCAATTTATTAATCTTAAATGTATGATTTGTATTTACAATTTCTTACTCAGTTAAGTTTCTAACTCTTTAGTAAGACATGGAAAGCTAAGGTTTTGAAAGCAAGTCTTCATCGAAAAATTTAGTTTTACTATGGAAGCTGAAGACATTCAGTGCTTAGTCAAAAATAAGTTAACTATGCCTTTGCAATGATAAATTTAATTACTGTAAATGTTGCATTACATCTGAGAAAATTGCTATATCTACAAACGAATAGTCATCTTCAAGTTCTGACAGAGATTTCCCTTTTTTCAATAAAAAATTGCTTGATTGGTTCTAGCAAATTAAAGAAAATTGCTATAACATCGCTTAATGAGAGTTACCTAATTGAACAAAACCATGATACATGATCTGAAGCTTATTTTTTTATAAGAAAACTTTAAGCCGTCGATGAGCTTTGGCTTTGAGTGTATGTAGATAACCATTTTTAAAACTGCCATAAGGTGATCATATTTAAAATACTTAGCTACTAATTTTCTCTATACATAATGCAATAGACAGAGATAAAATTAGGACACAATGTGTCAGTATTTAAAATTTCCCAATAAGTAAAATATCTCATAACTTGAGAGCCGTCAATTGTAATGCTAACTTTTTAATCTGTGTACAATATTTTCCAAGTACAGCTTCAAAGATGGGTTTTTTTTCCCTATTTCTCGAACCATATCCTTTAGTGCGATAAGATCCAACAATTCTTTCACTTCTATATTATTTGTTACATAACGAATAAATACAGCTGGTTGTGGCTTATGTTTAATATAAGGAAAATTTGTTAAAGGCCAGACTCAATACTCAAATCCCTTTGCAAATTACTTATGACATCATCGGAAATAACAGAAATTCATCTCCCCATACTATGTATACTATGTCTAGATGCAGGTATTTTCTCAATTAATTTGAATAATTTCTTTTTCTTTTTTGTTATTTTAAATAGAATTAATTTCTCCAATATTTCTTTTTGTGAACTCTCTTTTCAGTGTAAGGGTTGGCTGACTTAAATTGAAAGCTGTAATAAATCCAGGCTCCGTTATTACATCTATCTTTTTAATTAAAATTGACAAAACCTTGGTTTAGTTACTAAATTTTACTTTTAAAGTCGATATTTTAGTTCGTCTTGACTCACAACCATCAGGAAATAGTGTGCTGAAGAAACAGTCATTTGGTTTACAATCTTGCTTAAGATAACTGGCTTTGAACTGTGATAATGCAGCTTAACATACACGACTCATTGAATACCCGTTTTCCTCCACAAAAACATATTTTTACGAATCCAAGATGATGCTTCCCTACAACGGTTCACTTGTGACGAAAAAGAGGCATTTACAGAAATTCCATGAGTCCATCAAGGAAAGAGCAAGCAATGATCCCTTTACCTTGACGATGAATTTGGCTACCTTATTAAAGATTTAAGAAAGTTGTAGAATCTTGACACAATCTCGACTGGATTGAAAATTACAGATTTTTTTCTGAATTTTCCGTGCAACGTCTCTCGTGGCCGGAACATCTATAAATATGAAGAGTACCTGAAACGGAGGAGGCTGCTTATGAGATCGATCAGAAAATCTAAAACTCCTATGCCGATTATTTACTTGCAATTACTAAACAATCCATACTCTGAGCAAATCTTCAATTTTACCGAGATGTTCGGTACACAGATTAGCATTGAGGCATATCGAGGCAATAAACGCCCCTCCGAATGCTGGAGATGTCAAAGCTTTTTTCATAGCTCGAGAGTTATCACCCAATTAAATGCGTCAAGTGCGCAGGACCACACAAGTGCAAAAGATTGCCCAAATGATTTTGACCCACTACTCAGATGTGCAAACTGTGGTGTAGAGCACATGGAGAATTGGCTCCAGTACCCCAGATTCCCAAAGCACAAAAATTGATGCCTTAACCATAATTCCAGATAAGGTAAAAGAAAAGCCACTCCCCTTCCCCTGCTTAAGAGAATGCCGAACCCAAGATCTAAAGTGCTCTCGAAAATTATCGAAAGACGACCCAAGATATTCAGCTCCCCTGAAATGTCACCAAACAAACCCAGAAGCAACCACAAATTCTTTCAAAATTATGTGCTTCCCCTCCCCCCAATTTAACTGGAAATTTTACCACATTTTTTATATCTGTCCTAGAGATTACCAGTGACGCAAACGTTGACCAGCAATTTTAACTCGAGCGTTTAGTGACTGCCTCCTCGAACTTCGCCAAGTCGCGGTGGCTGATGACAAGGCCTGCATTATTCCTTAGGCCCGTGTCACCCTTAAGCACGGAGACGCATATTGTATCATTTCCCAAAATTAAAATTTAATATTGACGTGAACGCTATTTTCATTAGTTTCTGGAACGCAAGCCATTTGCGTTCCAAAATTGGCAAAGTCAGAGACTTCGTTATTCAGCAGAATCTTAATCTGTTTTTTGTTCAAGAAACTAAACTCTAACCGGGGCGTGATCCGGATCGTCAACTATCGTCTAAATAAAGACGACATACTCTCATTCCTCGTACAGACGAATTTACTGTAAACATAATTGTAAACACAGTAGAGTTCTCATCCGAGATTATAATTCTTGAATGCAACTGATATCGAAATCAAGATTAATAATTTTTCCTCCTTTACGCGTTGTCTCTGCTTATGATCGTTATACTCAAATGAATAATCGCCAATTTCGGGGACAGAACCTTCTCAAAATTATCAATTCTGGCGAAAACATTATCATTGCTGGAGATATGAACGCTAAGCATAGTCACTGGAACAATGCAAGTTCAAATTATTTTGGCCATGAACTCAAAAGTTTAATAATCTGAACTTCAAAAGTGCGAATTGTCGCACCGTACTCTCATACACATATAAAACCCTCTCCAAACCGGGAGCAAGGGATTCCATTACTGATCATGTAATTTTCAAAAACAACCCCTTCAATTATTATATCAGAGTTATAAGTTTGGATCATTTACCGGTCATTCTAACTCTGATTCCGAACCTTGATTTTATCAAAGTTCCAGAAAAATTCTCCACCAATTACGAGAATTTTCATTTTAATTTAAATTCGAAATCATTTCCATTATCAAATCCCAAATCTTCCAGAAATAAAAGTTTTGAAAATTTTATTGAACACTGTTAAGAAACAAAAAAATATTAATTAAGTTTCTCGTTTTTTCAAATTAGGTATGTCATTAGTTATTCATTAAGAATATCAAAATTTGACATACCTTTTCTGTCGTTCCGGGGAGCTGGTGTTTTATATCCTTAGTTGCAAACAAAATAAACTCATCATCTTATGTAAATAAAAACTCTGCACTTCCTTGTAAATAAAAATATATATTGGCATTAATTACAACAGTTACACGTCACTATAAGACACAATACAGGTTACATAGTAGAGCAAAAAGCGTTCTCTCTCGTTCTTAGTTCATGTTAAAGTTCGTTCTATTTTTACGCTGCTCACTCCAAACAACAGCGTCCTCTGGTGGGAGTCACATGGTTTCAGCTAGGAAAGTATTCAGTTCGGAACAGAACACATTGGAGATATTATCTCAGAAGCCGTTGTGGCAGCCTCAAATCCAAAATTTAAACCTCCTCCTCTCTGGCTCTCCCCTGAAATCTGAATCAAAATTCGCCACAGAAATTTTATGCGGAGAATTTGGCAAGGAATTAGAGATCCGGCACTCAAAATTTAGCTCTGTGCACTGAACAATGAGATTTCGAGAGAAATCTAACTCTTTTCCCAAAACAGTTGAGAAAACACACAGACACTATCTCTAGCCTGATACAAACTCACTTGGGGGGGGGGCACCTCCCTTTTCGAAACGCTTTTTTACCCCCATTCCGCCCCTAAAAGGCGCTCTTGGTAGTATCGCAAACAGTAGTAAGACAATTTGAGTTCAATCAAGAGACAGATAACCCCAGGTTCTTTGCTCACACTCGTAGAAAATTTCAAAGATTTTTGGCCACACCTACCTACCTGGACCTGAAACTAGTCCTTGCTAACGAAGTTATTGACTTCAATCAGAATTTAAAAATCAAAAAAGCGCATGGATTGAATCTTATCTGAATTCGCATCCTTAAAAATATCACAGTAAGGTTTATTTTTCTTTTCCGGCTGCACTTCAATTTTCTTAGGGATAATTGCTACATCCCAAAGGCTTGGAAAACTTCCGTGGGGGTTCCTAATCTCAAGCTGAATTCTAACGATGAAAACCCTCAAAATTATCATCCGATGCATTTACTCATTTCGCTGAGTAAAGCAAACGAATTTGTTCTCTTGAATCGTCTGAACTAGATCTGCTTGGTCATGAATATCATTATTTCTGAACAGCATGACTTTGTTGCTAAGTTCTCAATAGTAACCCAGTTACTCAGAGTCACTGAACTAGTCCAACATGGCTTTTCAAAAAACCAAGCCATGGTATGCTTTTTATTGAAATCATCAAGGCATTTTATAAGCTTTGGCATGAAGGGTTCATTTCCAAGCAGATGAGCTGGGAAATTCGGATCAATTAATCAAAATTATTTACTCATTATTTTACTCTCGTAGTTTTCGGGTTCGAGTTGAAAATGCCGTCCCCTCCCCCTGACTTATCCTCAATGACGTACCTAAATTATTTTCCTTGTACGGTAACGATATCCCGAAAGCTGCAAACATCCATTAGGCCATAACTATACTGCCATCATGTCCTAAAATAACTGCAATCAAAAAATTAAAAATAGATTGCAGAATTACATCTCTGGCTCGATTACAACAATGACTCATTGACTGGAAAATTAAAGTCATTGCATATAAAAGCGCTTGCCTCCTCTTTACGAAATTAATTTGCCAACAGTCGCCATTTTTGATCAACTCGTCCGCTGGGTTACTGAATATAAGTAGCTAGGGATGTTTTTAGACACCAAATTAACCTAAGTTCACTATACATGGAAAGTCCCTCGAAAGGCTGGACATTAAATTTAGTATCAAAATAACCCTTATGTACTCCTCTAGAGCGTGATCTATCTTTTGACTACTGAAGTAAATAAAATTCTCACAGAGTTGAAGAGCCATTACATTGTCGTATTTTACACACTGTTATACAAATACTTTAAGCTATTTTTTTCAAAAACATTTTTGTTATGAACATTCTTTTAGATGATGTTCTAGAAAGCATTATGTAAAAAATAGTAACAAATTTCAAAAAAATTTAATGATCATATTTTAATTTATATTTTTGAAGTTTTCAAAATATGCAACAAAAAAGTGATTTTGAGAAAAATGCATTTTAATACAATATGTCTCATACTTCCTATACATACACAATCTCTTTAAATTCTCCAATTTCTTAGTTTACTCTTTGTTCAATTTTAACCTTTTTTTTTCTTTTTAGCTAATTTATTTATTTTTATTTCTGACAACTTTAACCATTAACAAAGAATATCGTTATGATTCTGCTACTCAATCTTCACAGAATTCTGTAAAACTTTTAATGTAAATACTCTAAAATCATATCGAAATGTTTCAATACATCTAACCATTCCTGAAATCCCCTATTAAACTAAATTACTGCCATGTATCTTCATTATCGCAGTGTTGATAATACAACATCCAGTTCAATTATCTTTAAAGCATTTTTAGTGCTTATTTCTGAGAATCATTAAAAATCCATGATTGATGACATTGAATGTCCGATTCTAGAGATTTCCTTGAATTCTTAGATTCTCTTCAATTTCAATTTTCTTCTTCACTTTGTCCTCCACTCCTATCATTCCTTTCTTATTCTGGTTTTAAAGTTTCAATCCTCCTTCCTCTCCGGCTTCATAAAAGCCCACCTTAGCTTCTTCCTTTTCTTTATCATCTATCTTCTTTCCGAAGTGGCTCCATTTTCTACTTTAGTTTCTTCGGTAGAATTTTCTTTTGTTGTATCAATCTAAGTAGTCTCGAAATAATCAATACTAGACCTGGCATCAGCTTTTAGTTCCTTAAGCCAGGATTCTGAATCCTATTTAATTCCAGACGTTATTTCCTTCACCATTTGCTTTTGTCCATCAAAAAACAGTCAATTTGCTTCATCAAGTTTTCAGGTTCAGTCTCCATTGTCTTTATAAAGCATTCATGTCCGACTTTCAACTCTGCCATCAAAGCAAATAGCTCCTTGAATTTGTCCTTCATTGTTCTTGTCACAGGTATTAACTCTGGAGCTCAACTTCTGACATTAAATTATTAATTTAATGCCAGAAGTGGATTTAAATTTATTAAATTTAAGTATTAGGCTTGGCTTGGCAAACCCTAGATGATTGTCTGACGTTGGATACTAAAGGATTACTAGAATTCATTTCAACTAACAAAAATACTAAAAGATTCCTGTTACAAGCTATTGGGAAAATATTTGATCCACTTGGATTGATTTCCCCCTTCACTATAAGAATGAAATGCCTCATTCAGGAACTCTGGAAGAATAAAATCACTTGGGATGAAGATTTACCCCCAAAAATAGTGGAAAGGTAGGTAAACTGGAGCAAGGAATTACCCTTGTTAAACAAACTCAGAATTCCAAGATTTATTCTTGTTTTACAAATTCTGAGATAAATGACTTCATCGAAATCCACACCTTTTGCGATGCTTCTAAACTTGCCTATGAAGCATCAATTTATGTGAAAGTGAAAAAACAAAATGAAGTGCTAGTAAATCTCATCACTTCAAAAACGAGAATGGCACCACTGAAGGCTATTACCTTACCTCGACTTGAACTCTTGGGAGCTTTAGTTGCGGCTCGTTTAAGCTTTAAAGTGCAAGAAATCATACGCAAGAAAAAGGAATGCAAAGTATTCCACTGGACAGATTCCAAAATAGTTCTGTTCTGGATTAAAGGTTCTGCGAAGAAATGGAAACAATTTGTGGCCAACAGAGTGCAGGAGATCACCAAGTTAACGAATCCTGATTCTTGGATTCATTGCTCTGGAAAGGACAATCGCTTAAATCCCTTGTCTAGGGGACTTAGTGCTGACTCCCTTTTATCTGACGATAAATGGAGGAATGGTCCATCATTTTTTCAATTTGATGAACTCTCAGGTACTGATTCTGAGTGTCCAGAACTTAATGAAGAAGAGTATTTGCCCGAACTGAAATCGAAGGACTCAAAAGAAAATGTTGTGCTAACTTTAAATTTAAATCAAACTATTTTTGATTATTTACTTACTTATAGTAATAATTTTCTAACTATTGTTCGAGTATTAAGTTTTCTTTTCAGATTTATATTCAATTGTAAAAATCCTTTGAATAAAAAAGAGGGACCACTCACATCAGAGGAGATGATGGAAGCAGAATATTTTTTATTAAAACAAGAACAACTCAGATCATTTCATACAGAAATAACAACTATGCAAAATGGAGATGATATTTGCCATAAAAGTAAGATTTTAAATTTGTCCCTCATTTTTAGATGATAAAGGTATCATAAGAGTGGGAGGAAGACTCAAAAATTCTCAACTCCCATACTCAGGTAAACATCCTATTTTGCTACCAGCAAAAAGTAAATTGACTGAAATGATTGTAAAATACCATCATGAAAAGTATTTTCATCTTGGAGCCCAGAATTTGTTTTATCAAATTAGATTTAAATTTTGGCCTATCCACGGGCGAAATGTTTGTAAAAAAAATTGTTCATAACTGTATAAAAGGTTTTAAAGTAAATCCTAAAATATGTTCTCAAAAAATGGGTAATTTGCCAAAAGAAAGGATTATTCCTGATAAAGTGTTTAATTCAACAAGTATTGATTTGTGTGGACCCTTTCTTATCAAAAATAAATATCAGAGGAAAGGTCCTGAAATTAAAGTATATGTTTGTATATTTATTTGCCTTGTAATAAAGGCCATTCACTTAGAGATAATCAGTGACTTAACTTCTCAAGTACTAATAGCGGCATTGAAAAGGTTTATATCGAGAACGGGGAAATGCCACAAAATAATTTCGGATAATGGGACCAACATGGTTGGAGCTAACAGGGATTTGAATTAAATTGGTTAAATTGGTGAAGGATCGAGAAGAGTCTCTATTTTCCTTTTTCGCAGAAGAAAACATCGAAAGGTCATTTATTCCCCCTAGAAGTCCTAACTGGGAAGGTTTTTGGGAGGCTAATATAAAGTCACTCAAATACCATTTCAAGCGCGTTGCGGGAAATTCAAAATTTTGTTATGAAGAATTACTAACTTTAATAACTCAGATTGAGGCAATTTTGAACTCTCGACCCCTTACTCCACTTTCAGCCGACATAGACGATATGGAGGTTTTGACACCAGGTCACTTTTTAATCGGAAGACCGATCACAACTATAGTAGAACCATCTCTCATAAATTGTGAAACAAATAGTCTAAAGGCTTGGGAAAGAATAACCAAGTCTGTTCAAACGATCTGGAAAAGATAGAGCCTATCATATTTAAATAATCTGTAACAAAGGAAAAAATGGATAGTTAATAAAGAAAATCTTAAAGTAGGAGATATGGTTTTAATTAGGGAAGAACATCTTCCTCTTTGTAAATGGTTATTAGGACGAGTTGTAGAAATTTATCCGGGAATGGATAAAAACGTTAGAGTTGCAGACATCAAAACTAGTAACGGTACTTTTAAGAGGTCCATTAATAAACTGAGTGACCTATTGAAAGTTAAAAATGTTTGATTATATATCATATTACCAATTTAAATTTATTGCATTTTTGTATCATGTGTCGAATTATTTATTACATATTGGCTATTTTCTTATGTTTATATATTTCAACATTGTTTCTGTGTTTGAATTATTTCTCTACTTAATATTAATGAGTTATATTTAGTTGTGAATTTAATTCACTTATTATTTACTTGTAATAATTAATTTTTTAAAAATGTATTTTAATAATTTACATAAATTGTTAAGTTCTTGCATGAGAACTTGGCAAGGCCGGGCGGGATGTTGGCGCATGTGCGCGTCTCCTACCGATCCTCTGTTAAAACTAGGCAGAAGCTGAACTACTTTCAGCAATAACGGACGTGGGTAACTACTGTTGCGTTGACATCCACAATCAATGCACTTATGATTGAACTATTAATTTTTATTGTTAAGTTTTAATAAAAAATTTGACCAAAAAGAACTGGTCCGTCGTAATGCTAATTTCACTAAAGAACACATATAATTAATTATTTTGCCTAAAAAGATTACGAATATCGTACCTACTACGCACATTGACTTAAAATCTTAAAAATTTGAATAAAAATATTAAATTATTGTGAGATACCGTATTTTCAAACCTGATGAAATTGAACTTAGAACAGAGTTATTTTTAGACATCGTAAAATCAGGCAAACTATGTGTGTCAAAATATATGTCTATACGTGTCAAAATATATGTCTATATGTGTCAAAATATATGTTGATTAGATTATCAGGAAAATCGACTTTTTTTTTATTATATAATTAGAAGTTCGAGTGCAACAGAAAATTCTGCTGGTTATATTTACTGTGGACTTATTTGGTTACAGTTCTCTGAGTCACTATGATGCCAATAGAAACTTAAATTTTTGCCGAAAATGCAGTACGATACGCCATTGTCTTACGGCAATCTTCTCTATCAGTAGTGGCCAGTATACAACCTGACTCCAGTTTTATTGAGTTTTCTGAGACTACTCTCAGCAATTGTGGGCATTTGATAGGCATCATTGCAAGTATCATTGCATTTTTGCAGTATCGCAAAAAGAAAGTCCACCTTTCTATAGCCATATTACACGTCATTGTTCAAACTCAATAAGTCGCTGATACTATTTTCTTCGTCTACTTAAAGGCATGCTTTACTAACATCAGCTCACAAGACCCTGTCTAGAAGCTAAATAACGCTTTAACGATATAATAAATATATATATATATATATACTAGCTGACCCGGCAAACGTTGTTTTGCCCTGTAAATAATTTCTAGAGAATTTCTAGTGTAGAAAAAAAATAACTAACTTATTGGAAGTGTATAAGGATGTGGAATATGAGTGAAAAAGGCATAGAGCGCTGTGAACGATGAGGGAATATAAAAATAACGAAACACCAAACATTAATTTTTTCAGTTTATCAAAAGTAATAATTATTTATATCATTAATTCATTACATAATTTTAATCTCTTAATGCTACAGCGTGAACAATATTTTTTGTTAGAAAGTCTTTAGCTAATACAAACAAACTTGATGGTTTACCCACTCGAGAGAATGCAACGTATAATTGTCCGTGTGAAAAACATGGTGTGCTCAAATCTAAGCCACAAACAGACATTGTTTGGCCTTGGGATTTTTTAATAGTCATTGCAAATACCAATCTAATCGGAAATTGAATACGCTTAAATTGAATTGGCACATCTGTGGGTATAATAGGTATTCGTGGTGTTAATATATTTTCACCTCGAAACTTGCCATTAAAAATGGTGCCTTCGATAACGTTTTTCATTAATTTTTTAATGATTAATCGCGCACCGTTGCACAGCCGTGGCGGGTTCAAATTACGAAGCAAAATAATCGGAGATCCAACCTTCAATTGTAAGTTATGTGGTGGCATGCCTGGCACATCCAGTGAGTTCAAAAACTCTTTTGGAAAATTTATAGCTTCAGTGTCATCTCAAACTGTATCAATAGATTTATATGATACCAAGTCCCCTGGCAATAACTGTTGTATCTTCAGATTCAAAATGTCAACGTCCACATTTTTTGCAGCTAAAATTGCTCTTTCTGCAAGCCACTCGAGATTTATGTAATTCGTGTGTACATCGGGAAATATTTGTTCAATGAGAGCATCTTGCGAATCAATGATTGTGAAGAAATCAGTCGCTAATTTTATGTATCCAGTTTCATCTATAGTGACTTTTCCATCGCCGATATCTAAGAGTTGTTTTGAGAATGTTTCAGCGGATGGATCTTGAAGCATTTGAACGCGCATATTTACTTTCAGCTGTACTATTTCATTTCAGTGTTCATTAAATCAGTTGCACCTCGATTTGGCGAATTCATACCGAAATGACTGAGTGGTAAGTTGGCAATGATAATGCAAAGATCCTCAATAGTAATCAATGCTTCATTGTACATATCGTCGCTGAATGTTATCGCTAGATCGTTACACCGTGTACGATGTTGATGCAATATATCATCAGTCATTGAATCTTTGTGATTATCCCACAATATCTCTGCTCGGGCTGGAAAACATGTAGTCAACACTATAGCGAATAGTAGACGAATTTGTATTGCTGTACAGTTCAATGCTGCTTCAGCAAGCATACATTCCCACTGATTGTCATCTTCCAGCAAGCCGAGTGCAAGGCATGAATCTTTATACGTTGTATACTGTTGCCCATTCACTTTACGTATATCTTGAAATGACAATGGGCCAGTAACATTAACCAACAATAGTCGAAGATAAAAGCACTCAGTCTGTCTTGGATTCACTGTAAATACTCGCCCCAAGGCGTTTGATTTGAATAAATTGGGACATGCATCAACTGGTGAGCCTTGCTTGCGGGGTATCCATTGTTTTGTTTGAGCCCATGTGAAATAGCGTGGTACTTGTGAATAGAGTAAAGTACGTGCGAAGGCACCAGAATCATCCGCACGATTACACAATTCAAAAAATTCAGTGAGTGTATTTTTTGGTGGATTTATAGCACGATCAATCGCTGTCTCGTTCTTGAAATATACATACTGGCCGTTTTCAAGATGAACGGCTAACTGAACAACTGCTGGATCCCGTTCATGAATCGGAAAACCAAAGATACGCCAAACAAAAAAATTCCCAATTGTAATAAAAATCTAACTTTCACCGAATTCATTTTTCACCATTCCCAACAATATTTTCGTTATAAATAAGAAAGAATAATTTTTGATTTTATAATAAACGTATAAAAATAATTTATACTCGTAAGTACTAATAATTTATAAGAATAATTTGCGGGAACTCGTGACACGTGTTGAGTATTTTAGAGGTTATGTAAATCACTTAAGTAACTGATCGTGCGAATTACACTCAAAATTAATAATTTTATTAGTTGTTTTGTTGGCAAAATTTTTGGGGTGGACACCCCTTATCACTTAGAGGCTTGAAAAATAGATAGTAGCCGATTCTCAGACTTACTGAATATGCATAAAAAATTTCATAAGAATCGGTCAAGCCGTTTCGGAGGAGTATGGGAACGAACATTGTGACACGAGAATTTTATATATTAGATATATATATATATATATATATATATATATATATATATATATATATATATATATATATATATATAGTGCTGCTACTAGCATCACTCTTATTCGCTTAACGCGAAATTTGTATAGGTGTCACGTTTTAGATGTGTAAGCACTCCTCCAAAATTTCGTTTATCTAGCTCAGTTATTTCCTGGTGATGAGGTTTTATTTTCTACTAGTGTAAATATAACTATTCCCCCTTTTTAATTTAAGTAAATTAAATAACTCCAAGAATTTCATCAACTTCTAAAGATTTTAAAGTCTTTTTCCATTCATATCTTTGATTTTAAAAATTTATAACTCACAAATATCCTAGAAGCCGATTAAAGGCTTAGAAATTATCTATTTTGAGATTGTATTGTATTTTAATAAAAAAATATTTGAATAGCATTCTTTTTTTTTCCTTCGTTTTTTTGAGAATGATCATTATAACAGATGTTTAATTATAAATAAATATATAAGTGAATTATAAATAAATATACCAGTGGACAGATATCTGAAGAACTGGTATCAATATCACAATCTTTCTAATAACATCGATTAAACTAGATCACCGCTAAGTGGTTCGCGAATTGTAATAATTATTATAAGTGAAAATTTTTCTCTGCAGTTAAAAAAAAAAGTTTTTGGATCTTTAATGATCCTAGGTTGAATGGAAAAGTAATTCCCCCCCTTTCAAACCCCTTATTTTGTACCGAATTTCTTTATCATTTTACATCGTTAGTAATTCTTTTTCTATGACGATATTTTTTTTTTTTTTTTGCTTTTCATTTTCAAGTACAATATTGTGCCCTTTTCTTCCATTATATACTTTTTTTGGTCAGAATCAGAAATAATTTTCTACATCAGCATTTCTTTTGCATTTATTTCCTTTAGATGTAATGTATTAGAATTTTAAACTAATAGACTTTAATTTTATAAATTTTATACATTGCATATATAACTTGAGTACACATTCAAAATAAAATATTAAAATACATAAAAGTCTTACGGTAATAATATTCAATATCTTAATTTTAAAATATTTATATATTTTTAAGAAAACGATAACTATCTGTTTAGTGTAATTCTTTTTAGAAAAATGCCTAGTAAACTGTCGACGCGAAACATAATCCTAATTTACATAATCTTAATTTAATCCCTAAAATATTATTATAATAATTACATTCTTACATAACAGAATTAAATTTTGATAATGATGCGTGGTTATAACGAATTTAAAGAAAAGCTTGCGTCTAAGACTTTGCAAAATATTTCAAGGGATCCTCTTTCAAAATATTTATCATAAGCTCATCAATTAAAGTTAAAGCATTTTAGGTAGTTATAGATTTAAAAATTTACCTGCTTATATATTTTTACCATTATCTTTTAAAAGGAAAAGAGAAAATAAATTCCGAGGAAAACAAGAGAGAATTTTGTAGGAAATATCTTGCATTCCAAAAATTAAGGAACAAAAAATATTCTAAGAATAGAAATGGGAAATTGAACTAATAGAAATATGAGAAATAAATTTTTTAAGAAAATGCAAGAGAAAAGACCATTTAATGATTTACAGTACTTTTAATTCGTAACCTGTACTTTTGGGGAAAAGTAATAAAATGCTAAAAAAAATGTTTTATAACTTAAAAATCAAAATTGTTTTATTACTTAAGCTAAAAGTAGTTAGAAAAATGTTCTAAGCAAAGTTTTGCAAAGAACAGATTTAGATACCCAAGGTGCGCTTTTATATATATATATATATATATATATATATATATATATATAACTATTATTAAATTACTCAATTAAATATGAGAATTAAAGTAAGCATTGAAATATAGAGAAATGGACAATAGTAAACTTTTCCGATATTAAAATTAAAGGAAACGATAAATTATTAAATTGAGTATATTTAAGCTAAATGTAATTAAAATTGAAGCAAGCGATAAGAAATTGAAAAGTGATCTGGTTAGCTCAAAATGCCCACCTAAAACAACCTCTTGGATGTCTAATAAGTTAAGGATAAAAAGATTTTTGTGCAAAAAAAAAAAAAAAAAAAAAAAAAACAATTATTTTATAGTGAATATCTTATTCCACCTGGTAAAATTAAAACTTGGTAAAAAAAATTTCTGTATTGTTAACTAAACGGACGCGCGCATTCTTCAAACAGGAATAATGTTTACTAACTTGCCGCAATCCTTAACGAACAGAATAGAATGAAACATTTCCATTCTTTCACTTTCAATATTTAGTAAGATCTTGTGGCGTAGTGGCAAATACACTCTATAACAACAACAACAACAACAACAACAAAAAAAAACGATGCACCAAGAAGGAGTTGTACGATTGTAATGAAATTTTGTATGCATTGTAAGACATTTAGACAGAACACGCAAATGATTAAAATATGGTGTCCAATGAAGGAATAGCAGGAGCTACAGTGCATCGGAACTGCGCACTCAGCAGGTGTATATAAGAAGCTATTCTCAATCGGTTGGTCAAATTTTCTGTTCCATTGCGATTTAGGATACTTTTCAACGACTGAAAAAATGCCTCGCCACAGGATTCGAGTTCATTACGAGCAATTGTCAGAGTTTGAAAGAGGTCGTATCATTGGATTGAAAGAGGCAAGTTGGGCAATTCGGAGAATTGCTCGTCTTATGGGTCGAAGCGATGCGCAGATTAGAAGATGCTGGCAAGAATGGGTGTACAATGGTAGATTTCAGCTTCAGAATAGTAGTCGTCGATCTAGGGTCACAGCAAATCGGGAGGACAGAGTGATTGTCAGATCAGTTGTCACAGCGCCAGATTCATCGTTATCAACCATCAGACTTGCGATCCACACACAAGTGTCCACCATGACCATTTACAGACGACTGATAAAGCGAAATCTACGCTCGTACCGACCGCTACGCCACCTGCCACTCACGCCTACACTCTTTCGAGCCAGATTACAGAGGTGCCTTGCTCGATCAGGTTTGAATGATGCTGACTGGGGACGTTTTGTGTTTAGCGACGAATCCCGCTTCCAACTCAACGTCCCCTTTTGCTCTTAAAATTTAAGGTATAAAAAAATGTGTTACGCAAAGTGTGAATATTGAAAGAAAACTCGTTTTTCACCATTGTTATTAGTCTTTATATTATATTCATTGATTGAAAGTCTGTTTGCCTCACTGAGTTTCTCCTTAATACCTAAGATTCCGAAAAACGACGGTGAAACTACGTTGTCTACGTCCTTCTCTTTGACTTTTCTCATACTTTTCAATTTTTTCTTTCATTTTTATATTCCTAAAACCATCTTTTATCTATATTACGTCACCTCCAAACAGAAAATACGGGAAGAAAAACAGTGCATCTTTTTACTTTCCAGTCGCAAAGCCATGTTTTCTATTAGTACCATTCATAATTATAGTTATTATTTTCTTGTTCTTGATTGTGCCTGTCTGAGACAGTAGAATATTAGGTACTGAACGACCCTTTTTCTTAACTGCACCTTTTTCATGGGGAGACAGCTGTGAAAACTTTCGCTGTTGGAAATTCACTTACAGTCATAGAAATTTCTCGGAGATGCAAGGCCATGGTTGAGACATGGTAAATAGTTGGGACAAGGATACATGGTAAAGACACGTTGACAAAAGGAGATTTATGATCCTTTGGGGTGAAGTCGACCGATTTCTAGGAATTTTGTAGTTGGTGGTCTGAGAATTTCTCCTTTGAAGCTTTATTTACAGTTACGTAATATCCGTAAAAAGTTTGTTTAGCTTACTATATAGATATCTATGTGGTATTTCCCAGTGCTTAAAAAGTAAGCTTCATACAAGATTTCTTAAAAAAAAGAAGTAATCCCTCGTTTTTCATGCTATTTTTACTGGGTATTTAAAAAAAATACACTATCCAAATTACTTTATTGATTATTAAAATGAACAATAGATATTCTAAATACGTTTTGAATGTATCAGAGATAATGTAAATCTATTGTGCAACATTCTTTGTTCCTCCAGAATTGAAATTCACGTGTTTTTCTCCCAGTATTTAGTTATTTGTGCATTAGAACATTTGCTATTATAAAACTTGTGTTGCAGAAATTTATTACAATTATTAAATAACATGAATAGCCATCAAAGCTGCAAGACCAGATTATATTTTTCAGCATACTGAAGAAAGAATAAAGGACAATAAATAATAAATTCCTGAAGCGAAGGCTGTGAAGGCTTTAGAAAATTCAATGGGTTTGATAGTTCGCTCTTTTGGACTGTTCATACATCCAAAACTAAAGTACTTAGCCACTCCAGATGGTTTAGTTGATGATGATGGAATTGTTGAGGTAAAATACCCGGCCTCTTGCCGAAACATAACTCCCGAAGAAGCAATAATCCCACAAAAAAAATTTCTCTTCTGGAAATTCGATAGATTTGGAAACATGATTATAAATAAAAATCACCATTATTTCTATCAAAATCAGGGGCAACTGCAAATTGCAGAAAAAAAAAATATTGCCTTTTTATAAGGTGGGCAAAAAAGGGTCATAAGATAAAAAAAAAATATTTAAAGAAAATGATTTTTGGGATAGTATGACAAAAAAATTAGAATTGTTTTATTTCATTTGTCTATTACCCGAACTTGTGGATCCACGATGCCCATGCGTAACCCAGCTTCGATTCTGGAAGCACAGGAAAAGAGGGAAAAAAACAAAAAATTATGTAAATGTAAATTTTTAGTCATTTTGTATCCCTGAAATTATATTAGTAATATTGTTAAAGATTTTCTTGACATTCAATTAACCTGTGATATTATATTGTAAGTAGAAAGCCTGAACGAGGATTTTAAAGGAATTATTACTATTTTTATTATCATTTACATGTGTTGGAATTTTATAATCATATCGCTATGGGAGAATATTATTTCAATGTGTTTGTTTTGCATGTGTATTTTTATTATTATTGTGCATCACTGTTTATATTATATTTAAAACCCAAAAGTAACTATTTTATTTCAATTGACACAACTGTATATACTTATTCAAGAGATTACCCACAAAACATTTTAACTATATTTAAGTAGAAAGATTGCGTGACCATTTATTACTATTTTTTTCAAAACTTCTTTGTAGGAATCTGATTAAAATATATCGAATTTTTATGATTAAATGAAGAATATAGAGGGAAAAAAAATAATTCTGGTTCTCAGATATGTGAACAATTTTACATGAATAATACATTTCTCAAGAACGGAAACATTATTTTACTGCATTGCAACAGCGTATGGAGTAGCCGAATGGTTATGCTCGCTATTTTGTGGCTAGCGATGTTTTAGTCGAGCCGAGTGTTCGAGTCCTATTTTCCTAAAACCGCCAACATGTTTCAAATTTAAAAACAATAAATAGCTCTCATGTTTCTTCCAATTGCGACGCTAATAAACAGTCAATCCTTACAAATTTTGTTTGCAGAATTCAACCTCGAATTAGCTTTCCCCTACTCTCTCTTAAGTCTAATAACTAATGCAGAATGAAAATTATTAAATAGATATTATATGAATAAATCTGTGCTAATAAATATTATCCACCCAAAGGGCTATTGTTTTCTATACCCTATAAATGTCATACCTGACCACTTTTCAAAAATTAACTTGTTATTGCGTTGTTTATGTCTGCTTTCGCCAGTAACGAGCTTAATTTTCAAAAATACGTTATAATAAATTTCTCCTGAATTTTTTATTGGATTGAAATAAAATATATGCAATATATATTTGATACCTACTTTCACCACTAATGAACTCAATTTTCAAAAATATATCGTCATAAATTTCGCCCAATTTTGTTTGTTGAATTGATGGGAAACAAATATAAAAATTAAGTATTTTATTTACTTATCTATTTATGTATTAACTTAAAAATCATATGTAAATTGCAAATAAGGTATGACTGAAAATAAATAACATTATTCAGAATCTTAAAAGAAAAAAAAAAAAAAAGGCTGCCTTACAGCCTTTGTGTGGAGGGGGGAGTCTCTTGATTGAGAGATAAATTTATAATTCAAGGTTGATTTATTTATTTTTTGAAAATAAATGTAGATTAAGATTATGTGAAGTATCTTAGAATATAGCTTTCCTACAAAGTTCGTAAAATTAGTTACTATATTTTATGTCTTATTTTTTTTCTATTAAATAGCATTACATTTTTATAAAAATATGATTTTTTAAAGCTTAGATTTTGTTATTTATTTGTTTTGTAGCCTTTGTTACAGATCAGAGGTTTTCAACATGGGTTCCGCGGAACCTAGGGCTCCTTGGAACTTTGACAGGGGTTCCGTAAGTGATAACTATTTTCTTAATCAAAGCGCCAAAATTTTAGTAAAATTTTAATTTTTATACAATTTTGAATTCTTAAATGCAGTTTGTTTATAAAAAATAAGTACAAATAAATATTTTTTGAATAAAACAAAATCTTAAATTTCATAAAAGTCACGTGCTTCAAATACGTTAATCGAGACTCATTAGGTCACATATTAGTCTCCATTCTTTGGCTCATTCGGTATTTCTCAAATTGATATAATGCCCGGCATTCAATTGAAACTAAAATTTAGTCAAGTTCATATTATGCATTTTTGGATTGACATTAGAGAAGGATATCCTGAAATTGCCTAAAGAGTTGTGAAACATGTCATTTGTTTCGACCTATGTATGAGAAAACGTTTCCTTTTTGTACGCTGCGACAAAAACAAAAAGCAGAAACAGATTGGTTGCTGAACAGGACATTAGGTTGCAGGTTTTATCAATTATTCCAAGCATTAAAATACTTTGAAATAAAAAAAAAGAATCACACCCAAGTCATGAATTCGTTAGTCAAAAAAGCGAACCAGAACAAAAGGAATTAATTGCAAGTGCAATGAAAGACAGAAATAAAGAATCGATGTCTATGATTAAATATGTTGGCAATAATTGTCATACAAGCGCGGCAAGTTACTCGACTGCAAATATCATTGCTCAGCATAGTAAACCTTTTTAAGAGGGAGAGTTTTTGAAGGAATCTTGGCTAGCATGCGCGCCCTCACTTTTTGATGATTTCGATAATAAAGATAAGATAATTCAGCGCATCAAAGATATATCTCTATCTAGAAACACAATAAAAGAAAGAATCTTAAAACCGACCGGAAATGTAGCAGGTCAACAAAAAATTGACATTAACTCCGCTCTTTTATATCGCTATGTCTTGACGAAGGCACTGATGTCACTAAATCTGCACTTTTAGCTGTTTTTGCTCGATATTAAGTAGGAAACGTCATTAAGGAAGAATTAATTGAGAAAACATCGTTGCTAACAACTACAAAGGGCACAGATATTTGTACGGCTGTTAAAAATCCGTTTGCTGAGAAAAAAATGGATTTGAAAAAAATTGCTTCAGTAACAACTAATGGTGCTCCAAGTATGGTGAGCAAAAAAAAAAGTGATTTCATAAGTTTATTTCAAACAGACGTAGGACATTCGATTCTTGAATTCCCCGGCATCATTCACCAACAAGCCTTGTGTGCTAAGAGTGGTTTAACATCTCTTGATAATGTACGGAGGTAGTCACAAAAACAGTCAATCTCATTCCGTCGCAGGTTTTAAATAAGTGAAAGTTTGAAGCTTTGTTAAATGAAATCACCTTGGTGTATAATGGCTTACTGATGTATAATAATGTTCACTGGTAGAGCCTCTGGAGCGTACTTCAAAGATTTGTTGATTGCTTGGAAGAAATCAAACTGTTTCTGCAAAATGAGGGACAAAATGAACAATACCCATAGTTGTTGGATGTTATGTGGCTTTCAAAATAGAAGTTTTTTACAGACATATACCAACGTTTCAATGAATTGAACGTGAAGCTTCAAGGCACAAATAAAACAATTATCGTCATGATAGATCTCATTCGCCCTTTAACACCAAATTGTATGTTTTCACATACACACCAAATTTGGAAAAAAAAAAAATATCAACGATTTAGATATACACGAGAAACCAGGCGAAGAAACAGTAACCGAAGAATTTATTTCTGTAATTGATTCTTCAATCAATGAATTTTCAGCGAGATTTTCTCAGTTCAAAGAATTATCGGAAACACTCAAGTTTATTATGTAACCTGATGTGACTTCATTTGATAAAATGAACTTGTCCCAATTCGATTGGTTGGAAATTGAAAAATTTCAAATGCAGCTGATTATTTTCCATATGGATACAAATATTTATTGAAACAAGTAAAGAGCTAGAATTAATTGAAGCAGAAAGATTGACAAGTAAACTGTAAAAGTGAAATAAGTAATATAAGTAAAAATGCCAATAACAAAATTTTAGAAACATGGAATTCGTTTCCAGACACATTTAACTGTTTGAAGAAGCTGGCTCGTGCTATTTTAACCATATTTTCATCTACCTGTGCCTGTGAGTCATTATTTTCAGAGATAAATAACATTAACGGATCGCTTGGAAACCGTTTAATCAATGACTCCAGTTAAGCATGCATTCTACTAAATAACGTCTTACAACCCTAATATAAGTTATTCGTCATCTAATTTGCAACAACAGAAGTCGCACTAATGTTACTTTAATTTAAATTACGCGTATAACTGAGACATTACAAAATGTATTTTTTTGTCGTAACTAAAGAGTTTTGAAGTGATTTTATTTAATATTATTATTTTCCCAATAATCACGAAATCAAAATTATTTGATGGCACGTCTATGACCTCATTAACATTTTCTTAGAAAAAATGGCACGTTGATACATAAAGATTCGCCACACCTGCACTAGAGGATTAGTTATTTTTCTTTGCTGAAATTCCTATATCTAATCGAAAAGCAAGTCCGTACGTATTTCATTGTGTTTAGCGAACGTGTCGAATTCATAAAATCATTTGCTTAAATATGAAAGATTACCCTATTTTTAATTCCATCTCGAGTACTATTATCCATTGAAACATTGCATCGGAGAAGAAGCATAAAGCATGTTAAGAAAAAAGCATCTTTAACTCATTTAAACAAGAAGTAAGTCTACTAAAAAACTGTGAGCTAGTTTCCATTGTCCAGTTCTGCCACAAATTTTGTTTCTGATTCCGTAAACAATTTTATTTCATTACGCAAATCATAAAATCATTCCAACAATTTTCTTTGACTTAATTATCGTGATACAGAAACGTAAATGGTATTCTAGTGGTCAACACTCATAAACTTAAGGGTACCAGGCATCTGAGGAACAGTAAAATACCAAATTTAAGGCTGTTGCTTATACAACATATAACTTTTAAACTTATCAGTAGAGCTTAGATTTGTGTGTACTTACTAATGATATGTTGATAATTCTATAGAAGATAAAAAAATGAATTTTTAGTCAAAAAGTTCTTTTTTTCTTCTTAGTCGAATATGAACATGACTTTTGATATCTCGCAATACATATCTGCATTTAGGTATGCTTTTAAAAAAAACTGTTCCTTAAATAAACAAAATTATTTCCACATATATGTAAAATAATTCGCTAAACACAATGAACCTATTTTTTTAATGATATCCTGATATAATTCTTTTGAAAAAATCATAGAACTTTGTAACTTTGAAAATTTCAAATTTCTTAATTTTTTTCCCTACATAAAATAATTTTTCTTAAAAATTTAAACATGATTTAGATAAAAAAATATTTTAGGTTCACTATATGTACAGGCCTTTTATTGGAGTGAAGAATTTTGGAAACATATAGTGCAATAGTTTTTTTGAAGTGTATCCAAATGCAAAGGAAATACATTTTTGAGAAAAAGTGAAAAAACTAAAAAAACAAAAAAATTTACGCTATAACTGTGATTAATATTTTCCTGCTTGGTATGAATCTCGCTCCTCTAAAACCAGCAATAAATGAGCAATGAATGAATGGAAATGATTATCGATTATTCAATCTTGTGGACTTCCCGAATTTACAATTTTAATAACAATCGGCAATAATTTGTTTATCTTAAAAAAAAAAATGCTCAAAAATTTTCTTGATGTGTTTTGAAGTATTGTATAATCAGGTGTAAATTTTAGGCGGAGAATATATTACATTCTCCGTCCAATTTTGGAAGTCCATCTTTTTTTTTTTTTTTTTTGCCTATTGTACTACATCAAGAGTAGGGATGAGCGTTATTTCATTTAATAAAGTGATACCAATGAGATGAATGAGATTAGACAACATAAATTTGGCGTGAAGTTCTAAATGAGGAATCATCATTAGGGATAGGAATAGAAAGATCAATATGTACATTCGAACCACTTCATCTAAAAGAGCGAGAACACGCAAGTCAGCAGTTCGCCATAGAACCTGTTCTTTGCTGTTCCGAATTATTTAGAGTCATTTGCCTCCCTCTTCACTTTCCCCGTTGTATAGTCTTCCTTAACATCGTGTTTCTGAAGCTATACATCGAGATAGAAGTCTAACAGCATCACCGGCTCATTTACTCGACACCCAGACAGCTTTCTCGACTCTCGGCGAGCGACATTGGGAGTAGGTAGATGTCGCTTGCCAGCACACTTGTTCATGAGCTAGTGAATCACCCTGCAGACTACTATGATACCCGCGCATGCCCTGAAACAGTTCCCCACTTACATCAATAAAGGAATGAACGCGCGGATGAGCTCTCCAAAACAAACGCCGGAGGGAAAAAAATCATTCGAAAAAAACTCACCGTATTAAATCGGAATGTGAGAAGAGATCAAGGTGAACCATTCAGAAAAGGTCGGACTCAAAGTAGGAATATATCGATGAGAAATTAAATTGAATTAAAAAAAAGAAAAAGAAAAAAAGAACGAATGGAAGAGAAATTTAGCTCATTCGGCAAGTACGTCATCGAAATTGATTCAAATCGCTAGAGGAGGGAGAAGTGATTAGGGTAAATAATTCCGAACTGGAATGGCTAGTTTCGATAGGTAGATCTTTTTAATAGTCAGGTTTTTAATTCTTTTGAAACTTTTCATATTTCATAATCAATTTCTACATCCAAATGGAATCGAAACTGGATTTTTTTCCATTTAAATTGTATTTGTTTTTTAAATGTTCAATTTAATTTATGTTATTATTTTTAAACTTATAAACCAATTCTGAAATTCTCGAATTTTTGTTAGATATTAATAAAAAAGGGAAAAAAAGCATTTATATTGTGAATCTCTATTTATATTGCATTTTTATTACATATTAAAAAGCATTTATAATGTCTATCTATCTCTATTAGCTAACGCCACCGTCATCTTATACATAAATTGTCACAAATTTGAAGTCTCTAACATAATTCTAAGCCCAGATATATGACTATTAATTATTAAAGCAGTCACACACTATCAGTTCAATAATGTAATCCAAGTACTCTTCAAAACTTTATTTGTTTATGCTAAAATAAAGGGAATGCTCTCTTCCAGCTCAACATCCTTCAGTGCTGTTACTAACAAGTTCAATAGAGATAATGAAAATCAATCTTATTGAGATATTCGGGCCCTAAGTGATGAATTAAGCCTCAAGGGAGGTAGCTTCGACTAAACTGCATCGGATCCCTAATCTTTCAAAATCAAACGTATGCACAAGAATCTCCCACGCACAATTCAATTCCTGCGCACTCTTGCTGTCTTTCTGCCTTCATATTCAGTTCTCCGTCGCTTTTAAACGAACTCCATTACTTCTTTTACTTAATTTCTGAATCACATTTCATTTAGGAACTGAATACTTAAATATAAAATCAGAAGTGATCTTAGATGTTAGTTAAAGGAAGTCAGTCCGAGTTACAACCCTTCTTCATAAAGAAAACAAGATTTATTGATGAGTTTAACGATCCCGCGTGAAACTAAGTTAAAATTTTGAATAATAGAAAAGTCTAAATCACTAATTAAACTAACCTGATTCCCGAGTCTCAATTTTAATCACTGTAGAATTAATGTCGATAATAATATTAAAAAGTGGAATCATATTATGTTGAGATCCAAAATTTGAAAGGAATTATTCCTAACTGCCTTAACGATTAAAAAATTACTCAGTTTGTTAGTATATTCTAAATTTGTATACTTAAGAGAGCCTGTTACGGGGGAAATTCAACATTGTAAAGACGTATCCTATTTGTGCAGAAGTGCATAAAAGAAACTCCTTTGGGGATCACAAAATCCCATGCCATATCTCTGCAAAAGTAGAAAAATAAGTAACTCAATTGCGACAATCTGTATTGCAAAAGTTCCAAGGAATCCACCAATAGACGACCTTTGAACTACATAGAAAATAATAAAAATATAGAAAAAACAAAGAAATTAATTGAACAAGATTATGCATATAGTTTTTAGGTACTGCAAACTAAAAAAAAGGCATATTTATATATTATTTTTATGTGATTTAGCAGAAGTTTATTGTATTCATTACATATTAAGACTTTAGAAGTGAACTTTTTTCCTTAATTTTTCTCCGTGAACATACAGAATTATTTTGCCTAAAATTCACAACACATTATGTGACGTTGGGCACATTTTGTAATGGAGTAAAAAACAAGTAAATTAAAAAACAGGTTAAAGCATATCTCTATGGAAATGAACAAGAACAGGTAAGAACATTTCATCCAAAAACCAGAACATTTCATCCATTCACAAATCATCATAGGCTTGACAAGCAACACTACTTTTGTTGCACAGAATATATATTGAATTAGAACAGACTGAGTATACAGCTAAACTGTCAAAAACCAGATTCAGAATTTACAATTGTTATATTTCATTTTTTTTAAGATTTTTCTTTTCTTTGGTTTTCATGCGGTGGTTTGTACTTATTCATTTTCTTCTTGCCATTTTTATTCGTTTAGTTTTCTTTTAGATATTTGATCTCTTAATAGTTTTGTTGTGTTATTTTTTCTTTTTATTTTGCTCTAGGTTTTCGGCAATAAAAATTCTTTTTTTAAATACTTTTTCTATAATCTAAAGTCTTTTTTTAAAATTTCCTTTGAAGTTTAAAATAGTTTGTGTTAGTTCTTTAATTCTTGCTTCTATACTAATTTAGTCAATTATTTCTATATTGAATTATTATTTTAATTTCACATACAGACACACACACACAAACATATATATATATATATATATATCTGTGTGTGTAATGATTTAACATTAATTTAATTGTTTCACTGAATAATAATTTAGTTTCCTTATTTTTTCTCATTCTTTAATTCAAAAGTGAAGAGTTCATTTCTATTTCCTTTCCAAATTATCCTTTTATTTATTAGATCACGCGCTTATAAAATTTGTTTAATCCGCTTTTCCATAGTCGTAAATCTGTCAGAAATAATCCCTACTAAACATTCTGTCTGCAGCTAAAGTCCCTAAGAATCCCTATACCTAGATCAGGAGACTACCACGTGATTGAAAAATGCCTTTAGAAAATCTCCATTATAAATTAACATATACAGTGAAAAAACTCTTCTGTTATATTTATATAATCTTTCGCTTCGGCCTTACTGATTGACCCGGCGCTATATCATCATCATATTATTGCGCCTCTCTCTCAACGAACTTAAAATAAAAACAGCAGTTAAACTTGAACTTCGCTTCGACCTTTTTTTTTTTTAATCTAAATCTTAATTTTAAAAGAAAGGTAAAAGTCATTATATATATATATAGTGATTTTTTTAAAAATTTAAGTGCAGAGTAGAGATTTTTGAATGTATGATCTTAAAGATACTAATTTAAAATGGATGAACACACTGAAAAATGAAATATTTAAATTTTTTAATTTAATGGAAATTATATATAATGCTTATTAATTTTACTCGTATGTTCAGAGGACAGACTCAAGCCCTCACTTCAAAACTGTGATTTAAAGTAAATGATACATTTTATCTAAAAATTGCGACAATGAATTGCTTCCGTCAAAAAAAAAATCATTTTTCGATTTTCATTTATTTCGACAATATTCCTTCTTTGGTATCTTCTAAAATTTCATGTATCAACATTCTTTATATTTGGTTCGCTTGCTTTTGCATTCTGACTTTTCTTCAGTAGAATTCTACTAGGAAAAAATACTGATATCCTTTTTTTTAACTTCTTGTTTTGTCTTTTCTTGTTGGGTATCAAAATTTGCTTTGTAAAGATACATTTGTTTGGATAGTTTTGAGAGAATCTTTTGAATCTAAAATGCATTCTTTTTTTCCCCATGCATTATGAAGTGATAGTCCTGATAATTTAAATAGCACAGTTAAATTGCTGAAATCGGCTCCAATTAAAAGACTGTTAAAAGGAAGTAGTTTGAAGGAAAATGTGATGCCTCTTCCGACTTTAAAAATAATGTATGATTAGTAGTTAATTTTTCATTTGCAGGAGTTAATATGCGTAGCCTTTTCTACGTTCCCAACCGTTGCTGAAATAGTCTGTTAATTTTTGGAAAAATATTTAACTCAACAAATTTAAGAAGTGTTAGACAATTTTCTTTTTTCTTCTCTTCACATAACAACCGAGTAAATGAGAATTTTTTTTAAGAAAATGCCATACAAATGCAAAAATGTTATTTCATAAACGAAGGTATAGCGGTTTGAAAAATGAAAAAGATGACCTATTACTAGTTTAAAAAAAAAGCTCAAACCCTCATTTAATACATCCCAACTTTTAAAATTTTATTATTACGTTAATATCTTTAATAAGTTTTTGAATCGGTACGAGAATATATTACAGTATAAATATTTTTTTATTGTTTGCAATTTTGTATAACTTTCTGTATGTAAAAAAAATCCTTTGGGCTGCAATTAATGTTTCAAAAACATCTCATTTAAAATATTTAATCAAAAGATGAATTTTTATATATATCCTGAAGAAAAGTTATTTAATTTTGACGAAAACGTAAAATAAAAGAAATCAGCAATAAATTATTATAATTATTGTAACGCTCCGAGAACTATTTCCCACACTCAGTTGTGCCATTATGAATCAATATAAAATCCCTATACGAACCTGAAGATTAATACTATAAACATACTTAAATGTTGCCGAGTAATCGGGTCAGAATCACAAGTAGCAGTTCGAAAAATGGATCCAATTTCCTGAATGTATACAGACTAACTTCGATCTCCTATAGCATCTTCATTCTTATCAGTATGAGCACGATTCAAATTTCTTCGTTGATAACTTCCGCTCACTCTCTCTTCCACAAACTCTCATAGTAAATACTTTTCAGCTAAAAAAATTTATCATTTCACAAGACTTCACTTCTCATATGCACGTCACATTTCCTTTATGGGAAGAGGTTCTCATATTAAACAATATCTATTAAAATCCCCAAGGGTTAGTTGAAAGAAAACTTTCAATAGCTTACAGTTATAATTCTAAGGAATACAGTGGAAGGTGATAATTTATATATAGCATTAAACAATTTATATATAAGCCCAAGAGAAATACAGGTGCATTTTTGACTATTTCCAAATAATCCCTTTTCATAGCAGAAGAAAATCTAACTCTTAAAGTAACATCTTTAAGTTCTGTTGTCGAATCAAGTAACTCATAGGCTGGGTTCTAATAAAATCGCTTTTTATAGTTTACCCTTTATATGAGATTCAGGTTATATGTGAAGAAAAACGTTAAGTCTAACGTGTCCAATTATTTCCGCCCCACAACGGAACATTTGCTAATTTTTAGGTAATAGTTATTAATCTGACCATTAATTTGTCGTTCAAAACAAGTCATTTACTGACGTTTAGATAAAATATGAATTCAACAAAACGCATATTTCTTCATAGCTTATATTTGTTTTTGAAAAGAACTGGAATGAACAAATTAAAATAAGAAATTTATGCGACGTTATATTTTTTTTAACAATGTTACTCAAGCATATTTGGCGCTGATTTCATGTATGAGTGAAATTCTCGACGGACTTTCTTAAAATTTAACTTGGTAGTTCACATCGCTTTAAGAACTGTAACTTGGAACTGTGTGTTTACATGCTCTTTCAAAAATTATTCATGAAACAAAATACCCTTTCTACGGATGCATTAGTACTTTCTTTTTTTGAAATTTTTGAGGACGTTTCGGGATCCTGAACAACACGAGGACTATTGGCGACGGCCCTCGTAATTTTGAACCTCGGTCAAGTGAAGAGGACGGGGGTGGCATCCCCGTCTCCTAATTTCTACATCATGCCAACCTAAAGACTTTGATCCTTGACAGATTTCACGTGCATCAGCCCCGGATACATGGCGGGTCTTTCTTGGCATCAAGGCTCGAACCCGCGACTCGATGAAAACCGCTGGCTGCGAGAATACAACCATGACCACTAGGCTATCGCGACCAAGACAACGTGATAGGCTATCTAAAAACGGGATGTTTGGTCAAGTTATGCCCCATACTCCTGGTGGAATGTTTTTTTTTTTTTTAATTCACACTAAATGCAGATAATATATTAATATAGAATGATGAATGTATACATCATCTTAAATGGATACGCCTTCAAATATATTTAACAGGAGAAAAAAAACTTTTATGGATATTTGTTACACTAACGCGAAGTGCAATTTCCTGTTTTCTTTCATATCATTTCAATAAAATGAATATGTTATCGGAAGCGAATATTTTTAAGATGGTGAGTTTTATACTTAACAAGAATTTACCGAAGTTTCTAAATTCCCCCTTTTTTTTTAAATGGAATGCACAGCAAAAGAATACATGAAAATCATGAACACAGGTAAATTTTCAATATAGATTACATATTAACTATAGTTTGCAACGGAATGAAACCGATTAAAAAAAGCGATGCAAAAAAAAAAAAAAAAAACAAAAAAAAAAAAAAATTATAAATCACGTTATAATCAGAGAGCTCCATTTTTTATAATTTTCTGTATAAATTTTATTTTATTATACTTATACGAAACCCATATCGGAGAAATACCTGTCCTTTAAATACAATTATATAAATAGATTTAAAAGTTAAAAAAATACTCAAAAAAGTTATATTTAATTCCTAATGCTAATTTTTGCCGTTTTTGGCAACTACGTGTGGCTGAAGCAGAACAAATTATTAAATTATTAATAAAAAAAATTTGTGTGATAAATAAACAGAACCATAATGGATCAGTCGATTAAAATAAAATGAACGTCCAAATGGGAATGTAACAAGGAAATGTCTATTTATTCTCACTAAAGACAGACCTTTAAAAATATCTAGACTGAAGACTGGTTTGTTTTAAGAATCAAAAGAAAACTTTCATAAGATATTCAGTATTATTATCTTTTCTTAAATAGAGAAATCAAACTAAAGAAAAGTAAAAAAAAATAATGCTAAATATTTATTGATCTGTTTTACATATTTCAATTTACTCTTGATGTATGGAACTTGCTACAAAAAAAAAGTTCGAAGTTTTCATGAAGTTCGCAAAGATGATGAAAGCTATATGTTAAGGAAGTATGAATCAAACACAAAAGAAATCTCTGGATTCATGTGTGAGGGTGAATGAGAGGATGAATTATATATCCCAAGTCGTATGAGTCATTCGTTATATAATAGCTAAAAGGAGGGAAAACACAATGGATTCCATTTCTTGTTTACGATGTACATGTCAGTCAAAGAATTTGAAGCAACATATCCGTCAGTTATTGCCCTTTCAAGAGATTTCTGAGGAATTCGAAATACCCACTAATTTCCTGCCCGCCATTACCCACTAATAATTCTCTCTCTCTCGACACCCGCCCCACTACCTACAAAATTTAAATAAACCAAAATTAGTGGATAGTGGTGTGGTCAATATAGGCATTTTAAAAGCAGGGCTGTCCTAGCATTTTTGCCGGAGTAGGCAAACCAAAAATAATCCTCCCCTCCCCACCCGAACTTCAAAAAAAAAAAAAAAAAAATTCAAACAAACGGAAGAAAGACAAAAAAAAAAAAAAAAAAAAGAGGCACGTTAACCAGAAAGAGTTCTAATTGATTTAGACAATAATACTATATATTTACAGAGAGAATTGATTCAACTGAAAACAAAATTTTCATTTTTATGACAACGAACTTTTATCCTATACAACCAGTATCTACAATTTTCAAGATAATTTAATTATACTTTTAAGGCGATAAGCAAAACTAGTATAATAATATAAACAAAGTCTAAACCTGAATAAAATAATCTATTTCAAAGTTTTCTGCAAAATGGCGAATAACTTCTTTCAGATCTAAGTTATTGCTCAGTTCATGTTCAACAGCTAACATTAACATATTACAGATGATGTTCACTAGACATGTTCTGAAATAACTTTTATTACTTTTGATTTAGAAAAATTATTCTGTATTAACAATTATGGGCAGTTTAAGCAAAATTCTGAAAGCGCTTAATCGGGTGGCCCGATTTTGAAAGTAATGGGTTGAGCATCAAACCTTCTTTTGTCGGTCCTGAGCAACCCC
>BMAW01131519.1:181166-263716 GCA_019974015.1 Nephila pilipes
CTGTTATGCTTCGTTCAGTTACTCTCCCTCACCCGAACTTCAAAAATAAAAAAAAAAAACTAAAAAAATTTTTTCAAATAAAAACAGAAAAAAAAAAAAAAAAAAAAAGAGACACGTTAACCAGAAAAGTGTCTAATTGATTTTAGACAATAATACTAACTATATTTACGGGAAATTGTTCAACTGAAAAACAAAATTTTCATTTTTAACCAGAGGACGGCAACGAACTTTTTATCTATACAACCAGTATCTACAATTTTCAAAGATAATTTAATTATACTTTTTAAGGCGATAAGCAAAACTAGTATAATAATATATACAAAGTCTAAACCTGAAATAAAATAATCTATTTCAAAGTTTCTTTTCTGCAAAATGGCGAATAACTTCTTTCAGATCTAAGTTATTGCTCAGTTCATGTTCAACGGCTAACATTGTTAACATATTACAATGATGTTTAGTAGACATAGTTCTGAAATAACTTTTTATTACTTTTGATTTAGAAAAATTATTCTACTTGTAATAACAATTATGGGCAGTTTAAGCAAAATTCTGAAAACATTGGTCGAATTTGGCCCGATTTTGAGGGAAGTAATGAGTTTAAGAGCATCAAACCTTCTTTTGTCAATTCCTGTTGTATTTGATTTTACTACTCATTTATTTTCTAGATTCAAGTAATCGAAAAACATTTTTACGGGTTGACATTTTTATTTATTTATTTTGCGGTCTAGTTCAGGCGGTTTTGCTGCTCTTAAAATTTGCAGTTATAGTCAGTCGCTTAAGTTTGCCTTTCGCCTAAGGCTTACCCTGTTTAGACGGTTAGATTTTTCACAGAATTCTTTTTAAAGAAAAATTACTTTTCATATGAGAAAACAGTACAGTGGCATCCGCGCAGACTTCTAGAAGTTCCGGGAATCAAGCCACGAGAAAAGGAAGGTTTATTTTTTGTAATTTATATCAACATGTTGCTGTGTTGAGAAAATAACGTCAACAAAGATGCGGAGGCATGAAACAAAGATTACATGGTATTAGGTTCAAAAGAATAACATTATAATACGCAATATAATTGTAATAATTACATTTAGTTTGCTTAAGGCATATTTACATTCCTAAGATATATTTAATTTTATATTTTATCATCTGCTTTTATTTTAATATCCGAACAGAATATTATTGTTTACTTTAATAATTCATCTGTTGCTCTTATTCTAATATTTAATTGAATAATGGATTTTTATGGCAGAATCGTCTGTATTCTTTATTCTTCTTTGTTATTGATATGGGCAACGTTTTTGTACTTTAGAGAGTTTTGCTTGTGAAAATTCAAAAAAATTATGAATTTTTAGAAGGTATTTTCTTTTCCTGATAGTAATTGCTTCTGTGGCTGTAATTAATTTTCATTTTGAATAATTCTATTTTTTTTCAAAAACTTTGCAAAAAAAAAAAACAAAACTTCAAGCACATGTTGAAATAAAAATAGCAAAGCCAATTAAAATTTTCCCTTTTCTTAATTTCTAACTAGATTATATTCATACCACTGAATCGAGGAAAAGCAAGTTTCTTCAGTTTTTGATGCGTATTGCTACCTACAGCTTTAATTTATCAAAATAGTATAACTACAAGGTACAGGTCAGTAAAAGAAAAGTAAAAAATAATACAGCTGTCTATAAATAATATAGCTATGTAATAAAAAAAAATATTTGCACATGTTTATTTAAACGGCTAGAGAGAATTTCACAAGGAAATAACATTATACATTAAATTGTTATATATAAGAGAAATTTGGTATTATAGCTCTCAAGTGCCTTCCATCAATAGATATCATGGTAAGGAAATTTTTTAAAAAAATCCTAATTACTTCTGGGCTATCATTTGTTTTCCCATCCGTAATTTTCTTACTCGTTACAAATAAATACATGCTTAATTTTCAGTGATAATACATGAAAATTATTCGGGGCACAAAATTAGTTTTAATTGATCTACATGTGCATTTTCCAGAGCGGAAGTAATAATTTTTACATTTTGCTCATACAAGTTTCTTCAATTTTTTTTACCTTTTTTTTCATGGGAAAAAAAAAAGAAAAACTTTTTTCTCATTATTGAAACATATTTGTTTTGTAAGCAATACATTTTCTACATGAACACTTGATTTGTGCATTAAAATAAAAACTAATTTATTGGATGCGTTTTAATAATTAAAAAATATTTTCTGAGTGTTGTGGTGAGTATAACTTCGAAAATCATGTAAACATAAAAATCAATGTGGAAATATATAAAAATATAAGTTAAATTAAATTTTAAAAACTCGAAGAAAATTAACAGAATTTTAGAGATTTTATCTGAAAAATTTAAGAACGATATTTTTTGATGCATGTGAAATTATGCAGTGATAGAAGTAAATTTTTCTTTTTTTGAATCTAAAATTCTGCTGAATGTGTTTTTTTCCGATAGTTGAAAAAAAATTAACAAAAACTAAAAACACAGAAAGATATTATACTGGTGGTTTCCTTTTTTCAGTGAAATTAAATTAACAAAGAAAGAAGTGAAACGCATGTGATTGCCTTAACTTTAATGTCAATTGGCGAAAATGTATACATCCGAATGCTAACACTTATTACCATAGTTCTTTTACAGAAAAATAATATAAATATTGGTTACTAACGCAATTTTCATTACCAAAAAAAAAAAAAAAAAAAAAAAAAAACCCAGCAAAATTTACAAAATAACTTACAATATGCAGTATTAGACCTTAAATACGAGTAGACGTGTAAACTGCAATGAATTAGATCTAAAAAGTATAAAAAATCCTAATGCAGCGCTGTTACTTTATGGAATGACGACAACGGAACAAAAATCAGATCAGGTAATTTTTTATAGATTTTCTTTAACTCACATTAAAACCTTGTGTGGTTCAAAACTTTAAAAGCTTTTTTCTCACATTTTAAAGCAGTCAATTGAGCTGAAATTTTCTATACACGATTGTTTTGGATGACAATACGATAATTTAATTATAATTAATTAATTAAAACTAATTATTTAAAACATTAAATTCTACGCCAAGTTTCTCGCCAAACTCGCTGTTTAATAATTTATCATTTGCTTTAATTTCAATTACATGCATATAGCTAAAAAAATATTAAATTTAATAATTTATCGTTCATTTTAATTTCAATTACATGTAGTTTAATTGGTTAACACAATGCTTAAATGAGCTAAAAAAATCTTGCACATATTTATTTTAAATGATAAATTTGATAACCGTCAAACAACAAAATAAATTAATAAAACTAATTATTGAATAAACTCAATTTGACACTACGTTTCCTTTTGCTCTTAAAATTTAAGATATAAAAAATTACATTACTCAAAGTGTGAAGTTTGAAAGAAAACCCATATTCAAAAAACTCGTTTTTTACTAGTTTTATTTATTCAAATGTAGTTATATGCGTCCCTATCTCATCAGGGGCAAATCCAGGGATCGGGGTGTTATAGATATGCATGCGATATAGAATGCAAATTTATCCGCAGTTTACTTAGTATTTTAAAATTCCTACAATTAGCTCACACTCTCCCTATATATATCTTGTTCAAATTTTCAATCGTTAATAAAATACTTTTTATTCATCCACTCAAGTTCAAATACATTTTTCTTAAACTTGTAGTGAATGACACTTGATGTTAATACAGTTTTTTCAAATATTAATTAAATTTAATTGGTGAAAATGCAGTTCGCCCAACCACTTGGCGCGATTTCAAAAATTGCCAAACTAGGCGATTTTTTTGGCTGAAGTCCATGAAGCGGACCAGGGTAGCCACATTCGGCAAAATACCGCCAAATAATTCCTGTCGCAAAGGGTGGTTGGGCTAAACTGCATTCCAACCATTTAATTTACCGGATGAATTTATTTTGCCACTTAATATTGTGATTCTGTCATATGCATATGCATATTTATATTATTTGTAATTATTTAATAAAAAGTAAATAAAGTAAAATATTTCTTTGTTGACCTAAGTAGGAATTGATTTAATTTTTTTTTATATTACTTGTTATTGTGAAAGTAAGAACTTCAGTGGTTTAACGCTATGAAACAAAAGTTTTGAAAGTGTGATATTCTTCCATGGATTAAAGTGCAATTAACAATCCGTATCAGCAGTGACCGCACCATAGCAAAATATTGATCCTGTGTTTGAGGCAAGAGAAATTTCGCTGTTGTGTTTTCTTTTTGAAAATTTAATTTGTCATGTATATTACTAGAAATTTTTTTTAAAAAAAAAAAAAAAAAAAAAAAGATCAGAGTTAATCCTAGTCGCCGAGATATTAAGTTTGGTGATTCCCGATGGAGCAAAAGTTGTTCAATTAAGGAACAATATTGGGAATTGTGATTTATATATCAATGACATTGAATTTGTTCAAAATGTTATTGATTATATTACAGAGGAAAAGAAAGTAATAAATGAAAGAGGAAGAATGAATAAATCCGAAAACGAAAATGAACTAGAATTAGAGAAAATTAAGCTGGCTCAATTATATAAACAATAAGAATTAGCAAATATTCAAAGAAAATGTGTTCAAAATTCAAACTTTGACAAAATGAAATTATTACAATTTCAAACGGAATTACACAGAAAATTTTAAAAAAGAAAATCATCGAGATATGATAACTAATACAGGTACCATAAACAGAAGTACTGAAAGTATAATTAAAAGTGTAAGAACTCTAACAGCTTCTGTGCCTACTAGAGTAAAATCATATAATCTTATCTTCAAATCAACTGAAAAAGCATTTAAAACAAAACAAAAGAAATGTGCTGGGAGAACTAATAACGGAAATATTATTGGGAGGAAAAATATTAAATTTAATGGTTTATGCAAAAGAAGTGAATATCAAATATTGAGGAGAAACTTAAATCTGTATTATTAAAAGAATTCCACCCCACCCCACAAGATAGTTTAAATAATAATCGCAATGCACGAAAATTACCTTAAGAAAATTTTGTATTTTTCGCGTCGAAATAAGTTGCCAGTTTTGATCAGTGTAGTCAATTATAAAAAGTAAGCGATTTTAAATCCATTATGTGTATAATATTGATTGTTTCCAATAACATTTTATTTAGTTGAGAACTGAAACCCCACGTGAAGCAATAAAACAAAACGAATCGTTTATTAAATCGCAACAACTTGCTAGAGAGTGTGATAAAAAAACGAGTAATTCGGAAACGAAAGTAAAAGATATTATATAATGAGTAAGACAAAAAAAAAATATTTTTATAATTCAGGGTTTCAGAAAAAGATTTCCAATATGTTTTTATCAGCAGTAAAAAGCAATAAATGTGTCATTTGTAAAAATGAGAATTATTTATGTGTTATGTTTATGACCGCAGATTTGGAAGCTTTCAGTTCAGGATCGCATAGTAGTGATTAAAATGAATATCTTGTGTTTAAACGTGCAGCTCCGGAACAATGTGTTAAGCAATGTAAAGATATAAATTTTGGTTTTTGTGGAAAGGCGCATAAAATAAAAAGATTCATTTTTCCAGAAGCGTCATCAATTCTGAAAATACAGTTGCATCTGTCCTTGAAAGTCAAAGAATTTGTGCATGATTTCCGTCCCCTCCTAGGAACTTAATAAAAATATTGCTGGGAACAGTTTTGCAAAGAGCAAAACAAAAAAAAAAAAATGTTTTTTTTTTGAGAACTGCTGGTGTTCTTGTTAAAAATAAAAATGGTGACTTGCAAAAAGCTAGGTGTCTTTCAATTGTTGGAATTTAAGCATGCTTAATAAGTTATGACTGCGCAAAAATCGCTGGGAACTCAGAAAAGAAAAGTACATTAATACACGAGTTTAAATGATTCATCATTGACAGTTAATAGATTCAATAAAACTACCGTCAGGTTTCTGGTTTTCGTTTCATTAACGTCGCACAAGTAACACGAGGGCTCTTGGCGACGGACCTAGTAATTTTGAACCTCGGTCAAGTGACGAGGACGACACCTGAGCTGGCACTCCCCTCATCTAACTTCCACTCCACGCCAACGGGAGAACTTTGGGCCCCGACAGATTTAACGTGCGTCAGATCCGACTTCACAGCAGGTCTTTAGTGGCATCAAGGCTCGAACCCAGGACTCGATGAAAATCACCAGCCGCGAGTCCGCGGCCATGACCACTAACTACCTCAGGGAATTAAAATAAAAATTTCAAAAATAATTAAATATTTTATTGGTTCGAAAACTTTCTGATTTAATTTTCCCAAAAATATTTGATGTTTATTTGAAAATTTGTTAGCTGATTATAATTTTAACGTACCAGGAAAAATTGATATTTTATTAGGTGCAGAAATTTTTTATGAACTGTTCAAAACTCACGTTTGCTGGTACAAAATACAATGTCCGGTCATGTAACTAGCAGTAGCGAAGATCATGTTAGTGATACTAAGGTGCAATATGGGTAATTCGAGAAGATGATTTAAATCTAAAGTTAAAGAAATTTCGGGAGAATCAGAAATATATAAAAACGATTAACACGCAATTTGTAAGGAACACTTTGCTCGTACACATCGGAGAAACGAAGAAGGGGTGTATTTCGTTACCACGACCCTTTAAGAGAAGCCTTCGTGTTTAGGAAATTGGAAGGACATCACTCTCAGAAGATTCAAGTAGCTATGCACTTGTTTGTCTAGAGTCGTTGAATATTTAACGTTATACAGAAGCTCCATGCACGATAATTATTTATGAACAAAAGTTTTGTGCATGATTGTTATTTATGTACAAAAGCTTCATATGTGATTTTAAACTTGGCCGTAAGAGAGAAGTGTTGAAAGAAAGAGAACCTATTGTGGCGTACTATGTCACACATCGTGGAGTTTTGAGGCTCGAGAAAACATGTACAAAATTACATGTTGTATTTAACTGTTCCTCATTGAGCACTAATGGAAATTCGACGATCTCTTTAGGTGGAATCATCCAAGATGACTTCTTTCCGATAATGATAGGATTCAGAAAGCATGTGTAGGCTTTGACAGCCGATGAAAAGTGGATATATCGAATGATATTCATTGATCCAAGTCAACATAAACTTCAAAGAATTTTGGGGAATGATACGCCTAATGATTCACCTAAAACTTATGAGTTAGTAACAATCACTTATGTAACTGTGAGTGCTCCCTATCTTTTTTATGATTTTTACATAGATGATGTGCATGCTTTGTGGAACTCAAATTTTAGATTAAGCTTAAGAGTTGAAGCAGCAATTTATTGCTGTTATGCAGAAAGCTGGAATGGAACTTCATAACACCAGATAAAAAAAAAATTATTCCTTTCTCAAAAAGTAAAATCATTCGTCTCTTTTTCAATAATTTTTTTGGCGAAGGAAAATTAACTATGAATGCTAACGCATGTCCATGGGAATATACATTAGATTTAACAGGAAATGTGCTTCGTTTCTCCCCTCTTTCACAGGATTCGATGATTGATGACTCTTACATATCAATGACGTCAAGCTCTTTACCAGTTCGTACTAATCAAAAGGTATCTAAAGGTGGTCTGCGGCACCCAGGATCAGAATATAGTTATAGATAGTGATATTAAGGAACACTTAGAAGAAAAGGATAAAATGATAGAAAAACTTATAGAGTTAGCAGACTTTTTGAAAAATAACATTGAAATAGAAAAGAAATTGGAATTAGAAGCAATAATAATAATAACTTGTTTGCGTTGAGAATGCAGAATATAGGGAGCAACTATTGGATAAACAGAAGAAAAATTATTGAAGACTAAATTTAATCAAAAAAAAAAAAAAAAAAGGAATGTGTGACGTTGGGCTATCTGCGAATTTCTCTTCAATAACTTCAAGGATTTTTTGAACTGTATAAAATTACGATTTATTGCAAACAAAACGAAACGCGATTAGATAAATTAGATGAAGATAACAAGTGCAGTGATTGAATTATAGAAAGTGATACGCAAATGAAATAAAATTGAAAGGAAAAGAAAGGGAGGTGGGGGGATATCGAAATATTTAGGGTTGGAACTTCTTTAACCGTTTGAGTGCCAAGTGGTGATTTTGCGCTTCTTCTGTTTAGTTCCAAAAGTGCCAACACTCTGCATCACACTCGGTTTCTGTCGAAACGTTACTTTACAGTTACCGTTCCGACTTAAATAATTAAGAAAAAAATAAAATTATACTGTAGGTTACATAAAAATTAGTAAACACATATGCTTTTTACACACGTACCGCACACACACACTTGTACATTAAGGTGTTTGAATAATTTTTATATGATTTAAACACGCCAATGTTTCTATTTATGCTCAGAAGGTTACCAGAACAAAACCAAACTGAAAGAATGAGAAACAACAAATACCCGTGGCAAGACTCAAACAATTGAGGTTTACATGCTTCTCTCGCAATCGTAGGCTAGTGATGTTGTGTCGAAATCAATTTTTGTCTTGCATAGCTAATGGTATACTGTTTTTCATCATCATCTTGTAGCAGGCACGCTCCTACACCATTTTGAGAGACATCGGAATGGATGAGGACAGGTTTCTCTATCAATAAGGTAAACAAGAGCTCCCTTCAGTTTATGAGTTTTGATACGCTTCCTTCCAACCAAGGATTTCAGGTGCTCTTTTGTTCGTCAACTCATTGAATGGATGTGCCATTTCTGCACACTGAGAGAGATGCAATATTCTATAATTATACAATAGTCCAAGTGAACTTTGATCCGATCCGGTTTTTAAATTCTCTGTCAGAGATTGGATGTCGGGAGTATTTTAGCATCAGTTGCTTCTTCAAAACGATCCGATGATGTATTTATTCATAACTATGGATGCATTTTTTTTGTTTGACAGACAAGTTAACCACAGGTGAAAAACTAACGAATTTTATTTTCAGCTTTATCAAAAGCATTTGTTTGGTTCAATGAATTTTCATCTCATGATGCTTCATATTCTGCCATCCTTTATTCTCTCATACATGGCTTCCATTACTTCTTTATGGTACAGTTGTGACAATCATCCTTCATCGTTTAATTCTACTGCACTTCCTTTCCTTCTAATTCCGTAGTCAATAATTATTACACTCCAAATGAAAATACGTAAGAGAACAAAAGATAAAATATATTATCAATCACTGAAAAATAGATAAAGTCGCTCTCTCTCTCAAATCTCATTGCACGCGTCAATTCTAATTTATGATCAACTAATAAAGTTTTAGTTTTCCAATTCACTCGTTCTAATTTTAACAATTCTTGCAAATAGCGGATTCTTGTCCTGTATTGTAATTGAATTCCCTTCAATCCCAAAGATCGACTATGATGTTTTAATACAACTCACAAATATTTATCAGCCTGTCGTTATCCTCTACCTTCCTTTCAATTCTATTTCATTTATATATCACTATCTCAAATTCAATTTCCTGCTCTTATTATCTTCATCTAATTTACCTAATCACGTTTCATTTTGCAATTATAATTTTATGCAATTCAAAAAAAATCCCCGATATTAGAGATGAGAATATCACGAATAGCCCGTCACAATAAATATATATATATTTAATATAATGTATTCTCTTCGACTTAATTCAATAATATAAGTTTTGAGATATATATATGCATGAAGTGATTTATTAGGTAGCATAAATTCAAATGATTTGCATGCTTGACAAAGTAATGTCTACTAGGAACATTTCATTAAATTTTTGTAGCAGAGTACTAAAATATTCCATGGAGAAATTTTGTTCCTTTAATGTCTGCGGTATAAAGAAAGTTAGTTGGAAAAAAATTGGCCGGGAATATATTCTTAATTTTAAAAAGCTGAGTTAAATTAAGCATATGCTAAACATTTTTTGCTGTTAGTCACATTAGAATTGATTTAATAAATTGTTTTTTTTGCTGGTTTTATATGTAAAGTGTATTTTATTGCATATCATTCATATCCAACTAAATCATAGATACATTATTGCATATCATAGACGTATCATATCATTGGTATATTTTTACATATCTTATAATTCCATACATTATTGCATATCATAGATGCGTATTTTCACCCGTGTGCCCATATTGGACATGTGGATGAAAATATGAGTCTGTAATTTATTTTCATGCGCTTTTAACGAATATGATCTTAAAAATAAGCCAATGCCCTCAAATTTTCTTATAAACTGAAAAATTTGTTTAAAAAAGGTATTTAAAAAAAAATCAGCAAAAATTTGACCTGCATATGTGTTTTTTTTAAAGCTTCTGTCTTAAGTTCATCTCGATGCTTTCTAATGTATCATTATTGCTTAAGGTAAGCTTTAGAACTGTAACGAGTCAGTACTTCCAAGTGGTGCGCGAGCACAGAAAGGAAGATAGTCATATCGGTTTCTTGTTAGTACGTTTCAGGGCAATTGACGATTCAGAACTTTACTTGCATGACAGGTCGGTAACTAGTTCAGAGGGATGGGAATGGCAGTGCCAATCCTGATAGATTCTCTTATTTATCCTTTTTAAATTTTAATTTCTAAATACATTTTTTAAATATAAATATGATTGTGTATTAACATCGCACTTTGAAGCAATACGAAGGCTATCGGCGACGTCTTTCAAGTACTATTTGAAATTCGGTCTTTTGACAGATCGGTATTTGAGCTGGACCCTCCCTCACTTTACTTCCACACCACGCCTGTAGGACTTGGAGCCTTGATAGATTTGACGCGCATCAACCCCGTGGATCTTCAGCGACATTAGGGCTTGAACCCACAACTGGACGGAAATAACACCGACCCGGAACATGACCATTAGGATACCGTGGCCATAATAAATATGATATAATTCGAGATAAAAACCAACGTTTTCATATGGTGGCTAAGTTTGTTAAAGAAAATTATTGAAATATTAGGTAAAACTGGTCGCAAATATCTAAATATTGCATTGTTAGGCAAGTAAGAACGGTTCCCAAAGTTTCAGAGCTCTAGCTTGATGGGAAGTTGGTTACATTAACGATCGAAAATTTGATGACACACACACCAAGTGAAATACATAAAAACGTTTTAAAAAAAGAGATTAGCGCATGATGTTTCATGAATTCTTCTGCTTAAAAATTCCTAGGTTTACAAAAATATTTCAACATTACATCATAGTATTATTTGGCAACTCAAAGCAAAGGATCGGCAAGAAGACCAAGCTGTATCCAGCAACATAGATCGAATGGATCAGACACCAGTTCCGACGGTACTGTAACCGGAATGTGGGAGAAAAAGGCGAAATAATATTGATTTGCCGCAGACAGGTGAGCCAATAAAGCAAGTTCATTTAGCAGTTTAACTTCATCAAAGCAATAAGCATAGTTTTCGACCTTGATGGTATAAACAGCTGTTTTGGTTGCACTATTCTGTTTTAAAAACACTGCATTTCGTTATGCTTGAGCAATATTAACCTTATGACACAAAGGAAATTAATTACATGGAAATAAGCTTCAAATACTGGAAAAAATACCATAGATACCGAGGTTGAGTTTTCCAAACATGAAATGGCGGACAATTACATATGTGGTAAGGCAGCGTGGAATGTGAGTGAATGAGTGTGGGGTTTTATGGGGCAAGAATCAAAGCAGGCTATGCTGCGCCAAACCCATTTATTAAAATCAATTAGAATAAATTATTTTAAAAACATGAAACAAACACAACGTAAAGGAAGAGTGGAAGGAACGAGAAACTCATTTAGGAATCTGTACTTCGGTGTCAATATTAGAGTTTAAGTTTAGTTTTATTAACGTCGCACTAGAAGCAACACGAGGGCTATTGGCGACGTGTCAATATTAGAGAACGAAATTATTTTTTAAAAAAATTGTTACTTATGGAAATGATACGATTTTTAGAGGGAGGGAGTGAAAGTTATTGGCGCAAAAGCCAGATGTGCTACACTGCGTCAAACAAGATGTAACTGTGATTTAGACGTGTGAGAAAAATTGAAAAAAAGACACAAATTAGTTGACAAGAAGGAGGGTTGAAAATAGAGAAGGATCGCTAGGATAACCTGGGGGTGCGTCATTTAGAGGTCAATGAGCATGCTAATTTTTTGAAGAGAAGACAGAGAGGTTAATTCGTAAATCTTTTTCAATACATATGGAAGATAAGACCTTTTCTCGGAATGAACATATGCTAATAATAGTGCTTCATTACCAAGTAAAGTTGACTCTTCCAATTATATAGAAATGTCGTTTGTAGATAATTACCCAAGCTTTCAACATCATTGGAACTGCGTCGTAGCTAAAAGGAATTCTTTTGAGTATATCTTGTGCAGGTTTGTGAAGAAGAGTCATTAAAATCTCTCCTATAACTGCCATAATTGACTGTTCTCTGATAATATGCGGCGACTGTATTGATTTTTCTTTAAGTTAGGGAGATATTGCAAAATGGCTGCAGATCATTTTTTCTTTTTGACGTCAAAGCAATCGTACCGACCCCGCGAGGATCATCTTGAGTTTTTCTTTCAGAGTTTTAAATCTTAACCTGTTTCATCAAGGCCTGACAATGATAATTTTATGTCTGACTATGATAGAATGAAACCGAAATTCAAATAATCCACGCTATATAGCATACATTTCTTTTTAGATTCGACTTTGTTTCGTAGCAGTTATCTGTGGATAAAAATTAAGTTATTCAAAGTTATAAGGCATATTATTCATTATTAAGTTATAAGGCATAGCAATTCAAAATGGATTCCAGGCGTAAAATCTTATTTTGATCCAGAGTTAGGTATACTGGATGTTTTTTAAGTAGGGGAATTTTTTATCAGGTCGCAGAACACATTAAATAAAGCCTCTTCAAAATTTACCTTATACAAGTGTTGAAAACAAATTAAAATCTCACTTTATGACCACCACAAAATGTCTTGATCAATTCAAAAGCAAAACGTTATTACTTGCTGTTAGAAATTGGGTTAAACTCGCTATAATGTAAAGTACTGTATTGATTTTTGAAGAGGGATGCTTCGTTCGCCACAAAACACAAGCACAATTCGCAGAATTATCTTTGTTGTTACCTTTAGGCGTTTTTTCTTATAATTTTAGAAATTACGCGGAATTGTAAACACGATCAGCGTCTTTACGCCATCGGAGAATTTTAAAAAAAAAAAAATCATTAAGAATTCCGCTTTATTAAAAAAAAAATTCACTTACTTTTCTCCAAGTTCAAAGATGACTTTGTGATTCACTTTAGCTTGTTTAAACCTAACTGCCTATTAGTATTTTCAAAAATACAATACTCCTTCCTTGAACCGAAACTTAATAGAACAAAGTTATCTGGAGTACTTACCCCCAGACTGGCTGTAGCCTTCGTAGTGGAAAAAACTGAGCGAGGTAGCTTTATATCAATTTCTGCATTTGTACTGATGTTAATTGAAATAGTTACATTAAAGGGATTTACATTTACGTATCGAATTTGTTTCGGAAATTTAGAATTTGAGGAATTATTGAGAATAAAAATAAAATGCAAGGGACGTTATTACAATTAGTTTATTCAAGCCTGTCTACCTGGGAGCGAGATTCGGATGAAAAGTGAGTCAGGAGGTTGATTCGCCATGTGACTCAACTAAGACTTTTGCTGAAAACCCCAGACAGGCAGGCATATGTAAGGATAAATCTAAGAATCAGAGAATAGATGCCCTTTTCGTTACGAATTAATTTCAATTTCGAGATAAGTTTAGTTTTATTAACGTCGCACTAGAAGCAACATGAGGGCTATTGGTGACGGACCTCGTCATTTTGAATGGACAAGGGAATTTTATTTTCATGGGAGTAAATGTTTGAGTCAATATTTTCCTTTTTGGTAGAAAAGAAGACTTGTGGATCTATGCATCCATCAAAAATTAAATAATTTGACTCCGTAAACAATGACTAAATTATAACTTTAAATGAATAAATCCAAGAAATACTATTGCAGTTATTTTAAACTATGAACACTCAATTAAATTACATGACATCCTGTACCGTATGATCCTGCAGGTAACACGGTATTCTCCGGCTTTGCTTTGGAGATGAGTTTGGTTCATTATAGACTGCTTCTATTTTTCTAACACTCAAGAGATATTTTTAATCAGTAAACTAGTTATGATGGCTAAGAGATGTCTATTGAGGGCGAGAGACGGCTTCTGGATTTTCGAAGCATGCCAGAATCGCAGTCTCGCCCGGGTACATATAGATTTATAGTTTTTAGGAATATTATTCAAGAATAGATTGAGCAATCAAATTGCCCAGAGGTACATTCGTGAGATATTTCTATTTTTCCGAGTTGGAGTTATTAATTCGGATGATGAAATTTCAATTTTTAAGATGCGAATTAATTAGAGGAAGGTATCATGTTTGTAGATAAAGCCAAAATGCCAGACATGGTCACAAGCCTTTTGAATGCACAAAAACACTGCTCCTGGTTTCTATCACATTCTGATTTGATGAATCAGAGCTATTGGTGTGATGTGTAATCTTGGGAGGAAAGCGTGCTCTTAAGGAAATAAGATATTTTAAGGAGTCGAGGTGATTGTTCAATATACTGAGAATTGTTCTGCTAATTTGCTTAAAATAGGTAGAAGTTATATGGGTCTGTAGTTTTCATGAATAGTTGGGTTTTTTTCAGGTTAAAGTATAGGGATAGCCATTTTCCAATTTTGTGGGAAGTATCCGAGTTTTAGAATATTATTCATGATGTTTGTGATCCAACATAAATTTGCATGGAAGATTTTTAACCATTTTATTTGTGATAATTTCTCTCTCCAAGGCTTTTCCAATTTAGATTTTTTAAATATTTAGATCAGGGTATTAAGAAAGTTTTCATTTGCAAAGAAATTTAGTACAATATGGGTGACATTGTCATTGGTGGGATTTGAGAGGTTATTTAGTTGGAACTCTATTTTTCTAATGAGTTGTCTAGAATTTCCATTTTGCCTTTGTTCAACTGTGAGTGATGGTGGAGTTCAATGGAGCAAGTGCAAGATATGGCAATTTTTGTCAAACAAGGTGTAACCGAGATATAGACATTCGGAAAAATGGAGGAAAGGTAAACATTTCGCTGACAAGGAGGGTCAGAAATAAAGGAGGGTTGCCCGGTTAATAGCCAGAGAATGATTTTGTCTGACAGTGTGACTCCAAGATGCGTTTAAAAAAAGGTATCTTAGAGTGTTTTTTCCTACAGGCTTAAGCTATTCCCCAAAAGAAGCCATCTACAGAATTGAAATTTTCAAAGATGCCATACCAAATTTTGATTTATGTGATAAATTTTTATTTTAATGATTTTTTAAATGTGATTAAGTTTTTGTTTACCAGGTGGAAACCTGGTAAATTGCCAAATTTTTCTTAATTAGTTCTCTTCGAAAAGCTGTTCAATTCCTGCACTGATTACAGTTGAACAGAATTATATATATATAGGCTTATTTAATGTTCATCTGAATATGTCAAAGTTTGTGTTTAGAAAATTGGTTTTAAAGGGATAATGATCAGAACTGAACCCGGGGAGAAAGATGGGTGGACTCGGCAATAGAAATTGGTGATCAGAGCAAAATTTATTATGAAGGCAGGGTTATGGCCAAAGCATTTGCTTGTGGGCAGATCTATGATTATAAGATTATTCAGACCAGTAAAGTTTTTAAAATTATTTCCTCTTGTTTTAGTAGTTTCATGGCCCCAGAGCATGTGGTGGGCATTAGAATCACAAATGATAAAAAATATGTTCTAAATGGATAATTTTATCTAAATCAGTGGTGAGGATTTTGGATAACAGTATAGAGAGGTGATATATACTGGCTGGTTGTCCGTTGGGGGTTAGTGTTTGGATGATAGTTTCTATACCATTTCAAATAGGTGTGAAGAGAGAATATTTGACAAGGATGGCTGTGCTCCTTCGAGTGGGATTTGGCCAAGCCTATCATTTTTAATAAGAATGGTTGTTCAGGATATTAAGATTCCTGCTTAGTCCAAGATGTGTCTCTTAAAAGATAAGATTAGGGGTTGTTTATCTATAAAGTTTTGTAACTTAACAGTATAAAACCATACTCTATTTGCATTCCACAAGACCAGAGTGAGTCTAAAGGGAGATAAACATTAAGTGTTGTATGAAATGGGAGCCCTGCCTTGAATGAACAAAATTTTATCAGAATCTGTTTGGGCTTTAGTTATATCAAAGCTGAAACTAAATAAGAGTATTTATTGAGTAGTCTATTGACTTTTTAAAGCCTTTAAAGACATATCACACAATTCTAAAACATTAGCTTCTTTAAAGCCTTCCAAAAATTAACCCATGGCTAAAATGACCCGACTGTATTTAATTTGAGGATTTTTTTTGAAATAAGAATAAGTCTTCTAAAGCTCTTTCATATCATACTTATGAGAAACAATATATCCACGATTTTTATATGTTCACAAACACTACTTGATGTTACTTTTATTTTAAAATCATAACACCAGAATTTTTGCTCCAGCATTTGCAAAAATCAACACTGGTTTTTGAATGTGCAAATATAATTGTGATTGAAAAAATGCTTTCAAATTGTGTTTTAAATGTAATGATTCACTTATAATTATCTAAATAGGTATAGATATCAGAAAACAAACATATCACACAACTTAATTAAAGTACAAAAAAAAATTACAACACTTTATTAACTACAAAAAAATCATAATCAACAGTTGATTAAACAAGTTGAATTTTACTGAAATGTATATTTAAAGCAGCAATGAATTAATTAGCCCACAGTTCAGTCAAAGATTTCCGTACATAACATAAGTAAACAAATACAAATCCTTGTCATTTTTCCCAAGAAAACAAATGCTAAGCATGGGAAATTCAAACTTATTTTTTAATTTAGACATCTGAAATTTGAATAAAAGTCCTCTATTAAGTCCTCTCTTATTTAAAATTTTCCTGTATTCAATAAAATTTATTTATACCATGGAGAAAACATTATTTACCTCTTCAAATAATTACAAAAATCCTATCTTATGGAAAAAATAGGTAATAATCTCTTGTAAAAGTTCGAATTTAAATTCATATACCTAAAAAATTTAGATCAGGTACATTTATCACATTGAAAATTTTTGATAGATAATGCTGTATCTACGTAAAAAATCCTATTAATGAATAATCTTCATTAAAATGTCATGGAATTAACATTCAAAGAAGATTTTACACTTCGAAAAGACTATCGTTACAAAAATCTTTGTGTCATGTGATGACATTTATCACTGCAAGAATATAATTTCCTTTAAGCAAATTGCTTCACCATTAAAAAATATATATTTCACAATATTTTATATAAACATTTACTTTAAAAAGTTCAAAAAACAAAACAAAAAAGGCAAACATTAAACCAGAAAATAATGGCTTTTTTATTAAAAAGCAATCTGTTTTGCTAACCTTGGCCATGCAACAAAAACAAATAAATCATAAAGAAGTAAGTATATATCAATATCAGAAATACAAACTCAATATTGGCCTTTTTTTTTAACAGAGCACATTTAAGAGTCGAAACTGACTCAACATAAAATCTGCAAGTAACAAAAATTAATCAAATTCAATAATTGGGCCAAAAACAACTGGAACAAATTAACATGTGTTTTTATAACTAAGAAAATCAAATTATAACAAATCTGGTAGTACACAGATCTGTGACTTCCAACACAAAATTTTCTGACATGCAGAAAAATGGCTCAAAATCAAAGAAAGAAGTTAAAAAAATGGCACGGAAAAACCAAGGTTTTAGCTTTCACATTTCAGAATCTAGAATAGCTTCACACATCCATGGAGAATAGTGCATCATCATGGGGCTCTGGAAATTATAAATAAAACATATCAATAACACAAAATGAGAGAAGAGATAATTAGCATTATATAGAATTTCAAATAAAGTACATCTGTAACCTAAAGAGAGAGATTAATGGCTTTTGGGATCAATTCAAACATCCAAACAGATCATTTAGCAGATTAAGGAAATCACAATAAGTAACTGTATTCACATAATAAATTAGTGATTTATTAAAAGTATAATCTCAGAATGGTTACTCAACTTAATATTTTAAAAGGAACATACAGAAATGACTAATTTCTGAAGTGAAATTAATTATTCCCTATGATTTAAAGCACACGTCATTTGATATAAACTATTTTCCATAGTTACCTTGCTTATCTTCTGAACGTTGTTGGACAGTACCATTTTCCTTTGGTTTCGTATGATTTGGACTAGTAATCCCCGGTATGTTGGGCAAGTTTTTTGGCGGAGTTCTTGCAATAGGCGAATTACGCATCTGCATTAAAAAGGCTCGCTCATATATAATTCTAGTGCCTAGGGAAAAAATTTCATAGTTGACAAGAACATAAATTAACTAATGCATGCATATAAATTTTGCACAGAAGGTTATTAAATATTACAATGAAAAACTTGAAAATTTTGTTTGAGAAATTATTATTACATAACATGTATATCAATCCAATCCCTACTTCAGGCATATAATTAAGCAACATCCCATTTTTAGAAATTATACAACAGCTGTTAAAACTTTTTATTCATTGCCTTTTAAAAAAACCATGTTAAAATAAGAATATGGTTTAGAGACCTCTTAAGGACACAAACATTCAATATTTTTTAATTACTCCAATTGCTTGATTTTGTAATTTAAGTAACTATTATGTATACAGCTTTTCCCTTTATTATACAAGCAAATGATGCGTGTTGAGCATTTTTGCACACATGTAAGCCCGACATCTAAAATTAAAAGAAAAATCATAAATGTTCCAAGTTTTATTATTGTTTGGAAAGTAATTTAGATAATTTTACACGTTTCTTCTCATCAACATTTGTTACTATATATCTTCATTTTTAGGAAGCATTGAAGATACTTCTTCACATTTTTATAAATTAAAATATAATTTTCATTTGAAGGTAGTAAAGTGATGCATTAAGGTCTAAGATTTATTACTAATAAACTAATCAGAAATACTTTGAAATCAGAGGTTAAAAAACTTTCAAAATTTACAATTGCACCATGAGGCTTATTAAGCATAGTTGAGAAATCTTTAACTCTCATATAGACCTTAACAGATTTGTCAGATAGGATATTGTTTTATAAAGCATCATTTTCCAGCATGATAAAGCATCTTACAATTGTCATCTTTGTTCAATTAGTCTAACAAAACAGCTATATTTCTAAAACATGGTTCATGATAGCTATGAAATCTATGTCACCACATTTCTACACATTTTTAAGGAACGTTAAAAAAAGAAAATATCTTTAAACTTCACTGTTTATAATTGCTGTGCATGAAATTATTTTGTACTAAGTTATTTAATAACCAAATAATCTTTTTATAAAATTAGTTACATTTATTAATAATTAGTCCATTAGAAGAGAACTGAGTAATTCTGAGAACAGAAGACAAGTTTCTTCAAAGAAACTGTCTCTGAATATTTAAAGATAATTCTGTTTATGAAAAAAGAAGTCTAAGAGGTTGTTTTTGTGGAACATTAATATATTTCCAATAAGTTACAGTTAACCAACAAAAATTGGAAAAACAACTTATTAAAATAATTCAAAGGAAATAGACTTGAAGGAGTTGTTTTCGTTGTAACAACAAATAAATTTGAAATACAATTTATAGAAATTGATCAAAGAAAACAGCCTTGATTTTTTTAATTGATAACAAGGAAGATCTGAAAAACTAAGCCTTTTATAAATCAGTTAATTTTATATATATATATTTCGCACATTGAAACTTTATTTATATAAGTCTTTCCCAAAACAGCTTCTCTCTGCCTCCTTTTGCCAATGCTGCTGCTATCCTAACCCAGCCTAAGAGCTTAATTATCTTAGGAAAAAAAATTCAAAAACATCTTCATAAAATTGAAAATGGGTATTTTCCTTTTGGCTCATTGTGGTCAACACAGATAAAATTAAAACTCTCATCTTCCATAACAGTCACGCCCCCATCCAGCTAAACAACTTAAACTTTTTTCAAATAATATTTCTTGGGACACTGAAGTTAAATACCTGGGAGTTTACCTGGATTCAAAATTAACTTTTCAAAAGCACATGCAATAGATTGTCCACAAATGCTGGGGAAAATTCATAAATACATGCCATTAATTGACTGCTTCTCCCACTTTTCCCACCCAAACAAACTCTTACATAAACAAACCATCCACTCTATCCTCCTATTTGCTTCCTCCATCTGTAGTCCTGTCGCTAAAACACACATTACTTTCTTCAAATTCTTTTTAATATGTTGTTTTCCCCCCCCCCCCGGTATGTTTGTAATAATGTCATTCTTAAGGATCTCAAAATCCCCTAAATCAAATTCAACAATTTTCACCTCTCCTGAAAATTCTACAATACCCTTTTTCCTATCACAATAACCAACTCATAAAAGATCAAACTCTTTTTGTTCATAACTGCAACATTCCCCCCTATCCATATCAAGCATATAATAACTATAATTAAACATTTCTTCCTTCATTCTTATCTGATTTTCTCTTCTCCTATTTTCCTAACCCATCTTTTTACCAATATTAGGTCAGCACTGGCTCTATGTCAACAAACGGTGAAACAGGCTTCAAAAGTTTCAAACCCAACTTTTAAGCCACCATTGCCCTTATGCCAATTTCATCTTGATTTTTTTTCCTTCTCTTGCTACACTAATGAACTCGACCACTAGCTGGGTGGTTTACACTTCAATGGCATTCAATTCGCAGGTTTAGTTTTTTTTCTCTCCTAGCCCTCCATTCTGGAGAAGCAATGTATATCTTATTGAAATTAAAAATTTTACTAAACTATAAAACTTTTCTCATCATTATTACACATTACAAATTCTATTTTTAGTGTGGTAATTATATCAATATAAAAATAATTCAACCCCCCCCCCAAAAAAAAAAAAAAAAACTTTTTTTTGGGACAAGGAAAAAATAAATTTTAAAATATATAATATATATATCCTTTCCTATCATTCTTTCATACTTCCTGCTCTGTGCCTTGGTAAAAATTAATCTGTTTTTCCTTCTCTCACTGTAATGTGAACAAGGAATGCAATATGCCTACCCAGGCTAGCACTCAAGAAAATGTAATAACAGGTCAATTGAAAAGTCCCCGGCCTACCATAGTAAAACACATTTTTTTTTGGCAAAATTCGTTTTTTTTATTCAACATAATTCCCTTCAAGGATGATACACTGATTATAGCGACCCTCCAACTTTTCGATACCATTTTTGTAGTACGATTTGTCCTTTGCTTCAAAATAGGCCTCAGTTTCGGCAATCACCTCTTCATTCAACGAAAATTTCTTCCCAGCGAGCATTCTTTTGAGATCTGAGAACAGGAAATAGTCACTGGGGGCCAGATCTGGAGAATATGGTGGATGAGGAAGCAATTCCAAGCCCAATTCATGGATTTTTGCCATTGTTTTCACTGACTTGTGACACGGTGCATTGTCTTGGTGAAGCAGCACTTTCTTTTTCTTCAAATACGACCGTTTTTCGGCGATTTCGTCCTTCAAACGGTCCAATAATGCTATGTAATAGTCGCTGTTGATGGTCCTTCCTTTTTCAAGGTAGTCAATGAAAATTATTCCATGCGCATCCCAAAATACAGATGCCATAACCTTGCCAGCCGACTGTTGCGTTTTCCCATGCTTTCGAGCGGGTTCATCGTGTGCAGTCCACTCGGATGACTGTCGATTGGACTTCGGAGTGAAATGATGGAGCCATGTTTATCCATTGTCACATATCAACGCAAAAACTCGGGTTTATTACGCTGGATCATCTTCAAACACTGCTTCGAATCATCAACTCGTCGTTGTTTTTGGTCAAAAGTGAGCTCGCGCTGCACCCACTTTGCACAGAGCTTTCTCATACCCAAATATTCATGAATGATATGATGTACACATTCAGTTGATATCTTTAGAGTGTCTGCTATTTCATTCAATTTCCGGTCATTCAAAATCATTTTGTGGATTTTTTTAATGTTTTCATCGGTAACAACCTCTTTTGGGCGTCCACTGCATTCAGCGTCTTCGGTGCTTGTTTCATCACTTCTAAACTTAGCATACCAATCCTTGATGGTTGATTTTCCTGGGGCAGTATCCGGAAACTCGGCATCAAGCCAGGTTTTTGCTTCAACTGTATTTTTTCCCTTCAAAAAGCAATATTTTATCAACATGCGGAATTCCTCTTTATCCATTTTTTTCACGATAACAAAAGTTGCTTCACTTAAAATGCTATAATTCACAAACTAATGATCCAACAGCTGTCAAATTTATACACGCATCTTTTGAGGGTCAGGGCTAACTAAAAAACATATGGATTTAATTCTAGTAGCGCTATCTATGTGTCAGGCCGGGGACTTTTCAATTGACCTGTTAGCTGTTTCATACTTTGAAAAGTACAGTCAAACTTAATCAATTTTAAAATCAGACAAAACACAATTAGACTAATTCAATCATTTGGCAACATTTTTCTGGTTTGGTGAAAATAAAAGACAGAATTTTATACATGCCATTTTTTAAATTAATTCTTTATTTAAAAATTAGACACTTGAAATTAGAAAACTTAAATAATCAATACATGAATGAAAAATAAAATTACACTATTATATATAGATATAAATATATTTAAAAATTAAATTATTGGAAAGAAATAGAATAAATACAAAAAAAGTGAAAAGCTTACAACAATCAGGAATTCTAATTAAAACCTTCATTTAACATAGGCCTTAAAAAGGCAGAATTGTTAGATCAAAATGTTAATTAAAAAAATTGAAAATTAATAAAGCTCCCTCAGAAATATCTTTCTTTTTAGACAATCAATTATAATATCTTGAAAAAGAGGAAGAAAAAAAAAAAATTTAAAACAAAATATATACGATTCTAATAAAATAAAACAATAATTTTAGATGAATTACTCAAATATATAAAGGGTAAGAGAAAACTCTTAAACAGTTATACTTTTAAAAAATTTTCTTCACATCCCCATGGTCTTTTATGCTGATAAAATTAAATATTTAAAATAAAACAGAGCTTAAAACATTATTTCATGTTTTTCTTTTCTTCTAAAAATAACACATCAGATGATTATATATTAAAACACACACACATTCAAATGGACTGAATTCTAACAGAAATATAAAAAAAGAAAACAAGTTTATTACTCCTGTTGAAATATAATTAGCTGCATCAATTATTCAAATTTTAATTACAAAATCTTACAATCTACTTAAGGGAATATGTAAAATCAAAATGCAAAAAATATATATATTTCGGATACAAGATATTTTTATAATCATTATTTAAGGAATTTAAATTTTATTAATTAACTAGTAATTAATTAATAACTGAGATGTCTAATGAAATTTTACAAAGCTATGTTTGATGATTGAGTCCTTTAAAACTAAGTATGAATAAAAGTACACAATTATAAATGTAATATTTTAAACCTTATAATTTATTAGCTAATTTATAAGAAATGTTTTTTTAAACAAATACTGCTCAGAATACATAATGATAATTGGCTTGAAATTGTTTCATAAAATGAGTTCATTTTATGAAACAATTTCCAGACAATTATCATTATTAAGTATTTAGATTTTGTTTGTGCATAAATTTCCATTATTACACAAAAAGTTTTTATATAAAAATTAGTATTTAAGTTTAATTAAAAAAATTAAGCCAATTGTTGCACACGAAATTTAATACATCACAATTACTTTTCAGTTGAATTGTTTCCCTTACTACAACAGGGATAGACACAAGTTCATTTCTTCACGCTGGATAAAAATTTCATTTAATGTCTGAAACTAAGCATAAAAAAACCCGACAACATATTAAATGACAATTTGAGATACTTTTCTTTTTCACGAAATTTCATTTTCATACATACTTCTGTAATATTAATACTGTATGTTCCATTATAAATCAATATTTGATAAGATTATAAATTAGCAACATCATTATTTTCTTTAAATCAACACTTAACATTATATTCAGCAACTGGATTTCTTTTCCTAAATGTAGATGGCACAAAACAAAAAAGTTTAGATATTCACGTCAAGTGTTCCCCCCCCCCCAATATAACACATCAATATAGGATCAAAGATAGAATAATATCACAAAGTAAATGGTGCTTCAAATGCTTTAAAAAATGTACTGCTTCAAAATAAATCAATGACCAAATAAATATATACTCAGGTTTACAAATAGCATTAGCTTGAAATGTATTAAATTGTCTTTTCAGCAGCATTTAATTAAAATATAATCTATTCTATGTTACAAAATCTTTAATCAAATAAATTAACTATCATCCAACACATTCAAGAAACATTCCAACAAACAAACCAGCGATGACTATTAAAAAGTTTTATTTATAGAAAATTTATTAACAATTTTTTTTACTGGACACATTGCTGGATGATGAGCATTTTACAAATACCCTACTCTACATTTGAAATTTAGTTGCTTTAAACATGACAGATGATATCTCCTTAGTTTCATATATAGATTAATTCATTATACAAATTGTTGAAAATGTGACTCAAAATTATATCTAGCATGTTTATAAGATGTATATAAAATATTTCATATATATTGTTAACTAGAAAGCTTGTTCATTTGTGCAGTGGAAGAAAATATATTTTTCATACATTTAATAATAATTAGTATAAATTAATTTCTGTCACTACTAGGATTGATCTATAAATATTCCAGATAGATATCTCATGAATTAAATGAGAAAAAGTTGCTTAACTGAGATTTCGTATTCCACATATCTTTCTTAAAACAAGTCCTTCTAGAACTGGATGATAACTCCTGATGGAAACATAATAAGGGAAAGAATATACTGCGAGACCAGACAACCAGCCCCTTTCACTTCTAAACAGAGTTTGAGACTGAATATGAGTGTTGTGTATATGATGGGATATCTAAAGACCAATTCATTACGAATTTTGGACAATTGATAAAAAACTCAATTGAAAGAGGTGTTATCAACAAATTGATGATTTAAATGAAGAGGCTATAGCGATGTTCAATAGAAAGCACACCATAATGCCAAATCACATGTCGCTTTAGACCCTACATCCTTCGATTATCAAATGTTTCTCTTCTTGCAAAATATTTTGATGGGGAAAAAAAAAAAAATCAAAACTGAAGCATACGTCAATTAAACTGAGCTCTTTGCGAAAAAAAGAAAAGGAATTTTCAAACATTTTATTTACAATGTATCAAGTTGGCAAGAGGTTGTACATAATAACAGAAATTATTTTGTACAATAAGTATTATTAAATGAATAAAAAATATTTTATTTTCTTTCACTTTGCAAAAAGACAGAACTCTCCAATATACCTAATATTACCATTTTGTAAATAACATTCAAAATAATACAGAGCTTGCTATAATTTAAGAGTCATATATTAATTTTCATGTGTTTTTAAAAACATTTTAAGTGTAATAAATCAAGTAGCAAAGTAGCCACAAAATTTGAATTTCATCTAAGTCAATATTCTACTATTTAGACAGCAACTTATCAATAACTCAAAGAGCAAAATAATCAAAATTATATTTCACTACAATTACATGTATTGAATAAATTGATAAATTTCTACATAAGTACCAAGTTTGATCCCTTATCCCTAAAAATAAAAAATCATATACATAACTATATACTTAATTTAATTTAGTGCCTCACAAATCTGAAAATTATTTTTTAATCTTAAAATTAAATTTTTAAATTAATTATTTTACTTATTTCCAATTTAATTATAATTTTTCAAAATATTTTGAATGCTTTTGTGAAAAGGAATCAAGAGAGAATTGAAAGAGATTGTGCATAAAAAAATCCAATTTAAATTATTTCATTAAAAGAGAAAATAACATTAACAAAAGTTGATCAACAAAATCTATGATTTATCACTTTTATCAGATCATTAACTTCAAGAAAACAGATAGTATCTATATAATATAAGTTCAGAGAAACACAAAGAACTAAAATTATGACAACAGATACTTCATTAACCATAAATAAATATATTCATTTTGGAAATACCTTTATAATAGCACAGCCTTAATTTTTATCAATAAATTATATATTATTTAAAGTATCTTGACTATAACAAATGCACAAGATATAAAGGAGAAAAATTAATAATCAATTAGCTTCTAGATTCTTGTCTTAAATGGGAATTTTGCATCAAAACATTAATACATCCATTTCTGCTTGAAAAACAATATTTTTCAAAATATATTTAATCAAATTTTAATTCCACTTACATAATCAAAAAAACTTAAATATATATTACTTTTTTTGTTTTGTTTTAATCATGGAAATGAGGAGAATAAAAGAATATTTCATTCTCATTCTTATCCAATTTTTGACATTGATTTTTCTTCCAAACAATACAACTTGTGAAAATGAAAAGATAGATATAACTATTGATTTTTGGAACATATCACAATTTAATAGCTTTATATTTTGTATTAAAAAATTTTATGTAAATATTTAAAGAAGTTTTTAAAATCTGACAATTCTATTCCAATCATTATTAATATATAAAAATTCTATATCCTAAAATGAATTTTCATGCTATTCTGTTCTAATGCAGTTATATTTCAAATATTAATTACAAAATTAAAAGTATTATATACATGAAATTCATTCATAATCACGCAAGTTTTTAAATGATTAAAAATTAACCTGAAAAGAACTAATTTTAGTACAACTTTTGGAAAAAGAAGTGCAGTTTGATTCTGAAAAATCTAATTCATTAATTTTTTAATGTGAATAATACTGAACAAAGACACTGAGGATACTCATACTTATGAGAATATAAATAATAATAATAAAAAAACCCAACAAATGCTTATTACATATCGAAAGCGTAACCAATACTTTACATCGAATCAAATGTTATTTTTTTAAAAAAAATAATATAAGATTAATAAATTCTACAAAAATTTTTTATGCTTTACATTAAATATTACTCATAATTATTAGCTTTTAAGAAGATATTAACTTATGAATTTCGATAAAAATAATTCTACAAAATTTTTATTCATGGTTTAAAACGATTTTAAAGAAGATAGCGAAATATGTTCTACGATTTTTTTCGAAACGGAAACGAAACAGTTGCAAGGAATTCCTCAAAAAACTAACGATTTGAAACCTGGAATAAAATTCACAACATTTTCTTATATTACATCAACAAATCCCAGACAAGCAAATTCACACATTCTTATCACGTATTAGTTATCGGCACTGGAACCCTTTTCCGTAAACAACTGACGCATACCAAAACAAAGTCACATGCTTCTACAAAACAAAACATATGTCGAAGAAATAATATCTTGAAAACCTCGCTAACTTAGAAATATGGAATAACATAATTAACAAACGTGATTAAACTAAGAAATATAAACGCAACAATATACAAACCACCAGGAGTTGTAGAAAAAATGGTTCCACCAGGTGTAGATGAGTAGTCTATAGGTAATTGAGAAGCATCATTAATAACAACTCTCCCTGGAATATCTCTGGTATTGCTAGCTTTTCTTTGAGGAGAATTGTTATTCATCATTTTAAAATTATTTACAAAAAAACTGTACAAATATTTCAACAAAAAAAAATTTAAATCATCAACAAATGTATAATTCTAACAACGACGCTTACAACTTTACTACCACGCAGCGTAGATTACAAAAACCAAAATACAGATGCATTTCGAGTTTCAACCTGTTGCCATATGATGCAAATACGTACGTTGTATGTTTTTTGAGTTTTATGAATCGAAAAAAATTATCTCAAGTACCTTTTGAGCACTAATATTTTACAAAAGTGATCTAATTACTGATATTACATTTCTTATGCAAATATTTTCAATCCCACGAACGCACATATTTTCTTTTAATCCACGAATAAAGATTGTACTGTAGCCTTAACTGAAAATTACCGTCTGCTATAAATATAGAATCTGTCTGTATTTATGTTTGAACAAATATTGATACATCGTTATGTTGTGACTCACAAATATCTTATGCGTTTTTGTATTTTCTAGTTTTTATTGTGATTTATCGTCGTAGAATCTTAACATGGCGCTGTTGCGGATATTTTGTATTTTAATGCTATTTTTCGCTTTTTGCCATTGTAATAAGTATTCTGAAAAAGTGAATTCTCCTGATTACCAAAAATTAATTAATATGGACAAACCTTTTAGAATGCAAAAATTGAACTTGGTGTGGGGAAAAGCTGTAAAAGTAAGCTTTCTATGTGTTAATTCTAATTATGGTGATAATCGGTTGTGTAATCGATACCTTTCCACAATGTTTTTTTTTTTTGTTGTTGTTGTTGTTGTTAGATACGAGTAGGTTGTAAAACTCAGAATCATTCAATGAATTGTTCCTAAAATTTATGATTTAATCGTAAATTAAATTAACGAGACCGAAACATATAATGCTCATCAAATACGATTCTTCGGAAGTCTAAAAGTAATACAATGTACTACTAAAGATTTAAATAAAATATTGTGTTAATTATTGAAAATTGCGGTCTTCTTTTTCCACTCAGTATTTAATTTTGAAGTTTATCAAATAGTTTTTTAGCTGGGATCCATTTAATTCATGCCTTGGCGACGTAAAATTAAATGGTGCTAAATCGTTGAAGATGTTGATGTTGATTTTTGCGGGCGCCTAGCGACCTTCATGCCTGTATCTTGTAGCTGTGGTGAAGATTTATCATACTGGGTTGTTAGTCAGTGAAAGTCTACTGGAGTTAAAGAGATACACAGGGAATTGAAAGAGGAGTTTGAGTTTTACTAAAATTTTGATTGAATGGAAACAAGCTGCCAGAAAAGGGAAATAAATTATCCTAAAAAAATTTATATATTGAAGGAAGTTAAAAAGATTAATGAGAGGTAGTTGAGCTGAAAAGCTGGATTTTTATTGGTCAGTGAGTAAGGAGTGAAATAGGTGATGCTCTGCCCAGGAGGAGGGGTTGAATGGGAAAAATTCCCATAGACATTAAAAGTTGTGTTAAAAATAGCAAAGTTGAATTAAAAAGGAATTTTAGATTTATGGTGGTTCATGAGAGATGTGAACTACTTTTCTGGGTTTTTTGGTGTGATGATTAATAAGGTATTGATCTTGTTTGATGGTTTGAATGTTAAAATCACTGAGGAGTTTGCTATCATAATCTTCATGTAATGAGGTTGTATTATTTAAAAGGTAGCTAAATTATTTTTCTTTTTGCAGTTTTTAGTACCATTTTGTTTTTAGTCAACAAGGAGGGGGCGAAAATAGAATCCAACCAGTTTTTAAGTAACCGTTGCAAAGTTTAACATTTTTTTACCAAAGAAACATATTTCAATTTATTTTATGTATGTCTAGGATTGTTGTCTCGGTAATTAATCTGTGACCATGGTTGCCTAGTGGTTATGGTCATGGACTAGTGGCTAGCAGTTTTCGTTGAGTAGGGGGCTCGAGCCTTGTTGCCACAAATGACCCGCTGTGTAGACGGGTCTGATGCACGTTAAATCTATTGGGACTCATAGTCCTGCCGTTGGCGTGGTGTGGAAATTAGGTGAGGGAGGTTCCAGCTCGGGTGTCTTCTTCATCACTTGACCGAGGTTCAAAATTACGAGGTCCATCGCCACAAATCTTTGTGTTGTTTCTTGTGCAACGTTAATAAAACCAAAAATCAATTAATCTGCTATTTTTATGCATTGAATTCAAAATATAATTTTAAAAGCTAACATACGAAAAAAAGTGAAGGGGGATTGGCATTCTGGGTTTCTTGTACCCAAACACTTTTATTGCTCTTCAGTATCTTAAAAATCATATAACCCTCTTGTTGCTTCTCAGTGCAACATTAAAAAAAATATCTGCTTCATAAAAATCATTGGTAAAAGCTTAAGTACTTCCCTGTTATAGCGACGTCTGACTATGAATCGCCAAACAGAAATTCGCCAAGGTAGGTTGTATTGCAAAAGTAGTTTCGCAAGTTTGGCGATGATCTTGGCAGAATCGTAATTGGCCGGGTGCCGCTGTAACAGGGAAGTATTAAAGTTTATAACAAAATTAAGAAAATGCATCATTTTTTTAATATAAATAGAAGCTATTCACATTTAATGTGACCATTTTCTGCTGATTGAAGCCATATGATTCCTACATATTTATTTTATGTCTGTTTCACAAGTATATTGTTTCTTCCGGTTCTTTTTTGTATTAGGGCATTAGGCACATCTTTATATTTTTTGGATGTTTTTAGCAAGAGGTTCCATCCCATTATAAGTTGTCAATTTTCTTTTAAAAGTTTTTGGAAGAGTTATTTTCTTGTTCATATTACTCTATATTCTTCTATCAGTTGAAATCTCAAATTCTGTAGAAAAGAGCATCTGCTTGGATATTTTACTGGAAGGTTTTTTTGTAGACATCAAAATGAATTTATATTCAGCATGAAAAAAATATATATCCATCGGCTAACATTTAGTTTTTCAGGATGTAGAATACGAGGCTGCCCTTTCATTTACAATATTGGTTCCACCATCTGTTAGGTTCTTAAGAGTTATTATAAACTTTCCTGTTGATGCAGACTTTTGGACTCTCTTATTGATGTATTGAGTATACTTAGAAGAAAGTAGAAGCATGTTTTTTTTTTTTTTGGTGTATATATAAAACAATTGTTTACTTTTGGAAAGTGAAGAATGAGGAGTCTTGATTTCATAAATATTGGAAGAAATTAGTTTTTTCTTTTTCTCCCCAATTATGGAATGACCCGTGTGGTTACTGGGTGTAACAGAATAGTCCCACTGTAGTTCAAACATGTAAGAGGCAACTAAAATGAGTACAGGGTATAACTGGGCACTTTGCCCCTGGTGATTATCTCAGGACTTGCCTTCTTTAGATAAGTATTTACATCATGACCCCAAGGCACCCTAATGATCTTTTTCTTTCCTCTAGGGTTTACTGTCTATGGTAAATACGGTTGACATATCCCCGGGTTACCCTAGTGATTCTTCTCTATTTTGAAGCCTTCTTGTCAACCAATATTTGTCTTTTTTTCATGTCTAGATCACAGTTAAATCTTTTTTAGCACAGCATAGCCATATGTGGCTCTTGTGTCAATAACCTTTACATTCACTTGCACTCGTCCAACTATGAAATTTTTTTTTCAAAAGGTGAAAGTAGATAAGAGAGATACCTTTTGTCAATTTTTGTATTTCTTTTAGAATTATAAATGGCTGCGGCCAACAATTACGAAGTTCCTATTTAATAAAGTTTAAATTTACCCTCTTATCATAAAGTTTAGTTAAAAGAGCAGAATCGGTTGAAATTTTCAGAATTAGTTAAGTTTCAATTAAAATTTAGGATCAAGGCAGAAAAAGCATTTGAAATCAGCAGAGTGAAGGCTGCTGATTGTTTGAGGACTAAAAGAGACAAGAGGCTGAATTACGATTGGACACCACGGAAGTGACCTAACAAAAGTGCCAACTGCATTGGTCCTCAAGTTAATGTGGCCGGAACTTCAGATGGAAATCATAAAAGACTTCTTTTATTCCAATTTTATCTGTTGTCCCTTGGTTTTTTAGAGGTGTTTTAAGATAGAAAATTTTTTACAAATGTAATGAAATAAAATCTAAGTGCTGTGCTCAATGTCAAATTTTGAAATAAAAAGGCTGAAACTGTTGTGAAATTTTAAATCGCTAGGAGAATGATGCTGAAAAGAGAATTTTCTTATTGTCACTAGCAATGCTGACATGTAGTGGTAGAGAATGTCCTCAGAAACTCAGTACAAAGTGTTTTTCTGTGGAGAAATTTAAATTTTAATTAAATTAAATTAAATTTTCTGAGTGAAAGGATTTTTAAAATATAGGAAAATTATAAAAAATTAATCGGGAAGCACATTGTTGCATACATTAGTGGATTTAGCGTGATTGAAGTCCTATTGTTTCATTTAAAATGCATGGAATAGCACTAATGATATACTACAGTGAGTTCTCGGTCTTTTTAAGACTGGGAAATGCTGATATTGATGTTCAAGGGCAGTTTGTGGTCTTTTTTGCGATGATGCAACTGAAGGATCATATACTGGAAGATTTTGAAGCAATTCATTAGGAATTTGAGAGATCATATTGAAGAAAGTTTTTTGATTGTTTTTTAATGAACTCTAGTATTGTTTCCATTTTAAAATCTTTATGTAGAACTTAGTTCTTCTTTGTTCTTAGCATTTACAATTTTCCTAAGATTAATATTTTGAAAGATATGTAGTTGCAGCTGACGCCCAAATGGGTCAAGCATGCAACATGATTGGTCTTGAGATGGATTTGTAGAGCAGAATTTTTTTGAAGAACTTCCCAGATGTGATGAAAATGTTAGTTTAGCACCTAAAAACATCCATATGTACTTGTCTAGAATTATAAAGCAGCATTGTCAATGCTACTTGATCTGTTATCTGATTGAAACGGTCTTTTAATTGTAGGTCAGTGTAAACTTCCAGTTCTCAAGTGTAAAATACTTTTGAATCGATCAATGTAGAAGTCTTAACACCATACCTTGCTGGGTTTTTTAGTTACACACTATCTGAATGGATATCTGCCTCTAAGTGGTTGCAGCTGCTCATGAATGGCGACATATTCCGCTACATTATAACGTGTTTGACAATTATCGACAAATTTTTCAAAAAAATTCTTTTAACCCAGTCTGATTAGTCAGCTATCTAATTCTCTTTTGCTCTGACAATATATAACTTAAAGTGTATGAAGTTTAAATTGATATTTAAATTAATTATATAAAAACTTCTAAAATTTTATTTAAGCTTTAATTATTTACAAATTATATAATCAATTTTCATTGTAAAATTTGACTTGTAGACTAATATGGCTTTGTATCTTCCTTTTTTGTGTCATTTTATATTAGTCATTTGTTATTCATGAATGAAAATATTTCTATAGCTTGATCTGTGAAAAATATATTTCACCACTTGTTTACAAAATGTTTTCTCTTCTTAAATTTAGATAAAATTAGGTCGTTTATGAAAAATATATTTTTTATCTTTATATTTTTTCTTTTTATTTAAAAAATTGATACTTTTATCATTGGACAGCAATCGGAATTTTGCAGCTTACGTGATAATGTGTTTATTTGTATCATGAATATTTAATAGCATTGTTCACATGAGTAAGAATGTGCTAACATGGATCAAGAATGAACATTTATGTTTATTTACCAAATGACATCTATAATTAACAGAAAAATCCCTAACAGTCCCTTGTACAACATTGTAAAATACTTCCATTTAATTTACTAATGAAAGTTTTTAGGTTACTAATTCTTATGTATTTAATGTGAATCGATTTATATTAATGTTAGTTGTGTTATTCATATCTATATTTGATTTATAAAATTTATTTTTATTAGTGAGATAAAATATAAGTATTGTTGGAATACTTTTTTTCAATTTGTTACACAGCAAAAGTGGAAATTCCACAAAAAGAACTTTATAGATTTTTATAGAGTGAAGTACTAGCTTTTGGGTGTCGTTGTCAATTAACCACGGTTAAAAATCTATACCTAATAGCTGGTGTGCAAATCCAGAGCAATGTTTATTCAGTATTAAAACAAATTATTTTGTATTATTTTTTGTTTTATGGTTTATTATAATTCTTAAATAATTTCTAGAAACTTCCTATAGAAAAGCTAAAGTTATTATACACAGACCTAAAGTTTCAAGATAAAGAAGAGTTGTCTTTAAAGAAAAAGAAGGCTGAAGGATTTGATAAAGATGGATTAAAGGAAAGCTTGATATTGTCAAGTTTCAAAGGTAAAAATAGTGAATAGTGAATTCAATATTGAAGATTACTTATTCTTATGTATTTTTATGGTGTATTTATTTTATAGATATAAATATCCTTCTCTTCTGTATAAAAAATCATATTGATTCTTTGTATATTTTCAATTAAGGCAATTTAAAAAGGGGAGAAGTTCCCATAAGATACAGCATTATTGTCATGTTGTTTTCTTATGGAGATAAATTGGTTTACAAAATAACATTTTTCTTGATAATTAATGTAATTTTAACTAGATGCAGTTACACACAGTTATTTCTAATAAATAAACATTTGTATTTATATGAAACAATTTTTATAAATTTCTTTATTCAACATTGATTTCTGTACTAAATTATACTTACTAAATTTGTGCAATTATGCATGAATAGCTAAACAGATATATTATATAAAACTTTTGTTAATTTTTTATCCCTTCTTGTTGAAATGATCATTCTAAAATGTATTCCAGATTAGACTGTCATCAACAATTTTTTTTGTGTCTCCATTTATAAATCTGATGCCTGTCTGAATATAAAGTTAAGGGTTGAAATTAGAAAGTGTTAAAAGGTTTAAAATGTTATTTGTTCTGTTTAGTACTAGTTTTCAGTTAAAATAAAGAACTTAATTTTTTTTTATATGTTGAAAGTTGACAGATTAAAATTACCAAATATATATAATATTGGTCTTTTTGCTATAATACTGAATTTTTATTCATGTTAATAAATTTTTAAAGATGGATTTTGAAAGAAATGAATTATTTTTCTTATGAATCCAGAATATAAATCATTTACTGCATTCATTTAGTTATCTTGAATTATTTTTTTTTAAAGATATTGTCTGTTTTTTAGATAGGGTTTATTTCTCAAGTTCCTAGGGAATGGTAAGATTTTCATATTTTTGTATTCCCAGGAATTATATTTTATTCCCAAGAACAACTGCATTGATACACAAAACGTTGGATTTAGAATTTTAAGGATTGTATAGCAACAGATGCTGTGTTTCGTACTACTTATGCCGAAAAAATTCCACGATTAAAATAAATAAAACTATAAAAAGATCATGTGTATTGTAACATAATTCAGAAAATCACCTCCCTAAAATGACGTGAAAGCAGAATTTGCTTTTGTAAAGAGGGTTTGTATAGACACCAAAACTCACTGGAATAGTTTGTTGGCAATGCTTGAACAATTTTTAAAGATAAAATCTGCAATTTCAAAAGCATTAATTGTTATTTAAGAACAATAGATTTTGACAAATATAGGATTTGAAATCCTCACTGGAATTGTAGTAGGCTCGAAGTCGGTAGAAATTGACCTCGAAAAGTTATGCATTCATAATGCGACTTTGCTAACCGCTGAAGGAGTATTTGCTTTTGATATTGAAGAGTTGTAACTACAAAACTCAAAATTTAAATCATACTTTAAAATGAATAATTAAAATATCTTATTTGTATTTTAAAACTCAATATCTAAAGGTGAATCGATATGGAAATTTAAGTTCATGAATATCCTTATTTTATGTAATTATTATTATCAACTAAAAATAGCTAATCTTAATGCATTCTTGAGGAATAACTTGTGTTTGTGGAATTTCTTAAATTTCTTGGAAGGAAGAGGATGGGAAATCAAACCCTAGTTTTAAAACAGTGAGTAAATGTTAATGGAATATCAGTTTTGAAATCATTTGAAATTTAGTTAGAGTTAATGGGAACAGTTATTATTAAACTATTTTTAAAATTTTCAGTTTAAGAAATCTGAAATTCCAACATTATTAGACAAAATTATATATAGGCTATTATATTCTTGTGTGTGAATAACTTGTTATATTGAAATCAATATACTATGATGAATATTGTTTTATATATTTTTATTCTAGTTATACTTTTTAAAAATTCACAAAAATTTATCACAGCTTTGTACTAAATCAAATTAAATGAAATAGCGTTAAAATAGAACAAAACATTATTAAGATACAATTTTTTTTTTCATGTATTGGTAACGAAATTATTGATTTGATATTTAAGAGATTTTTTTAGTAACATGGTATATTAAGTTACATGTGAAATGTAAAAAATAATATGCAGTTATAAAAATTGTATCTTGGGGAAAAAAGCACCCTAACAGATAAGAATTTTAAAGTCATTCACAATATTTGTGTATGTGTGTAAACAAGTAGAGAGAGCACAAGAAGCATAACAAATTCATAATTATATTATTTGTAAACAATAGGGTTGAAATGTTTTTCTGGTATGTATCTGAAATTTAATATCAGACTCTTACACCTTTAGTGATTTATTAGTTGTAAGTAATGAATATATTTAAAAAAATATTTATTTCCCATCCTGATTTAAAACTATTTACATATTTAAAGTAATTTTAAAAAAATCTGTATTGAAAGAATATTTTTTTAATTTAATATGTTATTTGGCAATTATGTATTTTTATAAGTTCTTTTATTATATTTTATTTTTACAAGTGGCACAGAATAAAGTTGGAAAAATTTCTTGTGCAATTCAGTTTTACTTTTAAAAGAATGCTCTTGGAATAGGGAAATGTTGGTAATAATTGTTCAGTTTCATTTTGGCATTAAGTTATAAATTTTCTCTGTTTTTTCTTATTTTTATTAAATGCAGTTATGTAGAATATTCGGCTTTATTTAGAACAGTTTCTCTAATTAAAGATTTGTAATCCAAAATAAATTAATACCAAACAATATTAGTGTATCATTTTAATTTTTATACTTAAGGATTATATATATATGTTTTATTACATGCAGCAATACTTGAAAAATACAATCTTCAAGAAGAGTATAAAGCCCTGGAAGATGCTGCTTTCATATCAAAACCTCAGTATGAAATGCCTAAAGATGTGTATATTAAATCTGTGTTTAGAGATAAGAAACTAAACAAATTATGGCTCAAAGCTGAGCAACAAGGATTTTCAGGTAACAAGTAATTTTTTTTGCATATTCTAAAAATATATTGCAATACAACATAGTTTTCCATTTGTAGCGTTTAAACTGTTCTTAGCTTTAGTAATGTCTTGTAAGTCAATAAAATTTATTCTTTTATTTGATATTATCGAAACATGCTTTTAAACAGGAAATGTTTTAAATTATAAAAGGTAAAACATTCATTTGATGAAATGACTAATTTGTATTGACTAGGTATCTGAAATATATAGAAATTACCTTAAAAGGTCTTCATATAGTGTATTAGAGTTCCCTGAATATAATGTCTCAATCAATATGACATTTTATATGCTTAGAATTGTTTGTTGTTTATGCTTTTTAAAAAGGTTTAAGACTCTTTTAGTTGGTTAGAACGTGATTTTTAAAAATTTGTATATGAAAAACATCATATCAAAAACATGAAATCAAAATAAAGTCTTAAATAAGATTGTTAGTTTTTATAAGAACATATTTAGATCTAGCTTTAGATGTGTATTAATTTTGTAAAAAAAATATGCATATGTGCGACTTTATCAAATTAAGTGATTTTTTTTCCCTGTGTAATTCTTGACTTATATTAAATTTAATTTCCATATTACTAAGATTTAATATCGGTGTTCTTTAAATTTTTATTATCATTCTTTTATTTTATAATTATTCATTTCCCATTTTTAAATATGTCTTAAATGGATGTATTAAATTTGTAAAGTATTTAATAAAGCTGAATTTTTTTTAAAGATTTAAAAGTTAAAATTGTTTTTTTTTTCTTTCATCTTTTCTATTTTTAGAAGACCAACTGAAAATTCTTAAAGAAGAATTTCAGCATCATCAAAATAAGATTGATCAATATTATCAAATGATAAACCAGCTCCATACTAAAGATTCGGATGGTATGTTACAGACAATGTTTTTGCATTTTATCATCATTCATATCAAATCTATTTTTTTTTAAGAAATAAAATAAAATAAAATTGTGTTTTGAAGGTATAAAAAAGGAAATTTTTTTTTTCTTGCTGTACATAAACTTAAACAGTTATTATCTATAATCTCATTTTATAGAGACAAGAGTGGTAATTACTTATTGGAGTGTAAGAACTTTAAATTATTTTACATTTTTTAAAGAAAAAGATAAATATTTGCAGTTGTAAAAAGTTTAATATTTTTTAGTGTTGCTTATGAATCTGTTTGTGTATGTATGTGTGGGCAAGCTGTTTGAAGAAATTTAGCTTTTATAACTAAGATATCATTATCATCAAGAATAATGAAAGGAGAAAATGATTTGAAATTTTATATATTTTATATTGTAAAAATGTGATAGAGAAATATTGAATTATTTTAAATGTTTTTTAATTCATATAGTATATATTTTTTTTTGTTAAACTTTATATATTCATCATGAAATTTTTTTGCTTAGTATGTTTCATTAGAATATAAAAAAATTATTAATCTAGCAACTTACATAATTTAAATTTTTGTTAAATGTATAAACTAATGATTTTAAATTGTTGAAAGTTACAGCTATATATTTGGACAAATAGCTTAAACTTTCCCAAAGTAGTATTAAGAACTTTTTTTGTTAAAATTTAACTTCAAGATTTTTATAGTCATGCCATGAAATTAATTTTGATATTGTTTTTAAATTTTGTGAATCATGGTTTTTATATAATAGTTATTTTAAGTAAAATTATTTTAAATAGTTGAACTTCTTGTTATATATATTTATAAAAAATTCAGTGTTTGACTGTTTTGCTTAATTTTGACTAAATGCCTTTTTCACTGTTAAAATCTTTCAAACTCTTTCACTTATTTTAAAAGTTCGCAAGTTCTCAAAATTAAAGGCACCAATAATCCAAAAATTAATTCGATGAATGAACCTTTCCTTAATCATTTAGCAAAGGGAAACACAGCAAATAGATATGAAGATCATATGATCTTTGATAGTTTTATGAGTGGAAAGGGACATAGCCAGCTCTAATTTTTTTTCTTTTGAAATAATAACTAGCTAGTTATGTGTAAATGTAAAATAATTGCAGATGGATAAGAACTGTGTTAAGCTTCAAGCATTTAGCTATTACAGCTTATTATATAATAAGCTGCATTTAAATATATGATTGTTTTCCTGTAATGAGGGAAAATAATATGTAGCTCATTACATTCCCATATCAATTTTTTTATAATCAATAAAATAACATTTGAATCACCTGATATCAATAACCTGGATAATTTCACTTAGAAAAATTTAACTGCATAATAATTGTTTCAAGAAAAAATCCAAACTAGTTTTCTTGTTCCATAATTTTTGTTATGAAACAAGATAACATATCCAATTTATTGGATTTTGTAAACTTTAAAAAAGCTTTTAATGTAAATCATTGCATATTATAAAACTTTTTTTCCCCACAAGCATTTAACTGGAATTTTTATTAATTATCATGGCATGTTGCTCCCTATGAAATTTTGAGACCAACTTGAAATTTGCATTAATACATGAAGACATAGCTAACTGGTTATAAAAAAAATGAGAATAGAAATCAAAATACCATGAAATTTGCATTGATATTAGACATAACTAAATGCTTATAAAATCTCTTCTATTTGACCACAGTTAAATTTTGTTTGGTGCAGCATAGCCATATCTGGTTCTTGCACCATTAAACTTTACACATTCACTCACTTTCTAAAAAAAAATATCTCCACTTTAATTTTTGACTTAATAGTAAAAACTTGAAATTGTTCATTTATTACCCACTTGTTTGATTCCCCCCCCCTTTTAAAAGAAGGTAGAAATGCTTGGATCTCTTATTTTTTTTTAAAAAAAAAAAACTTATTGAAATCTCCTTAAGTTAGTACAGAAACACTTAAATAAATTTTCACAATTATAGGAATTATTCTATATCAAATGATTTCACATATTCCAGGCATTTTTGCGTTTTAATAAATCTATTAGAAATCTGTTTTTCATTGATATTTCCTTATGGTTTTCAAAGATTATAATTTTGATCTTTACCATCTTTTTAAACTTTTAAGATTAATTTTCCTCTATTCTGAATTATATTTGCAATTATAATTTTAGAGTGATAGTCTTAGAGACAGTTTTCATAATTTAGTTACTTGTAATAAATGCAAAAAGCTCTTTATAGTTTTTATATTTCAATATTTTTCTAGGTATTTTATTGGTAACAAAATAAGAATGCAGCCAGAGGTGTTAAGAAGTTTATTGCTAGGGTATTTAAAATATGTCACCACTTCCCTTTTTCTTTTTTTTCACTCGCATAATATGGAATATTTGCAAATTTTTTCCGTACTCTAAATAAAGTTAAATGTAATAACAGTATCTGAAACCGAAAATTTGCATAAAGGAAAATTACTACTCAGAACAAGCTGAAGTATGCAAAAATTCATTGATAAAATAATTCATTATTACTTTCAATTATTTTCCATTCTTTATTTCGAAATGCAATTGCCTAAGTTTTTGTTTTGGAAATGGTTCAAACCCTGTAGATACTGCCTGGTTACTACACAATTCCTAACTATCCCCCAACCTGACTTATTTGCATTTTTATATAAAATTAGATTTTTAAATCACTTTGTGATTTTGCCCTTTTTAAAATGTTTTTCTTGATCTGTGTTTTTTTTTTTTTTTAAATAATTTTTTCAGTTTGGGTTTCAATTAATAATTTTAAAAAACCTATGTGAATTATATATAAATGTTTGGTTCAGAATAGTTTGATTTGGCTCTTGGATCATAAACATACAATCATATACTTACTCCTACCATCCTTTTCTGTCATTAAGCGAAAGTTTTGTACTAAGGTTTTCAGCAAATAAATTTCACTATTGGATTTAATTCGAACAATGCTCAAAAATAGATACTAGAAAACGTGTAGTGTAATTATACTTATGATTAGAATTGTTTATTAAGATAGATTTTTCAAAAAAGTTTTGATTTTTTTTAGATATTTTGTTATGGCATATAATTTCAGATAACCATTCAGGTGATTCCCTTTTGAAGGATGGCACCAAATGAAGTGTGCACCTCCTACAGAAATCACTGCATGCAATAAATATCAAGTGATGGGGGGGGAATCAAAATTAGGGAGAAATGGATTAGGAAAGGCCAAATTACTAAAAGTAAGGTGTTATTTAGGTACAGCTTTGTGTGTGTGTGAATGAGTGTGTGTGAGAGAGAGTGAAGGGTAAAAAACTAAACTAGTTTTGCATCACATGGTTTTGGAAGCAGATATCCAAGAAATTGCATTTTTCAAATTTTTGTAAAATGCTGTTGCAATTTCCTTTTTAAAAGAATAGACCGGTATTTTCTGAAGAGTAATAGTTGGTCCTGGAATTTTAATCAATTTGCATTATGTAGCATTTCATATCATGAAGAATCATACCTGTGTTACTGAATTATAATCCAAATCGTAATGCTTGAATACATTTTGCATATTTACAGTTTTTTACTGTGTTAATAATTTTATTAATATTGTTTTTATTTTTAGCTACACATTTAAACTCTTAAAATTATTTCCCTTCAAAAAAGAAAGATTGTACAAAATGTCTGGCAATGTGAAATTATATTTTTTTTTATTCTAGTCATATTAATATTTTATTCTTAGAATATTAAAATGACTAGAGAAATTTCGCATTCAAGATATCACACATTTGATATGTTATTGTTTGGGAAAATCTTATCCTGGAAATTTGAGTTTGGTACTCATTCTCAAGGGTACAGAGAAAAAAATTTTGAAAAAACAGAGGATATAAAACAGTGGTTTAAATGTAGTATATATCCTTGGTTATATGGGAGTGTGTATATGTTCTGGGGTATTCAGCATTTGTACCCTTCAAAGGGTACATAAGCTGATAAGAAAAAAATACCCAAAGAACAAATCCATGTATGTAATTTACAAATATACAGCTTTGAGGGCATGTTGGAGTTTTGTTAACAGCCAAGGCATGTAACAAATAAATAGCTAAAGCATTGCTGATCTAAAATGTTAGATTATGTCTCTTTACATATGTGGCATAATACTGAAAAATTTTCATACTGCTTATTAAGTGAATAAATTGTTTTCTCCAGTAATTATTCCTGAAATAAATTCTTTAGATAAATATTACCAAGTTTATTTTATTTTCATTTTGAAATTATGTAACAAATATAATGCATGGCATTAGTTTTTCTTTGCTTGATTGTAATTTTTTTTTTTTTTTTATTTGCATAGGTAATCTATTAACTTATGCTTTTTTCATTTCAATACATCATTTAATTTTAATTCATTTTTTTTCTTAATGACTATAAAAAAAAGTATGTATGTCGTAAGTATGTTTTATTGTTGCGAATTTTTATTTTAAAACTGATTCTTAAGGGGGGGGGATGTGTCCCAATTTTTTTTAAAATAATTTATAATCAGTAAATTAAAAATAACTTTCTAATGAAAAGCCTATAATATGCTAATAACCGAACAATTCTTAATTTATGAAAGATTAATTTCAAATTAGTGTGTAGAATTATAAGTGCTTCAGTTTTTTGTAAAATCTATTGGGATCCGAGTATCCTTGTTTGTTTAAAATTATTAGTTTTGACTGTAATCTTGCTTAAATATTAAATTAATATGACATGTACTACTTTTTTTAGACATAATAGTGTTTTTTTTTTTATTGGTATGATTTTGAAAAGTTTTGAGAATTTTAAATTTTTTTTTATATAAACTGGACTATTCATTTTAATATTATAGTATTGTATTTATTATAAATAATGTTTTAAGTAGCTGTAATTTGTGAAACAATCTATTACTAGTTAAGTTAGACATTAATTTTACTAAATGTATCTTAGACTTCATTAAAAAAGAATAACCAAAGTAATATGTAATAATTTTAGTTTGAATACAAAAAATGTTATTTTTATATGAAATTAAAATGATTATGTACTCGCATACTTTTATGTACCTTTTGCATTTAATAAGAATGTCATACAGGCAAAAAAATTCATATTTGTTTTAACACGAACAAATATATAACTGGTTGGAATAATTTTATGTTTTCTTGCCCCCTACCCCGTAGTTTCAATAGCAAAAACTTTTAAGTAAAATAAAAATTTATTTTATCTTTTTAATTTTTCTTTTTGAAACATAGAATACCTGAGTAATGCAGTAGAACATATACTCCAATCAGAAACAGGAGATAAGTTATGGAAGTCAGATAATCCACATCAGATTCTTAAAGAGAAACATTCTGAACTAAAAGCCGGATATGATTATTTACATAGTCGGCTGCTGCCAGATATAAGTAGCATTGATTTTGAGGAACCTCTAGTTATGAGCCTGTGGGAAATGGCTAAGAATACTAGTTTTTCTACAAATGAACTGGAAAGTTTAAAGGTAGTTGTGTATTTATTATTTAAGGTATCAAAATATTATTAAATATTCAAAAATATATTATTATTAGAATGTAAGAGAAATGATAACTTTAAATAAAAAAAAAATGAAAATGTATTATGGAAATTATGTTTCGCCAATTGAAAATTGTACTGTGTCAAATACTATTTTCAGTGTTGGACATTATAAGAAATTTTTACGTTAAAAAATGTATTTTAGATTTTAGTTTAATAAAATATTCTGGAGTAAAATGAAACTGATTTTTACCTTGAAGACCTTCATGAATGACTAAAAGTTTTCAGCCTAAGAGCAGAGAGAAAAACATATATTTAATTAACATATATTTCTCGCTACCATGAAGGAATATTTAACTAGAAATTATCTTTATTTTAATTAAAACAATTTTTTTACTTTAAGTCAATAGTTTTAATTATGATTAATATCTTGATTTTAATATAATTATATCTTGATTAATTTTTTATTACATCATTATGTATGTATGTTAAAACTTAATAATAATTTGGAACCGGTTGTATACTGTCAAATGCATTTATTTTGAATTTAGGAAAAATATGCATAGATGAAATGATTCAAATTAATAGTATGTAATAGTTTATTACTGCATATTTAATTTTTATATTACTAAATTTTTTTATAAATTAATGCATATCTGTCTGTATTGTATACTTATTCATGATGAAAATTTTTTGGATCAAAACAACATTATCATTTACAAATTGACAGGGAATGACAAAATAGTTCCACTGTAGCTCATGCGTGTTGTAAGAAGCAACTCAAATGGGTACCCAGCATCCGGGGGTATAGCCGGGCACCCTGTCCCTGGGGATTATATCAGGGGACCTCAGGAACTTGCCTTCTTCAGGTAAGTACGGGCATCATGACCCTGAGGCACCCTAGTGATTTTTTTCTTTTCTATGGGGTGTACTGTCTTTGGTAAGCACGGGTGACGCTCCCCCGGGATACCTTACCGATCCTTCTCTATTTTCGACCTACATTCTTGTCAACAAATTTGTCTTTTCTTCAATTTCTTCGTCTGGACCACAGTTAAATCTTGTTTGGCGCAGCATAGCCATATGTGGCTCTTGCGCCAATGGACTGTACTTTCTTACTTGATCTTTCTTGTTGATCAATCTATTTTCATTGTTTTAATGTCTAGATCACAGATTTACCTTGTTTGGCGCAGTATGGCCACATCTAGCTCTTGCACCAATAAACTTCACTATCACATCATTTACAAGTGTTTTGGAAAATATCTTTTTATATATCCACCATTTCTTGTGTCTTGTTCTACACATAGAATTTTGTGTCAATTTGATATTTAATTGGTATTGTTTCTTCTCATAGTCAATGGATATGTACTTTAAATCATTTTGAGTTTTATTTTAAAGGTTTGTTGTTTTTTCTCATTATAAAAATTAAAGGGGGAAAAAATCATAGATTAATGAATCTTGTTTTGAAGCAAGGAAATATTATCAGTATAAAAGAAGCAGAAAAAAGAATTTAGTGAGAGAAAATATTAATATGCTGATAGATTTTAGAAAAAAGTCTATAAAACCAATCAACTCTTGATTATAATTGCCTTTCTGTGAATTATTATACTTAAAGTTTGATTTTGTATGAAATGTTGCTTTTCATGTAAGTGTTTATATTTCAAAGTTGTTACACTAATTCTATGTGTGAGATGTATAAAAAGATATATATATCTGAAAATGGGAACTAAAATTCTTTAAGCATCATTTAATTAATCATACATTGCTGAAGATTAAGAGTATGAGTGTCCTGTAATTTCATGGCAGCATTATAACCAAGTCTCGGAATCAGGTCAAGTAGAATGTAAACCCACGTGGATTTTCTTTATCGTTACCTTAAATAATTGTAAATTGTATACAACTTAGTAAGTGTGAATAAGTACGAGAAAATTGCAAATGCTTCTTGAGTTAAATTGCTATACTCCATTGTCCTATCTCCCTTGATAAATTAACTTTGAAACTTGTACCACCACATAAAATATAAATAGTAATAAATGTAATAATGAATACTGTAATGAATGGGGAGGGGGACTATTAGGAGCCTTGAGAGCCTTTGAATCAATTGATACTAGATAACTTGTTATAAAACACAGCACTCTTTCATTTTACATTTTTCTGCAAAAAAAAAGTGGTTCTATGCAAGTATCATAGAAATGTTGAACTGATGTGATAGTTTTTTTTTTTTTTTTTTTTTGGATTTCTAACATTTTGATCAAAAATGGGGGAAAAAATTTGAATGGAAGTAAAGTTAATAAACATGATTGTCTGTATTTTCAATCCAACCAAGTTATTTTAAAAACTGTGTCATACATTATTGGGCAGGGGCCGCGGTAGCCTAGTGGTCATGGTTTCAGATTCGTTATCGACGGCTTTCATTCAGTTGCGGGTTCGATCTTTGTCCACTAAAGACCTGCCATGTTGCCGGGACTGATGCACATTAAATATGTCGAGGCTCAAAGTCCTTCTGTTGGTGTGGTTGTTAGGAGAGGGGGTGCCAGCTCAGGTGTCGTCCTCTTTACTTGACCGAGGTTCAAAATTACAAGGTCCGTTGCCAATAGCCCTCATGTTGCTTCTAGTGCAATATTAATTAAAACTAAACTAAACATTATTGGGCAATTCTGTTTGGTTAATTTATTAGGAATGCATGTTGCAAAGAATATTCGTATGACTAGAATAAATCTGTAATTCACAACTTGTTTTATTCTATTCATTTATCAAAAATAAAAATGTCAAGTTACTCAAATTATGTGTATATGTCTTTAGAAATATAAATTCTAAAAATTTAAATTTTATGTTTATTGGTTAGATATATTTTTCTATTTCTTTTTCAGAAAGAATTACTCCATTTTGAGCACAGAGTAAAGAAACTGAAAACTCTTACTGCATTAGATCTTGAAAAGGATGACAGTAATATTGTGGATGAAAGTGTAGCTAAAAGAAACAAGAAACTAAAAGAATACAGCTATAAAGTAAAGATATTGGTCCTTATTTAAAATGTTTCTATTTACCTTCCAATATATTTTTATGGACAATGTATAAATTATTTAAAAAGTTTTTATTCAGAAAATGTATTAAATATTTTATCTGTTAAAAAAATTGCAAAATTTTTACACTATTTTATATCGCCATATTTGATTCAACAGCCTTGGGTAGGCCAAGGTCTTCTTTTGAAGATTCCTCTAAGATAGCCTGTCTTTTGCCTTAGTCTGCTAGTTCCTTTCTCCTGTCACTTTAAAAACAGATTAAGCAGAATCCAGCTACTGTAGTTTTGGTCTTCCTCTTTTCCAACTAGTAAAAAGCTTTGCAACAAATCTTAACTGGATTTTTCTCATCCATTCTAACAATATGAGAAGCCCAGTTCATTCCCTTTACTATAATACATTTAATATCTAGATAATTAAAAAATTTAAATTTCAGAATTAAAATAGTCTTGGCCAAAGACTAGTTTCTTCGATGTCACCAAGAATATCTTTTCAAACCTTTCACTCAAAAATTGCAATTTTGTATTTTTCATTTTTAGTTGGAAGCAAAGTTACACTAATTTATATACTTTAACAAATCCTTACAGCTATTTTCATCTTTCAAAAAATGTCCCTTTATTAGTTTCTGTACCTAAAAAAGTGGTGCAAGTCCATTTTATATTCTATTAAGGGTATAAAATATTTAAAAGTTTCTATTTGAATGGTTTGAAAAAAATTTATATGTTTATATGCTCATTTTATGTGTTTTAAATATTAAATTGATTGAAGTTTGTTATCATTTTCAAAGTATTAGTTAAAAGATAATTAAACTTTTGACCTCAAAAGGATTTACACCACTTTCAAAGTCAGGAATGCTGAAAATCATGCATTTGTGAAATATTTATATATATGGAACTTCAATTGAATCAAACCATTTTTTTATGGACCTTTTATTAAATATGTCAGAAATAAAAAATAAAAAAAGCTTTATTCCAATATTTATTAGGTAATGCCATTTAAATTTTTTTAATAATTGAATAAATTAAATAAAATTTTATATTCTACTGTAAATGGGGAAAAGTACTAAAATTTCAATGAACAAACACCATTTTTTATGTCATAGACAATGCTGCCACTCATAAAAATGAAGCTGGGAAATTATATACTATAGTTTTTTATTATTTATGTACAGAAAGTAAATTTACAACATTTTCAAAGTAACTATATGTATAATTTTATTAACTGCATAAATTTATATGACAAAATGATAAGAATTTTGAATTTTTTGGAGGGGAGGGGAATAATTTATGGATAAGAAACTTCACTCATAAAAATGAAGCAAATTGCATAAATCATTGAGCTCATGACAAAATTTTAAAAAATGCCTTAATTTTTTTATTGATTTTATACTATTAAAATATTAAAGTTTATGTAATATAAAACATCACTTGTGGACCAATTAGATAACTAATTTATTTTCTTATTTTTAAATGAAATAAAACATGAATTGTGGGGTTAAATCTAAGGTTTTTTAACCACTTATTTCTGTACAAACTAGGATATTAAAAATGTCTAATTGCTTCTAAATATGAAAATAATAAGGCACCAATTTTATTGAAATTGACTAAGTTGTGATTTGTTTATATTAAACCCCCTTTTTTTTATTTTGCTGATTCATCAAAATAGACTCTCTTAGCCGGCATTTTAGTTAAACTGAAAAAGGAATGTTATCATCATTAGTCAATCAAATTTTCAATGTGGTCTTGTAACTGTGTATGGTATAGATTTAATGTTAACTTGGACATTTGTTTTTGATCATTAAAAATGCACAAATTAATTTCTTTGATTCTTTTTCTAGGTTGAAAAAATCCAGAAAGATTTAACTAGTCGAATTCTTCAGAGGCACTCAGAGCTGTGAGAAAATAGATTTTTAATTTTGATATGCCAATATACCTTCCATTTATTTGCATTTTAAACTATAACCTTATATATTTTTATTGGCTTTTTTGTGTATTTCTGAGCATCCACATTTTCATGCAGAACTTTTATCAGATTACATTCATGATATTTTTTGAATGAACTTTTCATGAAGTTAAGATTATCATCATAAAATATGAAACTCACTTTCTAATGTATTATAAACATAGAAAGATCATGAAAACTAGAATGGTATGTTTCATTCTATTTCTGTGATAAATAAAACTGAATTGTTACTTGGGATCTAAAACGTGCTACAAAAAATATTTTTAAAGAAAGAAATGGAATGTTTTTCCTTTTCCTAAATGTTAAACCAAAGCATTTTGAGTTGCAGTGATATTAATAAGAGGGGAAATAATCCTAGAAATCATAAGGGTAATACAGCTGGATTGTTTTACTCAAATAATATTTGTAAATTTTTTTAATTGATTGATAATTGCAAATTTTTGGATTCTTAAGTTATTATATTGGTTGATATAACTGTCATCACAATTGTACATTTGTTTTGTGAATTTAAATTAGAATAATGATTTAAATTCATTATTAAATAATGGAATCGTGTAAGAAACTCTGTATTGTATATAAAATGTTAGATTGAAATAAAATCTTGCATAGCTATTTAAATGATATTCAGTATTTATTCTAATGATGTGTTTTACTGTTTGTGCATATTTTAAACTTATACTTTATAAATATCTGACAAAGTATTTTGTCATACTAGTAACAAAAGAATATAATTTAAGCATTGAACATTAACTGGATATTCTTATTAAAATATTAAAAAGCTGCTTAATAGAAAAATTAATACAGTGCAATGGTAGTTAAAACAAGCTGTGAAAAACTACTCTTGTTGCATGCTGACCTTTATTTCTTTTATTAGCACATGAATACCTGCTGGACTTGAAGAGCATTTGCAATATATGTATACAGTTGTAATATTGTGCAAACATATGCAACCCTACAGAAAACTCTGTACTGAAATAAAAACTGACAGTGACAATAAACATTGAATGGAAATGCGAACAACATTATGACACAATCAAGATCTATAAACTCCCAAATCTACTTGAAAAGACCTGACAGGGGGCAGCTCAAATGCTGCCTGTTTATGGAATGTGTTGAAGCATTAAATGCCGAATGAAAGATTAGTTACTGTAGTTTAAAAATTATTCAGAAATAAAAATCCTGTCTTGTGTTACGTAATTAATATATTTACATTCTTTTCAACCATTAATTATATTCCTTTTAGTTTCTCATCTAGTATATTTCTTCACATTTATGCAGTTAAATTTAATTTTTATAAAAATGACATTTGAAATGTCTGTGTAATTTATATTGCACAAATATGATTTGGCCTTTCCCCTACATCAATACTAACCTTAGAGACATTTTTCTTTCTCGTGTGGTAAACACAGGTGACACGCCCCACAGGTACCCTAGCGGTTGTGTATCCACAATTTCCGTTTGCATCCAAAACTGTTGGACAAGTGCAGTCAGTTGTAATTCAACAATGCGACTTCTCAGAAATAGTATGAACTGCATTCTTTGCAAATTAAACGATAAAAACGGTCCTTATTCTATATCCACCACATAGTTGAGTACAAAACAAACTGGTCAATAATACTTTGTGTTCCAAAACTTGTTATATAGCTTCCTTGACTGCAACTGTCCATTTTGATTTGCACTTTCCTGTATCATACTGGCAAAGAATCCAGTTTCCAGTGATAGCACATGCAAATGTTTTATGTACCTTTTGGTAGTGTCATGGCACCATAGCCTAGTGGTTACGGTAATGGACTCGCAGCTGGCATTTTCATAGAGTCGTGGGTTCGAGCCTTGATGCCACTAAAGACCTGTCATGCAGCAGGGCTGATGCATGTTAAATCCGTCGAGGCTCCCAGTCCTAAGGTTTGCTTGGTATGGAAGTTTGTAGAAGAAAGTGCCAGCTCGAGTGTCGTCATCTTTACTTGACTGAGGTTCAAAATTACAAAGTTAATCTCCAGTAACCCTCGTGTTGCTTCTTGGTGTGATGTTAGAAAATAATCATTCACTTGGGGTAATGTCCTGCATATATTTCCTTTGAGCACCATTTCATTTTCAATAATACTTGTGTTGCATCTGAGTATGACATTAGTAAACAATCGATCAAAACCTGCTACACTATAATTTAGTTGCATATCTGCAAGTTCATTGAACAAATATAGATTCATGCTACCTTTCCAAAATCGCACTGTAGAATGACGATGGTCTGCACTTGTCAGATAGCTTCATACGTGAACAAAATTTATGAACTGACGCCAGCCACTACAACGTCATGCATTTGTTTGCATCCATACTTTCTTAATGTGAAATCTTTTACAATTCTCTCTCTCTGAACTGGAACAATTAGTTCTGATACACCATTCATATATTTAATGGCTTAAGAAAATTTTACTATACAAATTTTAATTAGCAATAAAGCATCTAATTATTTTAATGTAATAATTCCATTGTGATCAATAATTTAAATCATGAAAATTTTAATGTAGATATTTAAAGACTAGATTTAGGGGCTAAATCTAGTCTTATTATTAGTGAATAAGAATGTAATTTATGAAGTAAAAAAAATCTAGTTATAATCGTGAAAGATAAAACAAACTAGAAAATTGTTGTGGTGAGCAATGGTGTCATATATTTATCCAAAACAGATTTCATTAACTGCATTTCTTGTTTCAATGTCTTCATTTTTCTCAACCAGATATTCATATATTCAATTGTCAAAATTTAAGCTATGATTAAAACAAGAAATTGTTAATTTTATTAGTATTCAAAGCTGAAAATATATGGTTAGAATAATTTAAATTTTAAAAAAATGAGCCAGTTCATATTTTTAATGGCAGTCGTTCATGATTTGATCAAATAATCCTAGATTTCTGATAGAAACTGAAAACTAGTTAATCTATTCAGTTTCATTTTCAAGCAAGCTTTTAGTTTTTAATTAAATCGATTCTGTAAACCTTGGCTGTTAAGTAATCACTTTAAAATCCAGTATTTTTGCACGAGATAATTTTCTATGGCTTGTCAACTTATGTGTACTGTTTAGTGGAATGTAGGCAAATAACACAAAACAGTACATTTTTTGTATTTTTACATGTGTTTGACACATTATTTCTGTGTACTTGAAAAAAAGCTATATATTAATACATAGTTTTAGTTGTTTAAAAATAACAATTTAATGTTTTTCTGATACCTATTGGATCATAGAGAATACTGTATATTTATTAAATTTCCTGTTAATTTTTTTAAAAATTCCTGTCGTTATTTTTTCAATATTTTCAGCAGCAACATAACTTTTTTCCGAAAAAATTTATGAGTAGTGTAGATATTGAGTATGTGGGTTAGCTTTACTCTTTTAAATGGAGAAAACTGTAGATGATTTTTTGAAAATGTCAATAAATAAAAACACATGTATAATTACTAATTATTTTTCAAAAATTTGTTGTTGTTTTTTGCTATCGAACTCTAGGGGGAAATTACATACACAGTGACTTGAAACTCATGGGCAAAAATTTAAGGGGTGATAGAAAACATCTAAACAAGCAATTTCACCCCACATTGCATAAGCGGAGAGCTAGCGTTGAACCTCTGGAAAGCCCTGTAATGGAAAACAAAGCGCGAGTTTACTAATACTTCATCTTCGTTCGTGGTGATTTACAGTACGCAGTAAAGACCATGCTGACTGGAATCCACAATAAAAATGATGATGTGCAAGAAAACTCTCGCTTTATGTTTTCCATTACAGCACTGTTTAATGGTTTCACTGCTTACTCTTCTTCTATGCATTGCAGGGTGAAAATTGCTCGTTTAGATGTTTGCAAACGCACCATAAATTTTTGTCCGTGAGTTTTGAAACAACCTGTATAGTCGCCACCAAAGATTTCATATCGTGAAATCAATTTCAAGAACCATTCTCATAGGAAGTTTTTCACAATCTGCTGCACCTCTTTATTGCTTCGGAAAGTGTCTGGATAGTGCTGACTACAATGCAGAAGAAAGGTCGTCACTGTAAGGCCATGCGGGGAAACAAATATCTTTTTTTTTGTGTCTCTTGCTATAGGAGGTCTTGCATCATTGTCAAAAAACAAAACCCCTCTGGTAAAGAGCCCCAGCTGACCCTGGTCTCTAGTATCGAATGGTAGTCTTCGGTTTTGAGTGCCGCACAGATAGGCCCTGAAATAAGAAAATCGTTTAGAATGACACTTCGTGTCCCAGAAAATTGTCATCATAACCTCCTCTGTATAGTGCAACCTTTTGAATCTTCATTACAGGTGAGCTGTGATGTTTCTAAGTTATTCTGGCAGATTTGGTTTCTAGGTTAAAGTTGTACAGTCATGTCTCATAATCTGTGATGATCCTGGAAAGTGGCCGTGGTAGCTTAGTGATCATGATCGCGGGTTCGAGCTTTGATGACACAAGACCCGCCATATAGATGGGGCTGATGCACGTTAAATCTGTCCCTTTTGTACTTTAAGCCCAAAGTCATCCCATTGGCGTGGAAGAAGTTAGGAGAGGGGGAGCCAGCTCAGGTGTCGTCCTCATCACTTGACCGAGATTCAAAATTATGACGTCCGTCGCCAATAGCCTCGCATTACTTCTAGTATGATGTTAATAAAACCAAACCAAAATCCTTAAAAGAAAGTTACTTCATTCTCTGTGTTTGAGGCTTATTACCATTTTCGCAGTCTTTTGGTCAGGAGTGAAATCCTTCAGGTACCCATTTTGCTAACATCTTTTTTATAACCCAACTGACTCTTTGGGTTATTCGAAGGTTATGGGTAGACCACATCCTATACCCAGTGTGGATACGATATCAAAGTTACACTCCTGTTCATTAATGTTATTTCTGGACTCTGTCGATGCTTGCTGCAGTTGAGAATATGGAGGGGTTTCATTCAATTGGTCTTCATCTTCCACACTCTGCTTTCCTTCACTGCACATCAAAAACCAACGCCCAACAATTTGGCAGGTCATGTCACCTCTATAAACACTCTCTAGGCATCAATGGTTATCTAAAACTCAAGTTCCATGCACCCATTCACAGAGCACTATAATACTCACTTCCACATGAGGGTGGGTGACCACATTTTGAATCCAGGTGATTCTACCATAATGATTTACATTAGACTAAGCTCGAGCATGATGGTTTGCTGCTTATTACTCAGCACATGCATCATTGCTTCTCTGTCACTTTCATCGTTTACCATCCTATCTCGCTGCTTAGTAATCTGAACAAAGTATGTGAATTTGTTGCTCTGAAATGTAAGCTCCTAATATAATAATTTGGGCTAAAGGAAAGCTTCCAGCTCCAGACACCGGTAGAAATGCATCATCAACAACGGTTCTTGAGGAGACTAATTGTGAGTGTGAGAAGGCGAAATGAGAGGTCATACCTTGACTTTCATCCAATCACATTGGTTCTTAGGAAGAATCAACTATTATCCCAAGACGTCAATAATTCATAAGAGCATTTTGTGCTTTTTCCCTTAGGATAGCAATATCATTAGCTTGTAACTTCCTTCTTAAATTAAGATGAGGGAGTAAATTTAATCTTTAAAGTAGAATCCTTATAAATTTATGTCGTAAGGCCGTCCTTTCGTCATGAAAGCCTGTGTTTTGTTACAGTAATGTAATTAATACAAAGTGAGAAAAACATCTTGTTTGTGAATAAATATGACAAAATTTTGTTTCAGAAAGTCCCTTGTATTTTGGGGTTTAATATCTTAAATAGTGTTGAATATTTTGTTTTTTCTATTAGTTTAAAATATATTTAGATTTTATTGCTAAAGAAATCGAGTGTATTTACTATACTCGGATCAAACCAGAAATTTTAACAGAATAAGTCCCATGATTGAAGAATAAATAAAGAACGATTTAATGGATGTTTTTCTTTAATACTTATTTATCCAACATTCTTATAAGCATCTTATTTGTTCGAGCTTTGTGTGTCAATCATCTAATTTTAGTAGTAATAAGTATTAATTATATATTAAAATGTTTGATAATTATACATGTTTCATTAAAAAGAATTAAACTCAAAATACAATTCAAATATTATTATAAATACAAAAGAAAAGGGAATTCTGAAAACATGCACACACACACATATCTGTAGATAAATTTTATTTAAAAAATTTTATGAACCTGAAGAACATAATTTAGACATTTTAAATTTTGATGTATACATTAATACATAATATAAGATAAAATTTTTGAATTCATGAATAACTTTCAATATTTTTGTGTAGTAAAATCTTTTTTTTTTTTTTTGGAAATAAATTCTTAAATCTATTTAAATGCTAATTTACATGTCAAAGTAAATGTTTAAAACTAATAAAATGTAGGAAAATCTTTCACAAACAAATCACTAACTCAAATGAATGAGTTTTTAATGTCAAAAAAATGCCACCTTTTGAGGAGCTTTGGTTAAAAGAAAATTTGTACATTATATACACAATTTTGCAAGCTGCGGTTGTTCTAATTTAATCAGACATATCATTTCTTGCTTGCTCTTCTTGGCTTGGAGCTGGACCTTGCAATGGTCGTCTGAATAACAGGATATGTGGTTCTAAAAATAAAATTTTGATTGGATAACTATTGAAAAAATTAGATGATTTTAATCAACATGCACATTATGATAGTATATAAATGAACAGAAAATTAAGTAAGCCCTTCAGATTTGAATTACTCCATTATAACAATTAAAGAGACTTTTACTATGTATTAGTAATATTTTACACAACCAATTCTTTTTTTTTAACCCTCATTAGAACTAAACTTGTACAATTTTCATGTCTATTATTGATTGTCGAAATACATTTGGGTTATTCAACCTCTTATTCATCACTTTGAATAAATTGCATTGCATTTCTCTTTGGTTCAATTTATGTAAATCAAGCTCATTTATCTTGCATCATGTTAAATATGTCGAGCCTCCAAGTATGTATTGTTGTCTTTGTCACTTGACTTAGGCTCAAAATTACAAGATTAATCATTCATAGCCCTCATGTTTCTTATTGCAACATTAATCAACAATATCATACACCATAATATTCATACTTGAAAACGGAAAAGCAATGGTGTAATAAGCAATGTTGAGACAATTACCCTACACATCCTATTTTTAAGGCAAAAGGAAAGGGGGAATCAGGAGGTTTTAACCGCATTATAGACAGCAATGAAAGTATATATACAGAATGAGAAAACCAAGCAGGAAGAATATTGTTTTAGCAATGGATATTAGAAAAGTTTGCTGGGAGAATGAATATTCAATGTTAGTTTCTGATAGAACAGGGACTATCATTTTCTAAGTAATCAAAGAATATATGAAGGAGGATCCACTTTTTTTTTTCCAAATTTGTAGAAAGCTTGTACAATGGACGAATCAAGAGATATAAACTTCAAAATCAAACACCATTAAAATTGTATGGATTCAAAGGCTGGTGTGCATACATAAAATGCACTTGTATTCATACGTAGATGAATTTCTGTGGTGTTGGATGCACTTTGAAGAGGACCCATTCATTGTCATCTAGAACAGAATTAGGGAATTTTCCACCAAAATAATTGGTGCAGGTTCGGTTGGAAAAATACCAATTTTCATAAATTGACAGGATTTTATATCAGTACTCTTGATTATTTAAATGTGCCCATTATCTTACAATTCCATAATGTCGTATATTTGTAAATAATGATCATGAACAATTTGGAGTGTCTATAGTTTAAGTTAATATTTTTTATAAATGTAGTAATAAGTTAAGTTTCTATACGAGTTTTAGTTTAGTTTTTATTAACGTCGCACTAGAAGCAACACGAGGGCTATTGGCAACGGACCTCGTAATTTTGAACCACGGTCAAGTGACAAGGACGACACCTGAGCTGGCACCCCCCTCTCCTAACATCCACACCACGCCAACGGGAGGACTTTGGGCTCTGAACAGATTTAACGTGCATCAGCCCCGGCTACACAGCGGGTCTTTGGCGGCCAAGGATCGAACCTACGACTGAACGAAAACCACCGGCCGCTAGTCCACGACCTTGACCACTAGGCTACCTCGGCCCCAGTTTCTATACGAGACAAGTATGCGAAATTACAGCTCCATTACATCAGGAAGGATAATTTCTTCATAAACAAAAATTTTCCTTGGCCTTGATGCCACTAAAGACTTGCCGTGTAACAGGGGCTGACGCATGTTAAATCTGTCAGGGCTCAAAGTCTTCCTGTTGGCATGGTGTGAAAGTTAGGAGAGGGGGTTCCAGCTCAGGTGTCATCCTCATCATTTGACTGAGGTTCAAAATCACAAGGCCTGTTACCAAAAGCCTTGGGTTGCTTCTAGGGTGACGTCAATAAAACCAAACCCAATTTACATTGCTGACTACTCAAATTACAAGAGACAAAATAATTTTTAAAAAAAATATGCATTTGAAAGAGCATTAATTAGGAAGGTTTCTCTGGATTATTACTTTTTTCGCAAACATTCAAAATAGTTTTATGATCAATTTAATGTATAAGTTGCGAGTTTTCAGATTTTCATAGATTTAAAAATGCTTACAAAAATCAGAAAAAAAAAACTAATTTCAGAGAAATCTCCCTTTTTAATGCTCTTTCAAATGCATTTCAATCTTTGCAATTAAAATAAATAATCAAAATATGAGAGCAGTCGTAGGAAACTTCATTGGATTAACATTATGTACATAAATTTGTAAATATGTATTGACAAGTGTGTATGAGTGATGGTGAAATTTAATGGCACATCGCCCCCCCCCTTTTAATTAACGTCACACTAGAAACAACACAAGGGCTGAAGTTTAACAGCACAAGAGCCAGTATGGCTTTACAGAATCAAACAAGGCTAAACTGCAATCTAGATATTAGAAAAAAAGATAAACTAATTGACAAGGAGAATCAAAAATAGAGATGAATCACTGAAGAGTATTCTGATGATGTGTCACCCATTTTTATCAAAAATAATAACACATCATCCCCATTGGAAAGGAAAAAGATCACTACAGTATCTCAGATGAGTGATGCCCATATTAACTTGAAAAAGGTCAAGGCAAAGAAGGCCCTGACAGCGATGTGTAGACCGAAGCCTTAAGGACATGAAAATTGAAGTACTAATCCACAAAATGTACATGTTATGGTTTCAAAAGTATTTATGCAGAAATAAATGTCAGTAAATTATATTCTGAGAAATGATTATTCACTTTTGACCATTATGTTTGAAAATTGTATACATTTATGGTTGGATTATAGTTAGAATAATAAAAAATATTCAATTTTTCCTTAAAAAAAAATCAAGCAAACCTTTTGCACACAAAAAAAAAGACATTTTTATTATTTACTATTAGTTTGTAATTATTGCTATAATTTCACTTTTTTCTTTTCTTTTTTTTTTGCAAACATGAAAACAGAGTCTTAGTACAAACAATTAATCAAATACAATCTCACCAGGTTCATGGATCATATAATGAACCCATCCTTGGCTTTGTTGTATTCCAATATTGCGCCATTCGTTTTCACTCATTAAACGGGCTTTGGGTAGTAGTTTAATCATCTCTTTTGGAATGATTACATGCCTGAAAGGAACCAAAAAATGTTTTTTTTTTTTAATTTAATATGCTAACAAGAATTTTACTTGTCTACAAGTTAAATATCATTTTAAAATACAGCTGACTAAAATATATTTAATTCTATACATTAAAATTTCTTTTTCTTATCCAGTTTGTAATTTCACAATTTGATGTATAGACATTGAAGAAAATGCTGTAATAATAACTGAAGTATAAATTCTTAAAACCCAAGAAGAAACTGCAATACATTTCCAAAAATTTTCTTTTTTTGATTAAATATCATTAAGAAAGAAAACTGATGAAAAATATTTTTTTCTCCAAAATCTCCAATTAGGTTAATTACATGATAACCAATTGTATATCCCATGGTTGAACACCATAAAGTTGCCATATGTATGAAATTTTAATATGAAGGGGAAAAAATCATTTACGATGAAATTCATAAAATCAGTTCCTGAATCAAAAATTTAAGTAAATGTCAAATTTTACTTACCTTAATTTGTATACACTCGTGAGCAGAGCAGCTAAAAATGATGCTTGTGAGACTCTCATTGAAATGCTATCCTTGTCTAAGTTGCAAATTCCTTAGTGTTCGTTGAAAAACCAACAGGAGACCATGAGCAGTCTTTTGATACAGTGAGCTAAACTGCTCACAAGCTGTTCAGGTTGCAAACGTATTGCATTAAGATGCGAAAAAATTGACATTTACTTACATTTTCAAAACAGGAATTGCTTTTAATGAATTTGATCATAAATAACATTTTTTCTCATATTACATTCATTTTAAAATTGCATCTTTTAAAGGAAGCTTTATGGGCATTCAGCCCAAGGTACCCAGTTGGGTATTTGTAACTTCAAACATAAGTTTTTGAACAAAACCCTTTAAAATTTCCATTAAAATAATATACATACCTTAATCTAAAATGACATACAAAGTAATTTTATTAAATTTTTTAAAGGAAATTAAAGACATTTTCTGGTCGATGAATTATCACGCTTTGTTTTTCTGCTATTTTTAAACTATGATAACATACACATTTTATAGTATAGTAATGCCATTCTCATATAATTTTTAAAAATTCATTTCCCAAAAGATACCTTACATTTGAAGGTTAGTAAGCAATATTTTGAGATATTGTATACATTTTATATAGATACTTACACCTTGGGTCTTAAAAGAATAACACATTATTGATGTAATTGATTTCGTGGATCTTTTATGGGGAATTTTTAATGAAGATTTCAGAAGTGAACATTAAAACAATATAAATAACTCTTCTGAATTTGTCATAAACCTGTAAATCAGTTTTATATTCTTGATCATGTAGGTGACATCAATTACATTTAACGTGCCAATTAATTCCAGAAATCCATTTCATTTAAATGAATTTCTGGAATGAATAATTTCTTTCCTTCCGTATAGATGCTCTTTGGAGTCCACATCAGAAAATAAAATATATTAGATTTCCAATGATGATTCTTCCACTCAATGAAAGAAATTCTGATTTTAGGCTTCAAAATAGAAGGAAAAGGTGAAATGTAGTCTCTATTAATGTTCTACCAAACATTAAAACTGATATTTCCATTTCATAAACCCCAGTTGAAACAGAATGGGTTGCTTTATAATATCAGGTACTTCAAAAAATATTAAGTCTTGGTATTTAAAATAGATTTGTTGCTTATTCCTCATTATATTTAAGTTTTTCGTTTGTTTTAAAGTGCATCATGCCTAAGCCTTGAGTATATATTTCTTAACAAATTAACTATGGAAGTTATGTGTGAGTATTTGATTTATGGTAAAAAAAGAAAATGAAAGCAACAATTTAATTTCTTTTCATTTATCAGCACAAAGAAATGTGCAGACAGGAAATGATTGAGTTTTAACATCAAATCGTCCAAAATTAAAGGGGATTGACAAAAGCTTCTTAACAATCACATATGTATCAATGCACAATTAATACTACAGATGGTTTCAATAACCAATTTAAATTAATTGCACATATTACTTCTACAAATTCTAAAATAATTTTTCACATTTCTTTCCAGTTATATTTACACATTAATTACTTTCAAAACAGATACATAAGATTATGAACATTTTCTTTTCTTCAAAATATATATATATATATTATTATTATTTTCCTTTCATTTTGAGCTATTTATATAAACCAGAATGAAGTCTATAATAAAAAATATTTACTAAACTTTTATCTATTATTTGATGACAAGCATTTGATATATATAATTGCCTAAATCAAAATATGTAACATAAAATATGTTATTTGTTAAATAATTCCTAAAAACTTTCTTGCCTTAGTAAAATTATATAAAATGATCTGAATTTTAAAAAAAAGAAAAAGGTACCAATTTAATTAATGATTAATAAAATTTCTTCAGCTTGTAAAGTTAAAATATTTGGAAAGTATAACACACAATTCACTTCAAAAATTTCTAATTAATATCAATCAAGAATATGAATTTCTGCTCTCAACTTGAACAACAAAAAGAAAAAAAAACTTCAATTTAAAAATAAGCATTCAAATTAATATACTAAAATTATTCAGTAACTTATTAGCAAACAGAGAAAAATACATTTATAAATATTCACTTTTGATTAACAGGATTTATTGTCCTACATTTTTTTCTTAATCTCTTTTAAAGAACATTTTCACAGTTTAAGCTTTCAATTACTGATGTCATAGTATAAATTTTAATTTTTCTTTTTAAATAAATGTTTGAGAGAGAGAGAACAAACTTAAATTCAAGAAAAAGATCTATAGCTTTGTCACACATTTATAACAAATTTACAAAAAAGAGAATTTTTTACTGTATAAATTTTGGAGTATTAGGCTCCACTCAACATTGAAATGAATGTGGTCATTTATACAGATATTATAAATGTTTTGCAAACCACTGAAACATGTAATATAATAAAAAGGTTTTTTTTCCCCCTTCAAAATTTGGAAGTGGAACATTTTTTTTTAATGTTAATGTATACTGTGCATCACAAACTTAATTTCAATTTATACTATACTGGATTTGTTTGTTTTTGTTCCAATCTCTTACCCTTATTATTTATTAATATGTTTTTGAAATTAGAATTTCAAGAGAAATATTTTTTCATTAAATTCCTGTTACATTTATTTATGTAAAGAACAAACATAACTTATTATTTGGATTAAATTAAGTAAAGTTAAAATATGTTCTTAATCAAATTTAAACTTATAACTAAAGACATATTCAAAATGCTCTTTGCTGGTTAAGTCACTAAATCTGAAAAAATATATACATAATTAATACTTAAGAAAATCCCCCCACACATATATACATACATACACATATGTATATATATATATATAGTAAAATTATAGTGTATTTTCAAAATTCAAAATTTTTTCGAAAAACAATAGAAAATTCAAACATTTATGACAATATTTTAATTAATCCTATTCAAATATTTAGTAAGATTAATGTATGGGTTATCATTATTAAATCAAAAAATAATTCTTTAATTTCTTAAAAATTATCGCTACACAAGTCAGATATTATCTTAGGGGGTTAACCACCAAGGTGGGTTGAAATTTGAAGGCCCTGTTTTAAACTCTATAAATTTATGCAAAAAAAGTGACAGCAAAAAGATTATTTTTTAATATGCACATGATCCTCGATCTTACAATAAATAAGATTCAAACTTCATTATCAACTTTAAAAATGTTCAGCAATTTGCAAAAATTATACAATAATACGATCGTTCAAATTTTATGCACATGAAGGAGATAACGTTCCAATAAAAATAAAAGCAAAAACATCTATGCCATTTATTTTAATGAAGATTTAAATAAAAACTAAAAGGACATGAAGTATTAATTGCGTGGAAACGCTGAATAGTGAAATAAATAAGAGACATTTATCTATAAAGAAAAAATACAATACCTGTATTCAAACTTATCATCAAAGTATTTACCAGAATAATATAGATTTTTGTATGACATTCTGTTGATTTATGTGTTAAAAATCCAATAATGTTGATGCAAAAAAAAATCTTGTTTTTAATAAAAACACCTATAGTAAATAACGAGTAAAATTCGATACAAATAATCACGTAATAAAATCTGTTCGAAATTCGCCCTCTCTCTTCTGCTCAGTACAGGTACAGTGAAATTTGACTAACCGTTTCGAAATAAGATAAATTCAATCTTTTGTTTGTAAGATCATTAGCTTCACTTTTTTTTTTTTAAAAAAAAAAGAAAAGTTTTATTCGTAGATGACACCAATAAAAAACTAAAAATTAAAAAAAATTATCAAAGTTACAATCAAGTTCAAAAGCTTAGTGATGGGAAGCTATAATACCTATTTGTTATCCGAAAAGACTTTTTAGGTCTATTAGCTCACATTAGCTGTTGAAAAAGCATTTTAATTAAAATACGTAACAATATATTAAAAGCTTTTCTAAAAGAAATTTAAGTGAATTATAATACTTAAAAAATTAAAAATGTTTATATTAATCTAATTTAATATTAAACACATGCCTAATAGGTTACAGCTATCTGCTGCAAATGTTAAACAATGGGGCACAAAGTTCAACATATCTTCAGATAGAAAAAATGCTTCAATATTATTATAAATTACGATGGATACCATACATATAATTATTTACTAAAAGCTTTCTTAAAATTCCGATTTTTCAGAAGAAAAGGAAAGGTTTTTTTTTTTTTTTTTTTTTTTTTCTTTTATGTAAAATGGGTATTCAATTTTCCATATTAAAGTATAGGAGACGAAATATTCGAATACATTTCTTACAAGAACAAAATTTATGGATTCAAGCAGAATTTAAAAAGTTAGAAATTTCCGCTTCTCTTCCCCATAGCGGGGAGTCTTCACTTTATGGGGTTGAAGATTTTTCCCCGCCAAATATTAATTTCTATTTAAAGGGTAGCGTAGCCAGAATAAAGTTTTATAACGTTATTACTCAATCTTTTTAAATTATTTTAAGATTTCAAATTAATTTTTATTCACTATCGATGTGCTTCGGACTGCCTGCAACAAATGGCACTTGCATATTTTTGCCTGAAAAACATTCTATAGGAAAGGAATGCTTATTTTAGGAGAACATTTACAGTTACTTTCTGAAATGAAATCACCAAATGATATTATAACAACTTGTAAACTGTGACAAAGGGTAAATAATGAAGAAAACTATATGATTCACAGAAGCATACGAAGATTACAAACCAACCACTAATAAACCCTCTGGTTTAGAAATATTTTGTGATTATTTTCAAAAATTTATTTGTAACGGAAAATTTGAGTTAATGAAAAGATGTTTAAGCAATAAGCTTTAATTCAGTGAAGTGAAAGGAGAGAAGAGGAGATCTGAATTAAAATTAAATATTGAACTTCTCTGAAATCAATTAAACGTTATTTATCTAAATTCCCTTTATTTATTTTAAGAAATACAACAAAATGAACATTACTATTTCTATTATAAATTTAAACTTTATTTATTTTTAAAAAAACAATAAAAAATAAACACTACTATTTCATGAAGTGTAAAATGGGAAGTTTTAATATAGTTGCTATGATGCATTAAATTAATTTGTTTATTCCGGCAAAAGAGTTTTTATTTTTATTTAACCTATTTTTTATTTATTTATTATTATTTTTCGAAATGAATTACTCATCTCACGAAATTTAAGTTTCAGAACCACTTGAATAATTACTAATAAAATATTAATTAAGCTGAATTCAAATGTTTGGCTGGAACTTATTTTTTTTCAATTCATTGTGTTCATATTAGCCACCCAAAGGACTAATGTTTTAGTTAACCCAAAAAATGTGGAACCCGACCATTTTTCAAAAAATTATCTTGTTTTTGTGTATATCTTTTTTATGTTTGCTTTCATCAATAATGAACTCAGTTTTCAAACATACGTCATAATAAATTTCTTCTGAATTTTTTATTAGATTTAAATAAAATATATGCAATACATTCTGATACATGTTTTCACCACTAATGAACTCAATTTTCAAAAATATGTCGTAATAAATTCGCCACTTCCTAATTTTTTTTATTGGATTGATTGGTTTGGTTTAATTAACGTCCCCCTAGAAGCAACACGAGGACAATTGGCGACGGACCTCGTAATTTTAAACCTCGGCCAAGTGACGATTTTATTTTTAATTAGATTGAAGTGAAACAATATAAAAATTAAGTATTTTATTTACTTATCGATTTATGTATTACCTTAAATCCGATCATGTACGCATCGCCTATTTGGGCGTCAGCTGCAACCACCTATCTGAAACGACTGCACGTCTTTCAAAACATTCACCTTAGGAAAATGATAAATGCACCCTGGTTTGTCCGGAATAAAGTCCTGCATAAAGATCTAAAAATTGAACCAATTCTAGAGTTCATTAAAAAAAAATCATTAAACTTCTTCAACAGGATCCCTCAAATACCTAATGCACTGCTTCAACAACTCCCCGCGTATGATGCTTCAATCGCATCTTCGCAAAAAAGACCGAGAGCCACGCTCGGACATTCATATGTCCATTTCCCAGCCTTAAAAAGGCTGCGAGCGCTTTGAAGTAATGCATCAGTGATATCTTGCTTTTTCCAAATTCAGGACTTCCCCTCGATAAGTGGCAATGCCCAATGGTCAAAATGGACCTCGCGTAACACTGTCGAGCACTCTCAAAATTTTTTAAAATCTTTTATTCTAGGAAATTAGACACTTTTTTTCAAACTCATCTCCTCGCGTTTTAAATTTTCCCTCAAAATTTCTAATTGCATATTTCTTTAAATTGGTTTCGGTACGGCATTTCTTTTTATTTCAATTTAATTTATTAGCTAAATTTTTCTTTTTATAACCTCTCAAAACCCCACGGACAACAGTTTCTCGAAGCCGTTTTTCGTCTTCGAACTGAAGTCCCGCCCCTAACCTAGACCCCGCCCACCGCTATGAATGCTTCTTAGCTTCCCTTGCTACGGCATCCAATAGCAGTGCACGCCCTCGTAATTTTAATTTCCAACTAGTTTCGGCAGTTGCCTCACTTTGTCGAACACCCAGATCCTAATTATGATAGCAACTTAAATTACGATAAAACTTTAACTAATTATGCTCTTTAAATTTATAAATTATGATGAGAGGGTAAGTTTAATATTTTTAAATAGGAACCTCGTAACTTTAGCCGTTACCGTTACCGTTACTTTAAATGGTTCAAATCGGGAATAGGGTGTCTCCTAAGAGATTGGCGACGAAACTTGGCAACTTCCTAGATAGGTTGCCAAACGTGCGTGACTTCATCATTGAGTATGCTTGGGTTACCATGCCCTAAATCTCCAATTATCGCTCCTAAAAGTCGCCAAAGCTCCCAAAAGTCGCTAATCGCTTAGAGAATACCCTATTCCCGATTTGAACCCCTTAAATCATATGTAAAATGGAATCAAGACATGACTGCAAGTAAATAACATTATTCAGAACTTTAAGACAGCTGTGAGGCAGCCATATCTTAGCCACCTAAAGGGCTATTGTTTTAGGTGAATCATTTTTCAATTTTTCATCCATTGCTTCAATTTTAATTACATTTAACTTAAACATATTCAATTTAATAATTTATAATGTCCTTCAACTTTAATATTGCAATGGTTTAACTATTGTGCATTTCTCCAAATTTCATCGTTTAATTCTTATATTTATTTGATTAATTTAATAATAATTATAAAATAAAAGCGAACCTTGGGTGGCTAAATCTGTTCGCTTCAAAACTTTGAATAGAATTTATCAATAGTTATTTCAATTTGTATTGTAACGTGTTGAGAAAATCCTGAGATGAAATTTCTAACTGCTCAATAATATTCATTGTGTCTTCGTAAGAAAGAAACAAAGCACGAAAACATTGGTTCAATCAACTGTAATGTTCACTTTGAGAGTATTGGCATATAAAGAAGAATGAAAAATAAATAAATAAATTTTGGTAGCAAAAAATTGAAAATAAAATTCCGCCTTTCGAGATCTCTCTCAACGTCATTTGACTTTTAGATAAGCTTTCAACGTAAAGATACACACATTATATTTGTAATAAGTGTTATATCGGTCATAAAGGTAATTATAAATATATGTTAAATTTCCTTAAATTTTTGCTAAACAAATAAATTATCAAAAGATTATATAAATCAGTTAATATTTAGGCATTTCAATCTCATTACAATCTTAAAAATTATACTTTTTCAATAAAGGAAACTTAACTGAATTTTTTGGGAAATGCTTTCCACGTTCATTAAAAATATAACAAAAATATAAGCTAAATCATTGATGTTATAAATTGACAATTACAGAAAAATAAAATACTTATGATCATTGCGTGATTTCTGACTACTGCGACAAACATATTTTGTTTTTCTTTATCCCTTCAGAGACTTGTCTTCTTCAGGCGAGTATGGGCATCACGACCCCTAGTCACTTTAGAGATATTTTTATATCCTTATTTTACCATCTTTGATAAACACTGGTGACGCTTTCCCGAGATACCCTGCATATCCTTCTAAATTTTGACCTTCCTTCTTATCAATAAATTTTTAACTATTTTTCATTTTTCGAACGTTTCGACCACAATCACACCTTATTTCTCGCAGCATAGTCACACCTGGCTCTTGCGACATTAAACGCTACTATCACATCACAACCCATTATTTTAAAACGTTTTTATGTATTTCACTTGGTATGTGTTTGTCATCAAATTTTCGATCGTTAATTTAACCAACTTCTCATCAAGCTAGAGCTCTGAAACTTTGGGAATCATTCTTGCTCGCCTAACAATGCAATATTTAGACATTTGCGACAAGTTTTAACTAATATTTCAATAATTTTTTAATAAACTTTGCCACCATATAAAAACGTTGTTTTTAAAAACTTTGGTTTTTATTTGCTTATAATTTGCATCATAGTCACACATTCATAATTTTAAACTTACATGGTATTATAGAAGCGATTCTCAATCTGAGGTTCAAATCTTTTGTTGCATTGCGATTTAGGATACCTTTCAACGACTGAAAAAAATGCCTCACCGCAGGATTCGAGCTCATTACGAGCAACTGTGAGAGTTTGAAAAAGGTCGTATCATTGGATTGAAAGAAGCAGGTTGGGCAAATCAGAGAATTGCTCGTCTTATGGGTCGAAGCGATGAGCCGATTAGAAGATGCTGGAAAGAATAGATGAACAATCGATTTTAGCGTCTTGATTGTAGCGGTCGTCCTCCCAGCATTTCGGGAGGACAGAGTGATTGTCTGATCAGTTGTCATAGCGCTGGATTCATCGTTATCAACCATCAGACGTGCGACCCGTACACGAGTATCCACCATGACGACTGATAAAGCAACGCTCGTACCGACCACTACGCCACATACCACTCATGCCTGCACTCTGTTGAGCCAGATTACAGTGGTGCTTGGCTTGATCAGATTCAAATGATTATGACTGGGGACGTATAGTGTTTATCGAAGAATCCCGTTTCCTGTATTTCACAGTTGCTGACAACTGTGTCCTGACGATAATCGAAGAAGTGTGTGGAGAAGCCCAGGGCAGCGTGCCGATCCTGCTTTCACTATTGCACGCTACACAGACCCTAAACCAAGAGTTATAGTTTGGGTTGCCATTTCCCTTGATAGCCGGACCCCTTTGGTCGTCATTAGAGGCACGCTCAAGGCACAGGGGTACGTCGACGACATTCTGAGACCTGTTTTGCTACTGTTCCTTTTGCAGTACTCTAGCTTTATTTTTCAGCAATGCCAGACCAAATACGGCACGTTCTACTATGAGCTGTCTTACAGTTTATCAAACGCTTCCTTGGCTAGCCAGATTTCTCTCCAATCGAGCATGTCTTGGATATGATGGGAAGACGACTGCATCTACCAGGGAATGTTTTCCCGACAATTGGAGCAAATTTGGCAAGAAATACCGCAGGAGACCACTAGGGAGCTTTATCCCTCTCTGCCAAGTCGTGTGGCAGCTTGCATCCAGGCTAGAGGTGGGTCAACACTTTATTGAGCTCGTTACTTTGTAACTATGAAATAAATCATTCAATTTTTTTGAAAATTTAATCATTTACTATTTTGTACATAATTTTCCTATCCGCCAATTTTTGTCTTCATCGGATATCTCCTTGGTGTGTCGGTTTTTTTTTTTTTTTTTTTTTTGGTATAGAGTGTATGTATAATAAATTTCAATTTTCTGCTGGAAAATCTTATTAAACATATACAAACAAATATGAGATATGTCTTAGACACTAAAAATCTTTTATTTTTGTACTGTGTTGGACAATTAATTCTCCATTTTTTTTTATGTTTATTCTTAAAACATTAAATTATTGTTAAAACATTTATTTATCCAATTATCAAATCGTAATTTAGGATTCCTGTTATATGATTGGTTTTTTTCCCCTCATTAATATGACAAGACTACAATCTATAGTAATAATATATATTCGTTTCATAAATGTTCTTTATCATTTAGTTTTCAATAATAAAAAAAAGGACAGTCATTTCAATTTTTAAACGAGTAAAATAACGTTTTCCATATTAGAAGAAAATAAAAATATTTCTCTGAATTACAATACACATCGAACATTCTTTTGGAAGATAATAGTGCATTCAAAATGAAGGAAGCGCGCACTTTGCATGTTAATCGATTTAAAAATATTCCAAAGAGTGCAGTGTAATATTTATATATAATTTTATAAACATCTAAGAGATTATTTCTTGTTGTTCTGAAGGAAAGAGAGAAAAATTACAAAAAAATTAGCAGAATTTTTTTAAACTGAATACTATTTTTATTACTCTCTCTGTTAAAAAAAGCAAATACAATTACATATTATTTTACTTTTTTAATGCGATTTAACTATTTGTATATTATCTTAAATCTCAAAGAAGTACAATTCAAAAATAAAAACATAACTACCTTTTGCTGTTTGAAAGAAATTAATTTTAAAGGAAGGAATTGCTGATTTAGAACTGTAGGCCACGAATAAGTGTGGTTTCCTTCAGGGTCATTGCAATTCTCGTTTTGTCAGCCCTGACGTCTGTCATAAAATAGGGAATGTGTTTTTGTCACTTCTGTTGGGGGCTTAAGTGTATCTCTGGTCCATTCATGAGCAACCCTTGCAATGTGTGTAGATAAATAAAATCCCTGGACGGAGTGTCTGTTATGTCTGTGACTGTCCTTTCCACAGCAGCATTTTTATCAATAAATTAGTCATATCTCACTTTAGAAATAAAACTAATATTTTCACTTATTCTCAGCAAACGTTGTAAATAGAAATATTTAATATAGAAATAAATGTCTTCAACCAGTCATGTCCAAGAATAACATTGGATGATTAAAATTATTCTGATCATTATCTTATCGAGGCCGAGTAGAGAACGAGACGAAACCCCCCTCAAAGGTGAAACTCTGGGCCCGGGACTAGTTGACCCATGCCTTAAGACGTCTCTGACTCGGTATTGGACATTTCAAACGAGAATGTTAATTTAAACAGTAAAGAAGACATGAAATATCTTTGTATAACTGGAGTTTATTTAATGCGAGAGACTGGGATCTCAGTGGATTGGATGCAAGAAATTTCATCATGCCCGATGTAGATATAAAATGAAGCAACAAAGAAGAAAGAAAACAAGCAAAAGAAATCGATAATTAAAAAAATGTATAAAATGCTAGTTTAAAATCTTGAACAAAAAGTGGAAAGAAAGAAGATACAAAAGTTACAAAAATGGTTCTTAAGAAATTTGTAATGTTCAAAATCGGTCATAAGAGCTAACTCTTCACTCGTCTTTTACCTTTGAAAAACTAAAAGTTGATTCTATCTTCTCGAATTCAAATCAAAAGAAAAGTTCGAATTCACAAAACAGCTGATTAACGTGTAGCGGAAATACAACGAAACCCACTAGAATTGATCACTGCCCATCATCAAAACAACAAAGGAAAGGGATTCGAATGCCAAGAAAATGTGAAAGTACCAGCCAGAAGAGAGAACCATCTAAAGAGCTCCAACTTCACGCTTTCTGTAATCACGATTCTATTTTGCCGCAAATTATTGCTTTTTTTTTAGTGATTTGCAAAATACATTCATTGCCTGATAAATATGCTTATGCACAAATTTTTTATTATAACTTTAAAATATTTAAATTATATACATTCAGAGCGATTTAGCAATATCAATATCAATGTGAAATCAAATGTTGGTTGAACACATGACCCGTGGTTGAATCCCTAGTATTTAAAAATCATTTTTTCTTTGAACATGGTACAAACAAAACACAGCGGAAGCTTAGAATTGACCTAACGTGAATGTCTCTTGGACAATTCTCTAAGGCGGAAAACTAGTTATTTGGGTGTGAAACCCTCTTGGGCTTTAATCCCCAGGTTAGCTATTATTTTAGATGAGACAGAACATTGGTTATTATACTGCTGTTTGTAGAAAATGCAACACCATGAAAGAATCATCAGAATCAAATGAAATTTAATGCAGAAACGACTTGTACTGATACAAATAAATGATGAAATTTTCAAAACAAAAGAAACAAATTAAGCGTCCGAAATCAGTATTTGGTGCAGCCACCATGCGCTGCAATAAGTGCTGCTATACGACGTGGCATGGAGTCAAACAGATGTTGAATATCTGCTTGAGGAAAAGAATTCCATATCGCTTGTATGCGCAACCAAAGTTCGTCTTTGGAAACTGCAGGACGCGGATCACGAGCGAGACGCCGACCAACCATATCCCACACGTGCTCAATAGGCGACATATCCGGTGAATAAGCAGGCCAAGGAAGAAGTTGCATGCGTTGTGCTGAACAGAAGTCTCGAACAGTCCGCGCAACATGTGGGCGTGCATTATCCTGCTGAAAGATAGCTCCAGGGATGCCTTGAAGGAAAGGAACGACTTCGGGCTGTAGCACTTCACGGACGTACCTGTTGCTATTGAGATTACCCTCAATTCGTATCAAATTGGATCGTCCATGATACGAAATCACACCCCAGACCATAACTCCGGGTGTTCGACCACTATGTCGTTCAATAATACACTCAGGAAGGCAGCGTTGACCGGCATAACGTCTAACACGAACACGGCCATCATGGGTCCACAAATTGAAGCGTGATTCATCTGAAAAGACAACTTGGTGCCAATCAGCTCGCCTGTCTCTGTGCTCAAGAGCCCACTGCCGACGCAGCCGTCGATGATTCGCCGTGAGGGGAATCCTGTATAAAGGCACCCTTGCACGCAATCCACGGCGCAGCAGACGACGACGAATTGACGAAGCCGACAATTGTACACCTGTAGCAGTAGACCAACGTGCTGCCAGCTGCCTGGAGGAAGCTGTGCGATCATTCACCGCCATGCGGAGCAGGTGTCGATCATCGCGCTCTGACGTCACCTTCTGTCGTCCAGTGCCTGTTTTTCGAGTTGTTCGGTGCTCGTCGGTCCACTGCTTCCAAACTCGCATCACTGTGGAACTGTTCCGCTGCATACGAGCTGCTATTGCGCGATAGGAAAATCCTCCTTCTCGAAGGCCGATTATCCTCCCTCGTTCAAACTCCGTAAGTTGCTTGAATTTCTTATTCTTCCGTCGTGGAGGCATACTCAGGTCTCACTAAACGTTTGCCACTAACAAATAATCATAGACTTTTTTCAACGTCCCGCTACAGCACTTTATTTATACGCTTTCAGCATCAATTCAGAGGGCGCTGCGCGCGCCGCGCACGCGCGATGGCTCTGAAACTTTATTAATTTGCATAATATCCTATAATTGACATTTGCTGCGAATTTCATTTGATTCTGATGATTCCTTCATGGTGTTGCATTTTCTACAAACAGCAGTTTACATTTGCCCAGGAGTTGAGAACCAAATATGAGTGGTTTGAAAAAATTTTGCTCTAGGGTTAAACGAGCAATAATAAAAATTAGAAAAATTTACATTAATGTGAGATATTTTATCAGAGTAGTTAAGAGATTTTTTGAAGTGAATAAATTTAATTAATGTGAAGTAGAGATAAATTTTAAATATTAAATTGTCGATTATTGCTACAAATTTAAGAAAGTAGTAACGGAAAGAATTTTTTGTTCCATTGCGAAATTAAAATACATTTTTATGATTTTAATAAATTTAGAGTGCAAGATAAACATTTTAGTGAATTTATCTGTTTAAGAATTTTTGAAAAAATATTTAAAATCGAAGGCAGCAGAGTGATGGAAATATTCTGTATGTTTGTCCAATCTGGGCATTTTCCTGGTTTGAGGAGTTTCTCTTTCGGTACTGTGACGGGTTTAATTCGAAATAAAAATTCTTCATTCTTTAAATTTTAATTTATTACTACACGACGTCACAGAACAGCACAATAAGACGGATATTACAGAACACAAAACATATCACAAACGCTCAACACAAGAGCTTCGAAGAAAACATCACAGTTCTATTAATGTCTGCCACACCCAAAGTTCAACTTGTTCCAACGGATCGTATTCATCCGCGCCAATCTTCGGAACTCTTTTCTTCCAGTCGACCGTATCACAGCATTATTGAGAAACGACTCTGTGCTACCATCTATATTGAGAATGGTTAATTAAGTGATTGAAGTCTTTACAGTACCGAGAGGGTGGATCTTCATTGGTCGTTACCGATGTTTGTTATCTGGGGTGAGTAGTCAGCGGCCGTCTACACGGGATAGAAATAATAAATTACTACTCTACAAACAAGTCATTAGACCCATTATTCTCTATGCTTCTTCGGTCTGGGATCACACCGCTAAATCTCATATTCAAAAGCTCCAAATCCTCCAAAACAAAATCCTACGAATCATTGTCAACGCGCCCTGGTATGTTCGTAACTCAGTTGTACACAATGACCTTAAAATTCCTCTCATTAAAACACACATAGCTTACCTTTCATGTAGATTTTATAACACCCTCCACTTTCACGAAACACACTCATACAGGCTCAAACCATCTTCGCTCATAACTGTGGCTTCCACCCATTCCCTTATAAATCATGTCAGAATTATTTTAACCTACACCCTCTTTAATTTTTTTTTTTTTATCATCACACATTTCACCTTAATACCTCGCCCAACTAATTAACCTAATTGTTCCATTCAACCAGTTTCACCCCAAAGCCATCATCCTTGATTCATGCATCGCCTTTTGGTCCGCGATTTTAATCTCAGGTTCTACATCCTTTCTTCAGAAAAGACTTTCTTTTTTGACCTTTTTCCCTTCCCTATCCCTAAACTTTCTACTTTCAAAACAAAAATTTAATTTAAAAAAATTATTTATCTTCGGATGGTAAAATATATATATACTAATGTATAAAAAATAATACAACTTTGTTGGTAAAAAAAAATGAAACAAGATAAAAAAAAAATTATATATATATATATATATATTATTATATTTACTTATATGCAACAAAAAAATAAATGAAACTGGAGTAAAATGCTTGCCCAGGCTAACACTCAAATTATCATATGACTGCTGCTGGATGGAAATGACGTCATACCCCCCCCTTTATGAGTTAGTCTGGATATACTGATAAGGTTATCATGTGTACCTACTGGATCGATAAGGGACTCAACCCCGTTATCTTTGGGATCGTTATTTACGGAGCGATAAGCTCGTTGTGTTGATATATAAGTTCTATTCAAGTTAAATGAATATAATTGGAATAAATTAATTAAAAGTATTTTTTTACTGAAGATAAATTAATTTTTTTTACGAATTAAAAGAAATGTAATTTGAAGAAACGGAATGAATATATTTTAATCTGAATTATTTGGAGGATATTTTTTTGATTTCTTATCATAAGGTTTAGGAATTGAATATTATTATTTTATCCATTTTTTTCGTTTGAAGGAACTGAATGAATATATTTTGATTTTTTTTTTTCTTATTCTGTTTTACGATCATATTTATTTTGCTTGTATATAAGAACTTGAATGCTCATAAAATTATTTATACTTGATTAAGTATTATTTAGTCGAAATTTAAAACTTTCGTATATGCGTAGTTACATTGTATCGTAACGAAATGATTATTATTCTTACAATTGAAGAAAACGTTTTTTAAAACACCGTTTTTTGAATTTTACCTCTTTGTTTTAACATTATTAATAAACATCTTAACACTCTACGGAAATTCAAATGAATAGACTATAAGAAACACACTTTTATATGAATAAGAAGCTGTTTCTTACCGAATGAATAGAACTATATTTTTTGAAGATAAATCTTATCTTATTTAATGTAAAAAATTCAATGTTAAAATGATTTTACTACAATTTTCTTACTGTAATAATTTTCAATTACTTCTTGGATTATTTTTCCTTTGACGCACACATTTAGCTTTTCCGAAAACTCACTTCTTTGAAGTCTAACAATCTTGTTTAATGTTCATCAAGTTAATTTTTTTATGTTGTAACAACTCAAGTTAATTTTTTTTTTTCATGAATGCATTCTTTTCCTAACAACGTTTAGTTAAATCAGTTAACTGAATAAATTTAAGAAAAAACTTAACTTTTGAAATAATTACCAGTAAGTTTATTGAAAATATACTATTAATATTTAAAAAAACATTTTAGAGTTTTTACGTTTCTTATCTCATTTTCTTGACTGTATTTGCTTCGAAATTCTAGGAAACATCTGCGCACCGATAAATGCAGAGCCGATAGCCTGTGCCCCCTTATCTAGTGTATATTGTCAAAGAGGGATTTCATTTCTGAGGTTTATGTTGATTTTTACTGTGGGATTGTTCTGGTGAAATATCTTATCGCTCATACAACGAAAGTTTACTGATTTATGGAATCGGGATTTCCAAGGGTTATGTTGGTTTAACTGTGAGACTGTTCTGGTAAAATATTTAATCACCGATACAACAATTGGGTAGATTTACTTAATCACGGTAGAAGGATTTTCTGAGAAAATGCTTTTGTTAACTAAAAGGTTAGGACAGTTCTGGTAAAATATCTTATCATTGATACAACGAGGGGGAGATCTGAGATCACAAAATGAACTGTGATTAGATGAAAATGATTTAATACCTTTTACGATAACTGTAATTGGATGAAATATTGTATGACATCACGCAACATTATGTATGCACTCTATACCCTTTTCCTTTCCGACCTTTATTGTTAGTGTTCGAAGTGAAAAAAAATCTCTCTCTAAAAAGCCCTTTTGGAACCATGTTCTGTCATAATGCTGATTTCAACTACAAGCGCAAATGTAAGCCTTTAAATAATATTCCCAAGAAAATGTGTTTTAATGCAAACGAACTTCCGCAGATTGAAATCGAATAACGCCTCACTGCTCCTCAATTGTCGAATTTTGCCATGTGAACGCCATCATTTCCTCACACGCACTGCCTCGTCAATTGGATGGCACTCTTTATAAGAGCCTCTGCACTCTCCTGCGTGCGGACGCCTGCGCAGGCTCTGATACACGCCGGAGACTCCATTCGCATTCCCAGATGTCCAGCTACGTTTTCCCATAGTGGCATAGGCACTTAACGGTTACGTTATTTTCATTTGAACGCCCCTTATTCAATAAAATTCCGTTAATCAAAACACACATTTCTCATCTCGCCCGTACATTCTACAACACACTTTCTTACCACGAAAAACCCCTTAATCAAAGTCCAAACACTTTTTTGCACACAACTGCGGTATCCACCCATACCCATGTCAAACATGTAACAACTACTTTAATTTATACCCCCCTTAAAACTTAAATTTTTCAAAAGTCAAACAAATTTCTTTCTCAACTAATAGTAATTCTGCGCTGGCTCAGTACCAACTAATACTAATTCAGCTTATTCCAACTTCAAATCCATCAAGCGTTCGTTCATATTTGATTGCACATTCGGCCAGTTTCATTACATCTCAACTGCTTTTCCTTGCAACTTCATAATCTTGACCGTTACTGAGGTGGTGCCACTGCAGTGGTGTTTAGGAAATAGATTTTTTTTCCTTCCTTTCTCTCCTACCCTCTCCCTTCAGGAAAGGTGTTATAAAATGCTTAATTTCTCTATTTCTCCTTATCATAAGATCATTATATTTCATATTATTAAATTTTAACTACCACTACCTTTTTTTTTAAATATCGATCTTGCATTACTATATAAATCATTTTTAAGAAAATCTCGAAATACTTGTGTTTTGGGTAGAAAAAAAATTAAAAACTTAGAAAAAAAATTGTCTCTTTCCTTTCTCTCTTCCTTTTTTGTCTTCTGCTCCGTGCTTCGGCACAAAGCAATCTGTCTGTTGTTCCTTCTTAATGTTTTAAAATGAAACACGAGTAAAACGCCTGCCCAGGTTGGTACTTAAAAGAATTATTTGATTTTGTTATACAATGACATACGAGTAATGAAACCATGGGCAGTCTTCAAGAAATTTTTATGCTAAATTTTCAACTCTTTTTTCTAATTTTTTCAGACGTCTAGATCACCTCGAGACAGTTAGTGATTTTTTTCTTTCCTAAGTTGTTTACTGTCTTTGGTAAAATCAGGAGACGCGCCCCCGGTAGACCTTAACCATCCTTCTCTATTTCCGACTCTCCCTCTTGTCGTCCAGTTTTCAAATTTCCCCATTTTTTTTTCAAGCGTCTACACCTCACACATAATCTTGTTACATATTGCTTGACGTAGCATAGCCATATTTGACTCTTGCGCCGTAAACGTCTACTTTCACTCACTCACTTGTCTTGGGAGAAAATTAACAAATTAGTGTCATCATGAAACGTAATATAGGGAAATTTTACAACATTCATATGACAGCATTGAACAAACGGCTTTTACAAATATTTCTTTTTAAAATGCAGCTCCTTAAAATAGTACAATTGACACCACTGTTATAAAAGTTTGATTGTGTTATTAACTTCGCACTAAAAAGCAAAACGATGATTATTGGCGATGGACTTCATAATTCTGAACCTCAGTAAGAGAATATGAGGAATAAGTGACTACGAGAATACTTGTGATCTGAAATTCTACTCTCCATATTTCCACACCACGCCAACGTACATCAACACCACTAAATGGAGGACTTTTAGGGAATCAGGACCAAAACCATCCCTTGATAAAAAAAAAAAAATGCCATGACCTTTCGGGTATAACAACCAGTAACTATGTGAGAATATAATGAATAAGGGGGAAATATTTTCAGCAAAATACATATATTTTTTCTCCAAAACTTCTACCCAATGTACTTACTTTTTTGTAGTTACATAAGCCTTCCTTCATGTTAGTTATTTTTGTAAAGACTGTAGGAAAAATTCAATCGGCAGAATTGTCATTCCAACTCCGGAACTGAATTCAGGGTGGGTAACGGTGGGCGCATTTGTGACATCTTCTGCGGTGTTACTTAGGATCTGAGTCATTGAAACTCAATGAATGTACATCCAAGAAAGAGTTAGTTAAAAAAAATTAAAATAGTTTTTTCATATTATAAAATGGCTACAATTGTTATGAATGTCTATAGGTTACTAACTCGTGACCGGAATCCAAAATTATAAGTGAAATTTCAACTTATCTCAGCAACAAAGAATTGGATCCGAGTCGAGAATACTTATAAATAGAGTCTGTATCAAATATCAGCTTTCCGATGCGCACTCTTATATCAGTAACTTTCGATCAGTTCTTCTCAGAACTTTAAAACGCCAAATTTCGCTATCTCATCATTTCCTATTCACTACACTTTCATATATTTAGCAATGACGGCTTACATAAGACACAGTATATACACAAGGCAAGGTTCTTGAATCAAATAACGTCATAAAGCAGCCCAAAACATTACATGGAAGGGAAAAAAGCGCGATAATTAAAACAATTAGTTTTATTTTCTCTTTCACTTTTCAGACAAATCATGAAATTGGAAAGACTTCAACAGTTGAAAATTATGTATCTTTGCTTTTTCGAATTTAAGACATCATTTACATATTTAGAAAACTAAATTTCAATCTCTCAAATGCTCCAAAGGAATAAGAATCTTTTCGTTAATTTTGTTTCCGAGTTTATATGAAACTTGGAGAAAACTTATCTTAATTTAAATGAAAAATAAAGAAAACTTATGTTTAGTTAATAATATGGGGGAGGGATCCTCCGATAAACCAAAATAAAATTTCTTTTTTGATATGATAACAATGTTTTATGTTAGATTAGTATTCTGTTGAATTCAACTGCAATAGATATTCTTTGAATTAATTATAATTCTAAGCTAATATATGTGAACTGTATTACCTTGAAACTATAGCGCTTATTAAGTGAAAAAGTTATCCGCGGACTTGGTCAGAAAATTGAAAATGTCCGATTTAAATTTTTAATTGTTTGGAAAAAAAAAAAAAAAAGGCAAACGTCATCGCTCATAAACTGTAAAATTCTACAATGTTTAATAAATTACATAGCTTAATTATGGATTTCAGTTTAGTTTTTATTAACGTCGCATTAAAAGCAACACGAGGCTATTGGCAACAGACCTTGTAAACTTGAACCTCGGTCAAAGACGAGGATGACACCTGAGCGGGCACACCCTCTCCTACTTAATTATTGATTAATTTAATTAAAATTTTACATGATTTGTTTTCGGATATCAGTTAAATAAAAATAAATTATATGAAAATTTCTCCCCTACTACTGAATTAATCATTTATGGTCATATACAGTATTTGTTACAGTAATCATTTGCAATAAATGGGAAACTGTGATGCAAAGTATAAAGAAAAATAATGGGATGCGATGCAATGGTAGTATTTAGTGGCGCAAGAGCCAGATGTGGCTATGTTGCGCCAAACAAAGAGTAATTGTGGTCCAAGTGTTTGAAAAATGAAAAACAGGTAAAAATTGATTGACAAGAATGAGGGTTGAAAATATAGAAGAATATCTAGGGCAGGGGTGGCGAAACTTTATGTGTCAACGAGCCATTTCTTCTAAAAAAAAAAAATGTTTAATGAGGTCACAGGCGTGCCGTCAAATAATTTTGACTTCGTGGTTATTGGGAAAGTAATAATACTAAATAATATCAACTCAAAATTCTTTATTTACTACAAAAAAAAAAAAAAAAAAAAATACATTTTGCAATGTTTCAGTTATACTCGTAATTCAAATTAAAGTAACATTCGTGTGACTTCTGTTCTTACAGATTAGATGACAAATAACTTATATTAGAGTTGTAAGATGTTACTTTTAGTAGAATGCATGCTGAACTGGAGTCATCTGTAAAACGGTTTCTAAGAGAGTCTTTAATGTTCTTTATCTCTGAAAATAATGACTTGCAGGATAGGTGAATGAAAATATGGCTAAAATAGAACGAGCCAGCTTCTGCAAACATTTAAATGTGTCTGGTAGCGAATTCTATGTTTCCAACATTTTGTCATTGACATTTTTACTTATATTGCTTGTCAATCTTTCTGTTTCAATTAATTCCGACTCTTTCCTTGTTTCAATAAATTTTTGAATCTATATTGAACTAGACTAGAAATTAATCAGCTTCCAACCAACCGAATAGGGACAAGTTCAGTTTATCAAATGAAGTCAGATTAGGATACATAATAAATTTGAGTCCTTTCGATAATTCTGGGAAAATCTCGCTGAAAATTCATTGATAGAAGAATCAATTACAGAAATAAATTCTTCAGCGACAATTTCTTCGCCTGGTTTCTCATATATAACCTAAAACGATGTTTTTTTTTTTTTTTTTCAAGTTTGGAAAATACTTGTAGTTTCTTGTAATATCATTCCTGTGAGTGAGAAAACATGCAGTTAAGTGTCAAAAGCGCGAACGAGATCTATCATGACGATAATTGTTTTATTTGTTCCTTGAATCTTTACGTTCATTTCATTAAAGTGTTGGCATATGTTTGGAAAAAACATTAATTTTGAAAGCCACATTACATCCAACAACTGTGAGTATTGTTCAATTTCCCCTCAATTTGCAGAAACAGTCAGATTTCTTCCAGACAATCAACATATCTTTGAAGTCCCTCTGATATATAAAGGCATGTATTCTCAGTCTAGGGGAGTTCTCCAAGTGTAGCGACTCTCAATTTATTAATAAACCACATTATTCAGATATTAATTGTTTTACAATTCAACCTGCTCCAACATCTACACAATATGAAAAGTTTACTCTAGCATATTTCCTTATATCTTATTATCATATCTTTTCCCATTTATTTCTCTTAAATAAGAATTCAGTAAATAAAAAGTATCAACATCTGAGATTAAAGTAGAATGGTTAAATAAAATTATGAATTCACCATACTTACTTATATTGTAAGAGGATAGCATACGTTATCCTGAAACAGATATGATTTTTAATTAAATAACCAATTCACATGACTTTTTTCTAATATCTAAGTCATAGTGTTTATTTCACAAATTTCAAATAAGCACACATAAAATATGTACACATTAATCAACTTTATTTCCTCAAACTAATGTACAGTTAAAGATATAAGATCACATTAAAATATCATTCTTTTGTTTTTAATTGATCCTCAAGCTTTTCAAATTCTTTTTGTGCTATTTCATCCAACTCATCCGTCACCTTCAACAAAGAAAAATATATGCAAACACAGTTGTAGATACACTGCAAAGTACAAAATTAACTACTAATTTTTATTAATATATAATTCCTGTTAACATATAAAAATTATTGATTTTTTCACTTTGTAATTATTTCAATAATCATATAATTATACAGATTTATTAAACCCATAAAATTCTAAACTGTACTAATTTCAATTATTTTTATTCATAGGTATAACATATTTTAATATGAGAAATATAGTTTAGATTCACAAAAGTATTATTAAATATTGAATAATTCTTTAACATAATTTTTTTTTAAAAAAAATATTTTTCATGTTTAAACTATACCTGTATTACTCCTTTGACTTCTGGAATATAAAACTGAAGCATATTTTCAACACCACTTTTTAATGTTACTACAGAACTAGGACAGCTAGTACATGCTCCTTGCATTTTGAGCTTAACAATACCATCTTCAAAACCCTAAAATCAATTTGAAAAATTATATTTTATATCATTTAAGAATTTGGGTAAATTTTTAAGCATACATGCATTTTTTTTTTATCAACAAATTGTGAAAGTTTTACAAATACTTCATGAATTGAAACAAATATTTCTGATGCTAAATAAAATTATATTTGAAATAACTATAGTGGATTTTTCTGCCCACCTATTTCTGTTACTAATTTCTGAAAACTGCATTGCTATCATCTTTAGTTCCCACCTTAACTAACTCAATTTTCTGGAATGCATCACATGCACAGGTAATAAATACTAATATGCAAATCTTGGATACTCATATTTTTTACTGATGAATTTAAAATATATTTCCTTCTTTAAAATATATTTCATATTTCATTCATATAAAATTAAAGCTATAGTTTAAAAAAAACTCAATTCTTTCAAAAAATGACAGTAATTAAACCAGCAGAAAAATCACAATGCACAAGTAGAAAATTTTATTCATATCTTTGAAAAGAACAAAAAGTAAAGCTAAATTAAATCATTACATGAGAAAAATATAGATAGCTTTAGACTTTCATAATTAAAATGCATGATAAATTTTCATGAAATTAAAACTTTTTATGACTTTATGATGGCTACACTAAATAATGGAAATTCTACACAGCCCTCTTATTACATGTTTTGGACATTCTTGATAAAACATTATCCAATATGATCAATATATAAAAACTGTTCAAAAAATCTTACCAGTTTTAAGATTCAACAGATTACTGGTACATTAATAATGGATTATATTTTCTATATCTTCAAAACATCCAATATAAAACAATTTTTATGATGTGTAACATCATTCAATTAAACATTTCCCTTTAAGTAGAAAATTTGCTATATAGTATTCTTCACATATACCAATAAAAATAAGTTCTAAGGAAAGAAAATGTAACTTTGTCTAACAAAAGGTGTAAAAATATTTTTATTAAATCTAAGCAAGTTTACTTTCAGGTACTTCAGGAAAAAAACACAATTAAAATTTCTATAAAATTACATTTTACTGATAACAAACAAAAATTAACAGTCATAAAATTCATCATGTATGTTGCATCTGATGAGATAAACAAATGATTATAAATAAATAAAAAACTCTCTAGATGCATTTCTTTATTTTATTTTTGAAATGTGTAAAAATAAGAAACTTTTTAATCACAAAATAAATTACCAGAAAAACATCTTCGTTTCTTATTTTATATACCATAGTTATTCATTTGATTATAAATTAAAAATACAAAGAACTGGATGATATCTTCAAAATACCTTACTAAAAATATGTAAACTAATTTTTTAGTAAAAACAATTTAATTTTTTATCAACATATTATAAGAATATTAAAAATACAAGCTATATATTGGTTTAAAATATTAAAGTACAAATTTATTTATATTTATATTTTTAGTATATATATATACTTTTTTATTCAAAATAATTTTTAAACATCATTAACTTACCATATATATTATATCTCCTCCATCTTCTTGAACTACTGGACGAATTCTTGTTTCCAATAATTCTTTGATCATCATAACAGTTTCATCATCACTAGGATCAAAATCTAATAATAAGAAAAACATTTGTGTAAATTGGGCATACATTTTAAAACATTAATATTTAACTGATTTTAAAAGTAATAAATTCATTTTCATTCAAAGTAGATTAAAGAAGATAAGTAAAGAACACATCTTTAGTTTAACAGGAAAATACAGTTAAATAGAATTTGATAAATTGAATG
>BMAW01131525.1:0-106902 GCA_019974015.1 Nephila pilipes
TTCCTTAAAATTAAAGGAAAACATCACACCTTTAATTCACTTATTTTATTACTAAGTAAATATAATTTACTCAATATGGTCAAATTTATCCTTTACTGTGGCCTTTTGTTCATTATTGAAGTAAAATTTTTATTCTGAGTACATTCATATAAGTTTCATTTCTTTTTCAAGACCAATTGATCATTCCTCCTCCTTCGAACTTTCAAAATACTCCTGACCCTGATGACTTTCCTTTAAGAAACAACCCTTTTTGCAGATTTATTGCTATAAAGAGGTTTGGTCTTAGACTTCACATAACTCTCAAACATCCTGCGGATAGGCCTCTCTCTTCAAGAAATGCTCCTCCTCTTTCAGACAGCTCCTCATTTCCTCCAACTTCTCTTGAAGACAATATTACATGTGATATTTGTTCCACAAAGTGTAGGACAATGAAGGAACTACTAGTCCACAAGCAATCTGTTCATCACATATCTGTCAATAAACAAGAAAAATCATCTCTATTAGATATCCAATGGAAAATTCGCCACCCCACCCCCATTTCAGAAGATGTCATCCTAACACAAGAAGATCTCACAAACATGGATCTACTAATCTCTGAGTTGGGAAACTCGTTGAGATATGTCTTCCCTCTACCTGATTCATTTTCATGACCAATTGTTGTCTGTCATCGAAATTTCAAAACGCAAAAACGGTTTACGACAAATACTCCATTAAAAAGCATCTTTCAATATTCCACAGGCTGCAAATTTCCAAAGTTGAATTCACCAGTTCAATTTGTCTCCAAAGAATAGCCAAAAAACCTTCCAGTCATCCTTGTCTCAAAAAATTCTTTTCCCATTCAATTAACGATTCCTCTTTTTGTGGTGGCAAATGGAATTCCTCAATTTGTCCATTTTTTGCCACTTCAAAAATTGGTCTCGATCTGCATTCTAGAATCCACAAAAGACAAGCACTCTCCTCCATGGGTACGCCTATCAAATCTTTTCCTACCCTCAAACAAAGAAAACAATCAAAACTAAATAAAATAGTCCCTCTTCTTGTTGGTGATCCCGGAGACTTTCCTTAAGATCAACCGCTTCCCCTTTTCCAAGGGCCCTCTGACATTACCTCTTCTAATACTTCTCGACAAGACCAAGATATTTCCTTAATAGATATTCCAGAACCCTCTCTTCTAAATTTATTCATCGAGCCCTTGGATACTTTAAACGATGAAGACTTGGATGAACAGTTTCGTCTACTTGAAAAAATACACGAAGACTTTATCTCAACCATTCAAGACTATTTCCACTTGAAAACCTCTTCTTCATCCGAAGAGAGCACTGGAGGAAATCCTTCTGTTCCCACAAAGTCCCTGGTTGATGAAACACAGGCAATTCAAAAGGCATTCTCCTGGAACAGAAGAAAGTGTATGACAACGTCAACACTGCCAGGAAAAAAAATTCATAAGCACCACAACAAAATTGAAATATGGTCAACTCTTCGCCATTAACACAGATAAAACAAAAAACTTAAAAACTCAAGATCCTTTTAGGTCATTATATTTTACATAGTGAAATTTAAGCTACCACTATTTTTAATTATTAAATTTGCATTACTATAAAAAGTGTATAAAAACCCCTCAAAATACTGTTATTTTCGGCAGAAAAAAATTTAAATTAAAAACTTGAAAAACAAAATATATGTCTCTATCCTTTCTCTCGTCTTTCTTTGCCATCTGCTGTGTTCTGCTCCGTGCTTCGGCACAATGTAATCTGTTTTTCCTTCTAGTGTTTTAGAATGGAACCAGTGTAAAACCTTTCCCGAACAACCAACGATTCCACTCACCGCAATAGCGTTATTTAGTTACCACGTTCACCGTTACTTAAACACCACAAGATCACTTTTCTCATCCATAAATCACTAACTGAGCTCTCCGGCTCACTGTGGCCAATAAATGGTTATCTCTAAAAACACATCTATAGCTGACTCATAAAATTAAATGATGTTTATAATTACAAATAAGTATGCTTTGAATTTTTCCTTTATGTGAAAGAATAAATCTTGATACTTTAACAACTTGGTACTTTGAAATATTTTTCTAAGTCAAAGTTGAAATTGCAGACAAAAAAAAAAACGAAAGTGCAATGACAGCATATTACCAGACTGCATCTAACACGGAAGCATCCATATAACTAAAAATATCAAATTGGCACACCTATATACATATTACTGACACTTGTTCTTTCGTCATGTATTATAAGGTGACCAATTTTTTTACAATGAAAAGGAGGAAGAAAAAATTTAAGAAAAAAATACAACGTAAATAAATGAAACATTTTATTAATTTAAACAAAAATACACTAATTATTTTTACATCCCTTTTAATTATTTAATTAAACGAGTATTTCTCCATTGAATGAATGAATTTTTCCATTGTTCTAATTTATCAGAATTTAAATATACATTAAGTCTTCTAATTTCTTCAAACAGACAATTGTCATCGATTTTAATATGAGGCACTTCTTTCGATAAAAATTCGACGCAATTAACAATATTTGTCAAGTGTACTTGAAATGAAGTTAAAAAACACAGTTAAAAACTTATTTCCTGTGATATTGGTTTCAGACCATTCTTCGACATGTTCAAAAGATGTTTGGTAAAAATTCCGCACTTCTTTAATACACTTTTCAATTATTCTTGGATTTGATTCCCCTAAGTTTGACAATTTTCTTTTTATTATTAAAGGAATAAATTTTTCTTCAAATCGTGATTTTCATGTTGAAGTACAAACTCGCACAAAGTAAGACTAACTTCTGTGGGTTAAATATGTTCACCTTCAATCTTTTGAATCGCTTTATGAAAAATAGATGCCTGATTATGTACAAAAAACATTGATATCTCCGATAATTTCTAATTGAAAAAAGATTCCTGAATTTTGAGCATCTTTTTAAACTTAAAAAAATACCACTCATTAAAACACACATAGCTTACCTCTCACCCTCAGAGTTTTCAACACTCTACTCTTTCACGAAAACAACTCATTCTAGCACAAACCATCTTCGCTCACAACTGCGGCTTCCACCCATTCCCATATGAATCGTGTCAAAATTATTTTAACTTACACCTTCCTTAAATTTTTTATCTTCACATTCACTCACTCACACCCATAGTACCTCTCTCAGTCAACTAGACCACAAGATGTGCCTTATTCAACCAGCTATGAACCAGTAACTTAACCTACACCACCCCCAAGCCATCATCCTTGATTCATGTGTAGCCCTTTTGGCTCGCGACTTTAATCTTAGGTCTTTCAACATCTTTTCTTCTGAAAAGACTTTTTTTTTGACTTTATCTCTTCCCTATCCTTAAACTCTCTTTTAGTATTTTAAAATTACATATAAAAAAAGAAGAAAAAATGATACATTTTCGGGGGGTGAAAAAAAACTTATTTTAAAAAAAATATAAATGATACATCTTCGGATGTTAAAAAAAAAACTAATTTAAATAAAAAAAAAATTATACAACTTTGTTGGAAAAAATAAATAAATAGAAACAAATCTCCCCCAAAAGAAAGAAAAAAAATCATCCTTTTTCTTTTCTCTTTCTATTTTTCTTCTATACATTAAACTAAGCGCTACGGCGCGTCGTAAACTGCTAGTTAATTTCTTATCTTGCTGTACAAAATGAAACCAGAGTAAAATGCCTGCCCAGGCTAACACTCGATGTATCATATGACTGCTGCTGTGTCTATCTAAAAAGAGAAAGAACAAAATATTAAAATTTAAGGGAGTGAGAGTAAAAATATGAAAGACTTTTATATGAGTATAACTGAGCAAAATTAAAAAAGTGGTGTTCTTTTTGCTCTGCACTGATTTCCATTAGTGTTTCGATTATAGCGAATTTTTTGTTTGCTTGACCTTTTACTGCTCGAATTTCGTGTAAGTTTGTGAGAAGTCCAGGTATAATTGTAAATATTTCACCAAGGGCTTTGATTTGGTCTATTGCTTCAAAAATACTATTAAAAGGATTTTGCTTATGAGTATGTGCGATGAAGTGTGGGATGATTTTGGAGGTATTTGGTGTTTCGTTCGTGTTCAGCGCCATCTGTGTTGTAGAACTAACAACATTTGTATATGTAAAGTTTTCTCGTAATTTAGTATCGTTAATTGCGTTATTTTTTATTATTGATCCTTTTGGTGGTTTCAGGAATAATTTACAACCACCGTATGAGGCGGAGTGTCCGATTTCTTTACAGTTAATACATTTAATTTTGGTAATTTTGCCTGCAGTCGTTGGTAATTTTGCTTAATTACAGTCGTTGGTAGCGTGAGCACCGCACATTTTATACATCTGGGCGTCATATGGCAGTTATCTGAGGTGTGATGAAATAAATTGCAGTTGAAACATTGTGTGACTTTGTTACTACGGTAGTCATCTACAGTAATGGTCATATAACAGATACGGTTTAATTCATAGATTTTTGACTAATTTCATTTCTGGTTAAAGTAATTAAAAATATTGGAAGGGGAATTTTTGTTCGACGGTTAGTTAGTTGATTTATTCTTTTTGGGTTGAAGCCTTAATTCGATTAGTTCATCATTAATATCCCGAATTTCCGTAAGCTTTGAAAAATAATTTTAAGAGGAAGCAAATTTTTAGGCTGTATTACATAATATTCGTAGGGCTTAGTAGTTAGAAGATTAACTAGTGTTCGATATTCATCAGAAGAGTTTGTGTATAACTTTATGTATTCACCAGAGAGTCGAGTTCTTAAATTTGGTAAAACAGTGATAAGTTCTTCGAGATGTTGTCTGTAATTTCTGCTTATTTTAAGCATTATTGAGGGAGGTAAATTTTTAGCATTTATCGTTTTTTGAGTTCGGTTAATTATTTGTTGATCATCATTACTGTTGTCAGGAATTGTTTCATCATTAACTGTTAGTCCTTGAAATTTAGAGTAGATATTTTTAGGTGTAAGGAGGGAGTTATTCATCTTTTTACAAGTTTTATTTTTTGGAGGGGTGATAAAACATTCATCTTTACGTTTTTGAGCAATTTTGTTTGGGGTGTTAAGAGGGGTGTGGTGGGTAGGGCAGCCAGCAGTTGAAAAAGGCGCTAGAGAAGCTTACTCACTTTCGAGTAATTCCAGTTTCTTGTTCGTTTTCTTGATAAAAGTTGTGGCAACTATATAATCTTTGTTGTTGTGGTCCACGTGATAGGAATCGAGGAGAACCAGTTCAGATTTAAAATTTTCTCTGATTGAAGAGTTCATCTGGATCTGATTTTCAATTTCTTTTCTTCTGTAACAGGGGGAGCTGGTGTCGTCGGAATTTGTTGAAATGGAAGAGGTGGTTGATCTTGAATCGGCATTGAAATCCATTTCATTTTGCTGGTCATAGATCGTTTCCATGGTCGGTATCCAGTAAGGTCAGAGTAGAATGGAAAGAATTTGCGGAAAAAGCACTAAACAGTGCTGTTTGTTCCGAAGCGGTGATCCAAAGTTAATGGGTTTCTCTATAATCAATTTAATGGAGATATACTCGTATACATGGTTTATTTTCAAAAAATAATAAAACCTACACGACTCCGGTACGTGCCTTTTAAGAACCAACTCGCCATCTTTCTTTTAAATGTACACGGCTTCACCTTTCGGAGCGCCGTTTCAGGTAGTTAGCGAAGAGTGGATTGCAAAATCAGACGACGATGTAGAGCAGAACTCTTAATTGGGGAGTTTTAATTAATTTAGTGGTGCTGGATGTTTTAATTGCATCCTGCATTTTTTGTGTGAAATTTAGAATAGTGTTATATCATTAATGCAGGCGTTCCCGGGTAGCAGTTCGGTAATGGTCTTACTGAATTTAGTCCAATTGGTTGTAGTAAGGGATTGGAGGGGGGGAGGGGAGAAGTTATCAAGAAAAATTTCTAATATTACTGGATTACGATCGCTACAGAGTTCAGTTAAATTATCACAATTAAAGTTAGGAATATTTTTAAGAATCGCTAAATCAATTATACTATTAGAATGATTATTATAAGGGAAGTGGGTAGGGGAGTCGGAAGCAGCAATTAAGAAATGACGACCTGATCTGTTTGATTTGCCTCTATTCCAAAAAGGATGTTTTATGTTAAAATCTCCGATCAAGATGTCTGTAAGGTTATCAGACAAGATGGATTCGAGGTCAGACTGATTAATTAAATTTTAAGGGATTGATGGAGGAAATTGTTATATTTTTCTTATTGCGAGTTTCAGTGTGAATTGTGGTGTTTTCCGATGTCGAAGTGTTTTTAATGATTAGATGGAGTGTTTGATGATTAATGCTCTGCCTCCGCCTCGATGAGAAAGACGATCGGTGCGGTGGACAGTGTAGTTGGGTATGCGTAAGGAGTTGGGGGGGTGAGAAGCATTTCCTGTAAGCCAATGATATCGGGGTTATGTTCGATGATAAAAAATTTTAACTCTTCTATTTTATGTTTAATGCCATAGGCATTCCAGCTAGCTATTGTGAGTGAGGGGGAGAAATTTAGTGGGGCGTTAAAAATTATGACCAAATTTCCAGTAATTGTGGAATAGTATCAAAAACAATTTCAAATTTGTGGCATGTGTCATTGTTATTTTTTAATTTGATGCTAACATTTTTGAGGAGTGACATGCATTGGATGAGTTTTTTTGGATTAAAGAGGTTTAATAGATCTTTGAGGTCAGGGGCAAAAGAGTTGGGGATTTCAAGTGGGCGTGAAACAGTGGCGGGTGTGGAAGTTTCGGGTTGCTGTGCAGCCCGAAACTTCCATTATTGTATTAGTTTCCAAACAGTATTATAAACTATATTAGTTTCCAAACAGCCCATACATTTATTATCCCGGTTTAGCGGTCCAGAGTACATATTAATCAGAGACATAAAAAAAACCTATCTTTCTCAATCAAGAACTAAAATATAATCTGAATATATTCCCCATAATTCCATGCGCTATCAAATTTTAGACGAAGTATGCCATCTCCTTTATTTTTGCGGTATTGAAATAAACTATTTTCAACACACTTCCAGAGACTACTCTCATAAAACTGGAACATAGCGCCCTCTGGAATAGACCATTGCGTTACCAAATATAACAATCCAAATGTCACATATCCGCTATTCGTGAGTAATATATGGACATCTTTGTACTTTCTGGCCATCAGGTCAAAATGGGTTCTTTCCGGCGTACCGGAACGAAGTCCTGCATAGCGATTGAAAACTTGAACCAATTCTCGAGTTCTTTAAAAAACAATTGTTAACCTTCTTCAACAAGATCCCTCAAATTCCTAATGAATTACTACAAAATCTACCAGCATATAATGCAACTATTGCGTCATCTCAAAAAAGACCACGAGCCGCACTGGGACACATTTACCAGCCTTTCCCAGTATTAAAAAGGCTGAGAAATCATTGAAGCAATTCGATAGTGATATCCTAAGCGTTTTTAAAAGAGTTATACCATTTTTAAGCAACAGAAACAAGTTTGACCACCAGGCGTCGCTAGTGGCTCTGTTGTATCTAACTTTTCAACCTCATTGTCGTCGCGTTTTAAAGTTTTCTCTCTAATATCGCAATATATTCCGCTTAGTTGGAATCGGAACGGCATTTCTTAATAATTTCATTTAATTTTAATATTTTAATCATCAATTCTAAACTTCTCTTCCTCCCGTGAACTTCAGAGTTCTCGTAATCGACTTCTTTTTCGAAGTCCCGTCCCTTTCTCATAGACATACGAATACTGACGAGCGTCAGCTTGTGTTCGCATTTGCTCAAATTGATGGAATTCGTATGTAGGAGCAAATAGGAGGATGTCACCCGAAAGCCTACTTAAGCCAGTTAAACACCAGTAATTAAACCTTCACCACCCTCAAAGCCATCATTCTTAATTCATGTATAACCTCTTGGCTCGCGACATTAATCTCAGATCCTCCAACATTTTTTCTGGTCATAGATAGTTTCCATGGTTGGTATCCAGTAAGGTCAGAGTAGAATGAAAAGTATTTTCGAAAAAAGCACTGTTTAGTGCTGTTTGTTCAGAAGCGGTGATCCGAAGTTAATGGATTTCTCCATAATCAATTTAATGGGGATATACTCGTATATATGGTTTACTTTCAAAAAATAATAAAACCTAGACGACTCCGGTACGTGTCTTTTCTGAACCCACTCGCCATCTTTCTCTTGAATGCATACGGCTGCCCTTTCAGAGCACCGTTTCAGATATTACAAGATTGAAAAATTATTTGATAAGATTGACGTTGATGTTGAAATTCAATGGGTATTGCAATTTTTTTTATTAAAGGAAGGACATGTTAATAAAAAATTTGCAATAATCGACGCTATTATGGAACAAAATGATGATTAAATCCAATACCACTTTTTATTAAATTTCAGATATAGTCATATAAATTGCAATTTTATTTTTGCTCTCATTCTTTTATTTTTCAAAATTTCATTTTCCATTTCAATTATCAGGCAAATACATCCGCCCCCCCCCCATATACCTTTTTTCACTCCAATTGGAGCATTAGAGAACCAATTGGAGCATTAGAGAACCTCTCGTCTCAGCCTTTCGCAACACCAGCTCACTCAACTTTCTCAAGCAGCAAAATACACCATCACAACTTGAACTGTTCATCCAGATTCCACTACATAGAAAGAAAAATGTTCGTCCTCCAAAGCCTCATAATAGTTACCAGAATCGGGCTAGAAGAGCGCTTCGCGCTCTAGGCGCCTATGGAATTCAATGTCAACGTTATGATGACAAAATTTCTTTGAAAATGCTAGCATTTAGAGTACTATAAATGTTGGAGTAGTTCCATTCGACAAACAAGCAAAGAATGGGTAAAAATAATTGAAAAATCTGCAATCTATCGCTTATTCTAAACATTGATTCCATTCATCAGTTTTATTCAAAATAGACTGAATTTTTTCAATAAAAATATTTGACACTTTAATATTAGTTCTAAACCTTTTCCAGAACACCATCCCAGATATATTCAATTTTTTTCACCCTGAATGGAAATTATTTTTTGAAAACTGTCGTGGGCACATAATTGATTAATAAAATAAAACTAAAAGTTCTGACCAAATTCTATATTCATACAATGCTGTTTGGATTTAAAAATTCTAATTTCGTTTTTAAATATCAATATTTATACCAAATATAAGGACAAGACACGCATGTTATAATATAAACAACGAAAACAAATGTATGAACATGTAATGATTAAGAGGAAAAGTGCTAACACACTCCAATAATTTTATTATATTTATTTATTCAATGAGAAAGTAAAAACCTGTTGTTCTTCTGTTAATTTAAAGTATTGGACAGTACATGTGGTTCAAAATAAATTTGAAAATAATACAAAAGAAAGATAAACAATTTCGTGAAAGTTAAAGAAAGAAGTAATTCCTTTGAAGTAGAACTGTGAAATACGTTACGAGACCTCGCTATCTTGTTACAGAAGTAATATGCATAGAATGAACAATGAATCAATCTGTTTTTGAAAGGTACGTGCAATGTAATTGCAACAAGATCATTTAAAATATCGCCAAGTTAGTTTTAAATTTCTACTTATTATTCGTGATGAACTAGGCAATATTGTAACGAGTGTTAGGAGATTTCGCGATTTGGTGAAGCTAGTCTGCAATGCCGGATTAGAGAATACGCAATTAAAGCAACTGGTTAGGGCATTAAGTCTCGGGAGCACTAAATTCCCAGTCCGGAATTTTTCTGATAGGACACCGTGGCGAAATAAACAACTCTCACTCACTCTTATTCCTCACACAGAATTTTAAAATCCGGGTCCAATTACAAAAGTAGATAATGTTTTTGATTGTTTCAACGAGTTCTATTATCTAACGCAACGAGTATTCTAACGCAAGCACCTATGTCTTATAAACACTGTTTTTCAAGCTTAACAAAATGTCTTAAAAAGTTATGATTATTTTAAGTACAATATATATTGTTTCTTAATCTTAAAATCAATATATATAATATTTTTATAAGAATTAAAAAATTTAGCATATAATTAAAATATTTTTTATAGAATGATTTTATCTTGCCTGAGAAATAGCGGTTTGTTCGTAAAAAGAATTCCAATCTAGATCAGACACGATTCGCTCGCTCAGTTTTTAAAATTGTGTTAGCGGATCTCAAAATGCTGAATTTTGGATTGTGCTTCTCTGTTTATGGAACATATCCATTTAATTCGCTACTGATTATGGACCATAACTGAAAAAAAAGTGTTTTAAAATTTACTAAATAATTTTCGTTTTGGATGTCAGTTCCCCAGGAAACAAGTTTGTTCGATAGCAAATTATAATTTTTATAATTACTTTTTTCACATTTTATCGAATTCAGCATTGTTCAGTTTAGGCAATGTGCTGGACACTCCATTTCTTTTATTTCAATTAAGCTGAGAAGTGGAATTGAAGGGTAAAAAAGGATTGGCACCAACAACCCGGGGAATAAAATAAAATTAAATAAAAACAACAATAAAGCAGATGAGTAACAAAAATGTAAATCATAGTGAATGAAGCTAAGAAAAAACTACAAAAGAGGAAACACATATAAAAAGGAAACAAATTTGAATGAAAAAGAAAGCTAAGTAAAAAATGCCCTCCCCTCCCCCCCCAAAAAAAATAAATACTTATGTATCATTTCCTGTTATTCTTCCCAGCCCTCTCCTCCTCTTTTATTTTAAACTAAAATACTAGATGACGAGTTCGAATAACGAAAAAGCCAAGAGTTCTTATGTCATCAACCGGAAATTACAGAAAGCCTTCGGAAGAAAAAAAAAAGCAACAAAGTTGATAAAAATAATTTACGGAATATAATCGTATCACGTAAAAGAGTAAAAATAATCAGTGATTGTCGCGAGCGCTCAATTATTTTGTATAATTAAATAACGGTAATTCATCCCACCTTCTGATTTGAACCTTTTATGTCTATGTGTTATACGTCCAAATCATCAATAAACTGTTATAAAAACATGAATCTCTCCCAAAATTTAGAATTTGAAAATCGATCGAATGCAACATTAGTGGAGCTTCGCTTCGGGACATTTGGGTTAGAATTGAAATGTAGATTTATAAAGTTAAAATTGATGTTTGAATTTTGATTTGAAAGGTAATTGTTGATTTATCCGAGAAATTTGAACTCTACTTGAAAGTGTGAGTTGAGTAATTTTGAACTGTATTACTTGTATAAGAGTATTCTTATTGTTGATAGAAGTGAACTATTTTTTTTCTTGGTTGAATATTGAATTGAATTCAATATGGATGATTTTCTAAAGCTTAAAAATAAGTGTTCGATCTATAGGACACAATTAACTAAGTTGTTTACTAAAATCGAAACTGATCTTTATTATCAGGATTTTGACTTACAAACACTTGAAAGCAAATTGGAACTATTATTAATTAAAGATACTACTGTTAAAGAATTAAATTCTGAAACAGAAAAAAATCTGAAATAGGAAGAAATCGAAACAGAAATTGATAAATGTCCGAAATATGAAGATAAAGTTATTCTTTTCAAAACTAAACTGAAGAAACGTATTAAACAATTGCAACTGGAAAGAGATCAAAATTATTCTGTAAATAGTAGTACTTTAAATTCTTCAGAAGAAAATAGAGTTCGTATTCCTCCAGAAAAAAAAAACGGTAAAATTACCAAAACTTATTATTTCGAAATATTATGGCGATCCCGATAAATATTTAGATTTCATGAACTAGTACGAAAATCTTATTCATAATAATCCATCATTAAGCGTTATTGACAAGTTCAACTATTGAAAATCCTTATTAGGGTGGATTCGCCGCAAATGCTATAAGTGGTTTTAGTTTAAGTGAAAAGAATTCTGCAGCTGCCATTACACTTTTGAAACAACGTTTCGGAAATCAGGATATGTTAATTCATGTGCATTTAAACAATCTATTGAATATATCTCCTGTTAAGAAATATCCGATTTTCACGGATTATGTAATTTATATGATAGATGTTAAACCCAAATTCGCAGTTTAGAAGCTTTAGGGGTCTCTGAGAATACATATAGTTGTTTACTTTGTCCAATATTATTAAAATTGCTTCTTTCTGAATTAACATTAGAATTTACTCTCATTCAAGACAATGTTAAAAAAAAATGGGATGTTCAGACTCTCATAAACTTCCTGTGGAATGAAATTGAATCTCGCGAAAGAGAATTTCAAATACATAAATCAGAATTAAAACAAGTAGAAATAAAACCGCAAAGAGATATCAGAACTTACGGAAGAAGTAGATTTAATGATAAATATAAGTAAATATATCCCCCAGATGTTCAAGGGCACTTTACGGATCAGACATAGCTTCCGTTACAGAATTATTAACATGGACAAATGATTTATGCATTTTCTGTCAGAATAAACATCATAGGAAAGAAAATTGTAAAGCATTGAATGTAAACGAAAGAAAAGAAATTTGCAAACGTCATGGATTATGCTCTTTGCTTGATAAGCGAACATCGTTTAAGAGATCATGACGAGAATTCTTTTCCATGTTTATTTTTCTCGAAGATGCATAATATCGTGCTTTATTTTAAAAGAGCAAATAAGAAAACGGATACTTTGAAATCCTCTAAAACTGATAGCACAGCTTCAAAACCGGTCAATGTTGAAAGTACGGTTTCCAATCATGCGAATAATGGAGAAAGCAAAATATTATTGCGAACTGCTTCTGTTAAATTGGTTGGAAAATTATCGAATAAAGTAATTAGCTCTCTATACGATTCCATTAATCAGCGATCATTTATTCGAAAGAACCTTTCAAGACAGTTGTTTTTTAATAAAGTAGGTGAGGAGGAACGATAAATTCATACTTATGGCTCTAAGGTTCTTTAACGACCCGCGTGTGTAGATGGCGCTAGTAGTCATATTCTTGTTTACAATTTGTATTTATTATTCCTGTAGATATCAGCCAAGGAGCACGACGTACCAACCGTCGCTCAAATAAATATTCATTTTTTAGTATACAGTCCACAGCTCTTTGTTTGAATAGATAAGTTTCAAATAACTCAAAGTCTATTCATTAAACCCTTTTCACTAACAGGTTCCAACTCGAATAAAATGTGCTAGAGTCCAGATAAAAACAAGAGACATTCTTGATAAGGACGAGGTAATAATAGAAGCTTTGGAAATCGATGAAGTAATGGGTGCTCCCCTGGAATTTGCTCCTGTTGATTTAAAGAATTAAAAACCGAAGGAATTAATTTATGTGATGTTGATTATGGTGTTTTAGGAAGCGAAAAATTCTTTACATATTTGCGCAGATCATTATTTTAACATCATAAGGGGATAATTAAACGTTTGAATCCGAAATTAGTAGCAATCGGAAGTAAATTAGGATGGCTTTTAATAGGAAAAATACTCAGGTAGAAATGTAACTTCTGCAATGTCATCGGTATCTTTTTTTGTAAGGGGTTCTAGTATTGAAAATCTCTGGAAATTGGACATATTAGGTATTAGAGACTCCGTTGCAGTGCAGTCAAGGAAAGAAATGGAAACCGCAGCTTTAAATCATTTTAAGGAAACAGTTACTGTAAATAATGAGGGTAGATATGTTCATTTGCCATGGGGCATATTTGATCATATTTTAAATTCTAATGATGACATCTGCGAAGACGTTTGAAATCAACTACTAAGAAATTGTTTCAGAAAAACCAGTTTGAGGATTATGAAGCTGTGTTTAATCACTGGAGTAATTGAAGATGTTTCTTTTAATGAAATTGAGAAGAAGTGTCATTATCTACCACACAGAGGTATATTTAAAGAATTATCTACAGCTAAAGTTCGTTGCATGTTTGATGCTAGTTGTCGAGGTAAGAATTTATTATCCTTAAATAATTACTTAGATAAAGGTCCAAACTTTCTAAAAGAAATACCCCCCCTCTTACCGAGATTCCGAAAAGGAAAAATAGGCATTGTGTCTGACTTAAAAAAGCATTTCTTCAGATATCGATATTCAAGATCGATTGCGAATTCTTAAGATACCTTTGGTGGGATAGTTTTGAGAAGAAAATTATCAAAACTTTTAGGCACAAGCGTCTAGTATTTGGTTTAAATTGTTGCCCTTTCATATTAGGAGCTGTTATGAATTATCTTCTAGAAAAGAATTACGTGAATTTTCCAGAACTGTTTACAGATTAATGAAGTCCTTTTGCTTAGACAATTGTGCCACTTCAATTTCTAATGAAAAATACCTTACATAGACTTATTGAAGAGTCTAAGCACATATTGGCTACTGCCTGCTTTGACTTAAGAGGATGGGAGCATATGTTCGGAAAATTCGTCGCTATCCATCTGACCCTATTCCTGTTTTAAGACTATTGTGGAATAAAGATGAAGATAACATTTTCTGTGATACAGCTGAATTGAAATGCTCATCTCTCAATTTATCAAGAAGAAACGTTTTGAGTATAATTCACAAAATTTTCGATTCCTTTGGTATCTTAAGTCCGACAACATTGATTCCTAAGTTGCTTATCCAAAGAAGTTGGACCTTGAAAATTGGATGGGACACAGTCCTGCGTGATGATCATCAGAGGGAATTTCTTCCTGGTTACGTGATATAGATTTTTTATTAAATGTCAAAATTCCTAGAAACTCAAATATTGACAAAATTCATGGACTGAGATTACATGTTTTTTGTGATGCGAACAAAAATGTTCATAGTGCTGTGATATTTCTTTGAAAAATGGAAAAGGATACTATTTCGGTGTAGTTTGTTTGTGCGAAGAGTCGGGTAGTACCCCTTCGTAAAACTACTATTCCAAGATAAGATTGGAACTATTAGCTAGTTACATAGGAGCACGTCTTTCAGCTGTTGCGATTAAAGCATTAGATTTAGAAGATATTACAATTTTCTATTGTTGGAGTGACTCTTCAACAGCACTTTATTGGATTGAAAGAAATGAATCTTGGAGTGTATTTGTGAAGAGCCGAGTACAAAAAAAAATAAGTCATTGACATCTAACGGAACCTGGAAGCATGTCCCAGGAGACTTAATTGCAGCAGATCTACCATCCCGAAGATGTTCTATATGTGCAGTGATCAAATCGAAATGGTGGGAGGGGCCAGACTGGCTAAAAGGAATTGAAGAAGAATGGCCCAAATGCGAAGCTGTTTTAAATGACGAAGAGATTCAGAGGGTTAAAAGAAAAATTATTGCTTCCCATTTGACAGTTACCAAGGAAAAATAGTATTTGAAATATTTTTTAGCTATTCTAAGATTGCTCGAATGACATCTTGGATTTTTCTATTTGTAAAAAATTGTCGACAACTGCAAGAAATCAATGAGATCGTTCTTGTAGGGCAAGACAATTTAAAGAGATCCGATTGACTAATTGGTCGTGTTATAGATATTTATCCAGGAAAAGACACCAGGTTCGCGTAGTGAAAGTGAAAACTAAAGCTGGAGAATTAACCCGACCAGTCAAAAAAGTGTATCAAATAGCTAACGCTTGATGGTTCATGAGAAACTCAGACATCTACACCTCCATTAACTTTCCCACCATTAGACAAATCATCCACAAAATATCACTTAAATTCTTTAATAATCTCAAGAACATTGATAACAATACTCTCCATAATATATGTAACTACGAACCTGACATAAATATTAAAAGACCAAAAATATCCTCCTAAATTTATATCTCCCAAACCTATTTTCACATAAACACCACCATAAGAAACCCCATTCACTTAATAACTCTCCCAAACACCAGATGTCATTAGTCAGGCTAGAAACACCACACTAGTACCTTCACGACAATTCAGTACCTACAAGAAAGGCAACTTCCCCATTGGTCGGCTTGAAAAGTCAGATATATATCCCATACTCCTCTGCTCAGCTCTCTTCAACCAATCAGATAACTACAATATTACTTATAAGTTAACTTAATCTTCTAAAGCTTAAATTTTTTCAAAGATCATTGCAATTTATTTATTATTTAATTTTTAAATTTTTACACTTTCCCTCACCACAATAATAAAATTGTTCTCAATAATTTACAATGCAGTTCTAGGCTGGAAAAAGCCGAAGTTATGCTCAAATAGTTTCACCTGATATGGAGATTAAGAGCTTACAAGCTCAAGAGCTTTAATGAAACCTCGTCAACTAGATAGCTAAAGCAATGTTTTACTCTACGTACAATCATCATGAGTAAAAAAGGAACAGTAACGCTGTAAGTTATTTTAGGTGTGAAATACGCCGTAGGATGTGGTGTGTGATTTCGTATGTCATCTATGGGATCCTTTATTGCTAATACTCTCTGTTTGCTAACGATGCTACAGCACTTTGGCAATATAGTAACTTTTCCATTCCTCAGTTGATGATAAATCATGTGCATTTACATTGTTTGATGAAATTACGTATTTATGTTTCTCTCTAATTTTTAGGCTGCATTTAATTCTTTTTTTTTTTTTTTTTGCTTCATGTTATTTTATTTTCCAGTTTCAAGTCAAAGTACAGGACTCACTATTTTCAAACTTTTTAAAAATATAAATTCGATCAAATTCTTCTTCACACACCAAGAAAGAGAAAAAATTACTTTTTATTTCTCTCATGAAATATTTTGGTATATATTTATCCCATCCCCTCATTTATTCAAAATAAATAAATAGGCAGCACTCTTGGAGGCCGACAAGAGAAATATCATATGTAACTCAGACAACTAAGTGACAGGAGTATCAAAATGAGAATTAAAAATATGCAAAGCCCTATGAGGGACAATGTCGATTTGGAACAAAAAGTTAAATATAGTAATTCATTTTAAAAATTTTAATTCGGTCAGTATTCGAAACTTCGAAGTAGTGTAATAAATATATTTAAGCTTAATAATGAGTTTAATCAAGATAATGAAGATGATGTCTGTAAATAATTACTAAAATCTTTGTAATGAAAAGAAATGCAATTATTCCTAGAGTTAATTCAATTAGACCAGTTAGATTCAATTACTTCTAAAGTTAAATCTTTAATTATGTATCAGGAAGGCCGTCATCGCTTCCAATTTCGTACACAAAAATATACGAATATTTGTTTCGAAAAACTATTTGTTTGTAATTCTCTCTCTTTTACTTTAATTAGACTCAGCTATAAAGAATATTTAGACGCAACTGAATTAAACTTATTAAATATACGCTTATATATAAATGTAGATGGTGGGTGATGAGATTGTATATCCCGAATCTACACTGACTTGCTCTTACGCAAAGGGCTAGTTGTCTAGGGGGTAAATCCATTACCGGATTCCATGATGATATCGTAGGAATTCAATGATGAGGCTCGACTTATTTTACTTCGTTTATTATTATGAGAGATGAAATGGGAAATATTTACACCCTGATCTATGTGTAAGTTATCTCTATTAGGAGTAAACAGTTCTTCCGAGACGGATAGATGAGTGTCAAATTAATCTTTATCCCATATCTGCGATGGGCGTGGGAACGAGCTCGGGCGTTCAGAGCATACTTCCGACGAAGGTGATGCGAAGGAGAAGAGAAGCGGAAAGTGGAGGAAAGAGAAAGAGAACGAAATGTAGCTCAGTTTTATTCAGGAATAGGTGGCGCTGCATGAGCTATCAGATAACGCTTATTCGTGGTGCCATCTATCTAGTAACTGTGGAAATGGTTTTACAGTACATTGGAAAATTAAATTAATACTTTGAGAATTAGCTGGAAAATCCTACATAAATATAATATAAATTTTGATACTTCCTTTTATTACTGTACTGTATGCTTCTGTTCATAGATGGCGTTGTAATTGCTTGTTTAGCAATATGGTAACATCTTGTAAGGGACATAGCCTTTTAATGACCTTGTTAAATTTATTGTTTTCTATATAGCCATATTTGAAAAAGAACTAAAAATAAAAGCGTCCACCTCCTCAACGATCTAATGTACAAAAAGATAGGGGATCTCTGTTCTATTTGCAATTAATCCGGATATAACAAATATGCGTTGCGGATTTTCAAAAAAAAAAAAAATCCTTTTAATACGAGTGTATTATTTAGAATAGAATTACAAAATTAAAGAGTTTTCGTATCGCTGTAAATTTTATTATCAAATATTTATTTTACCGATTTGCAATTAAAATGAAGTGAACGTGATGTAGTTAAATCGGAGTTCTCATGATTTATAATTATAGCAGTTCTGTTTTTCGCATTTTCATTCAACTTTCTATTGTAATGCATTTAATTTTTTTATTAATTACAGGTTATTATAATTCAATTATTGTTCGTGAAATCAAATTATTAATTTTCGTTTGACACATACATCCACCAATGCGAGTATATGTATATAAAAGTGATGATAAACTACGATGAAATTTCGAGTTTCTTCAGAAATGCATTTTATATTTAATACTTTAAATGTGTTTAAAAAAATTTCTTTTTCAGTCGTATCTGATGGAGGTATTCAGAAGTAGAAGTTTCTCTCCTTAAGTGTGCATAATAGTATATCTAAGAAATATGACTTTTCTGAATTTTATGTTACTGTGCTATAAAACATGAATTAAAACTTCATTTATGCTTTGGATGTTGCAATTTAGTAAATATAATGCTATACAAAAAAATAAAAGTATTTTATTTTTTGTGATGCAAGTGTATTAGTTTTAATACACTTGCATCATTAAAAATTAAATTTAGATATTGAAATGTATTTCTCAAATATAAAATTCCTACTTCTTTACTTGTTAAAGACATTCTTTTAAAGAGAAGAGACATTCAGCTAAGAGGCTTCAAGAACCATGTTAATTTTAATACTACTTCTACTTTCTAAACATTATAATCAGATAATATAATATAGTTTAGTGAAATATTCTACTTGTATTGAATTAAATAATTGTCAAGAATTTTTTTAACTTAGCAACGGTGATATTTCTGTTTACATTTATTGTAACAGAGCCACTTGAAATTTCTTTTTTTTTTACACGATACTACTGGCAAGAATTTAAAGTTATATTTTCACATATCTTATCCAGTTGGATCTTTCTAAGCAGGATTTTAATAAATGTTTGGGGAAATTAATTCATTAATCATGCTTTGTATTTTGTTTTAACAGCTATAAAGTACTATTTTTAATACATTCTAATGTTCTTCACATAACTAATACAAATGACTATAATAATGGAAAGCACGAAAATCTATACTCATGGACAAAAAAATTAGCGCACCAAGAAATAATTGCGGGATCATAACGACAGTTGGCATGATGGTACATGTCGGGGAGATATGCAAATGATTAGAAATGCAGCGTGATTGCTCATTACGTATAGCCGGTAGAGGGCGTTTAACGTCGTTCTCCGTGGAGTATAAAACAGGTAACTAAAGCTTGTTTGAGTGCGCTGAATCGTTTACAAAGGAAGAGCTGAGGTAGACATGCCATTACGCCATTATACGTTACGCAGTTTGAGAGGGGAGAATCATCGGCATGATGGAAGCTGAGTGGTCAGCTTGGCGAGTAGCTCGTCAATTAGGCCGCTCTGATTGTGTTGTGAGGAGGTGTTGGGACCAGTGGATCCGAGAGATGTCATTTACACGAAGACCAGGCTCAGGACGCCCTCGACAGACCAGTGGTCGAGAAGACCGCCACATCGTAAGAAATGCATGCGTACAATCAACTGCTTCATCGGCCGCCATCCAGGCACAAGTAGCACCTTCAATAGGGGCCTTGTGTCTTCTCGAACCATACGAAGGCGCCTGGCTGAAGGACATTTGGGATCGCGGCTCCCATTAAGTGAGCTGCCCTTGACGCCTACCCATCGACGCCTCCGTTTGGAGTGGTACCGCGTACGAGGAAACTGGACTGCAGCGGAATGGAACCAGGTCGTCTTTAGCGACGAATCCAGATTCAATCTCAGCAGTGATAACAATCGTGTTCGTGTGTGGAGACCCCGTGGTGAACGCCTCAATCCTGCCTTTGCTTAACAGCGACACACCACTCCCTCAGCTGGTGTGATGGTATGGGGTGCCATTGCCTACAATACACGATCACCCCTAGCATTGATCCGTGGCACCATGACAGCCCAGCGGTATGTTCATGACATCCTGCAACCACATGTGTTGTCACTCATATATTGGCTCCCAGGAGCCATTTTTCAACAAGACAATGCTCGGTCTCACACGGCAAAGGTATCACAAGACTGTCTCCGCATTGTTACTACCCCTTCTTGGCCTGCCCGATCTCCAAAATTGTCTCCAATCGATCATATCTGGGATCATTTGGGACGGTGAGTTGGGCATCCAACGAATTTGAATGAACTAGAGGCAAGGTTACAGCAAATATGGAACGAAATGTCTCAAGACATCATACAGAACTTGTATGCCTCAATGCCCGACCGTATCGCATCGTGCATTCGCGCTACAGGGGGTTCAACAGGGTATTAAATCCTCCGTTCTTTTGCCTTTTTCTCTGAAATAAATGATCCTTGATTTTCTAATCATTTAGTTATATCAAAGTAGTCATTATGTATGTAAAATTTCGTTTCATTTTGACTACTCCTTCTTGGTGCGCTAATTTTTTTTGTCCATGAGTGTACAAGGCATTTCGTAATTCAGCTAAACTTGCTCTTTCGTAGTAGCAAACTATTTGAAGAAATGATTTAAACTATTGCTCCTATAAGACTGGATAGATGATTAATTTAAAGAGGGCTACGTGTATATACACTGCTGGCCACACAAAATGTAACACCCAGAAGGACCAGAGATATCACAGCGAAATTTATTTTGCAGATAACATATTGTACAAAGATCAAACGATTAAAATTACAGCCTCTTGTGAAGTGTGGATGATGACAAAATCAGTAGTTAGTGTAGTCGCACATTGTTGTCTATAACCGCTGCCACACGCCTCGGCACAGAATCAAAGAGGCTTTGGATGTATCCTTGGGGTACAGCAGTCCATGCGGCTTCCACATATTGCCAAAGTTGATCTGGTGTAGCAGTGGGTGGTGTATCCTGGGCCATTCGTTGTGCAAGCATATATCACACGTTTTCGATTGGCGATAGATCGGGAGAACAAGCAGGCCAAGGAAGCAATTATCTAATGGGTTAATAAAAACTCTTGAATATTGCGTGCCACGTGTGGTAGCGCATTATCCTGTTGGAATATGGCTGATGGCAAGCGCTGAAGGTATGGGAGGACCGCGGGCTCCATCACCTCAGAGATGTGGCGCTGGCTGTTTAGTGTACCGGTAATGCGTACTAGTGTGGGAGTGAAATCCAATACCACCCCAAACCATGATACCGGGTGCAGGACCAGTGTGGCGATGCATAACGCAACAGTTCAGCAGCCTCTCATCACGGTGTCTCCAAACTCGAATCCGACCATCGTGATGTTAAGGCAGAAGCAAGATTCGTCAGTAAACACAATGTCGTTCCATTCCGTTGTCCATGTCAGCCGTTCCTCGCACCATTGGCGGCGCAAACGCCTATGGTTTCGAGTCAAGGGTAAACGAAGCAATGGACGTCTTGAGGACATTTCACTCCGCTGCAAAAGGCGTCGAACGGTACGAGCGGACACCGAATGATGCGTAGCAGACTGAATCTGTTGTGCTATGGTTCGTGATGTGGCTACGCGATCCATCACTGCCATGCGCACAGTCTGCCTGTCGGGGCCGTCGTTCCCTTCTGCATCCAGTGATCACAGATCCGCATCACAGTTGCTCGGTTTCGTCCAACACGCTGACCAATTTCTCTGAAGGGTAATCCGCAATCCCTATAGGCTACTATTTTTCCTCGGTCGAATTCAGAAACTTAATCGAAAAACTCTCGATGTCTTCCACGAGGCATAGGTAAACAGCTTAAGCACTAAAAAAGAAAAAAACGCGTGAAAAAAAAAACAATTGCCGTACTTCAAATCGCCAATCTGTTATTCCCTTATACAGCGCTTGCGAGTGGCGCCACGGTCGCCCTTGATGTGCGTCTGCGTTGCAATGCTAATGATTTGCATAGCTCATCGTCGCAAACGCATGATGTAAATTTCACATAGTTTGCATACTTCCTTCAGGGTGTTGCATTTTGTGTGGATAGCAGTGTATGTAAATATCACGAATTATATACAAAAAATGTTCGTTCAACAATAATGAAACATTCAATACATGGCCGAAATAATTTTATTTCTATATTGTAGCAGACTTTAGTCGGAATCTAAACTACCATAAAAATCTCAGATGATCATCAAAGAGGAGTGTCTGAGCTAGAGAGAGGAAGAACAGTAAAAAGAGAGCACAAGAAGAGAGCGCTTTTCGCTGTGTTCTGCTTTTTTTATGAGGGAAAATTCAATTAAATGTCAGAGACCACATGCTCTGGATGGAGGGAATATAAGTGTAGACTTAAAGTTTGGTAGGGATCATCCCTACAAGTCTGTTCCATGGGAAGAGAGCTGACTCTGCATATTTTAAGCGCACGTGATTGAAAAAAGAAAAAAACTCGTATCAGGAAATAAAAAGGAACATTATTTTTTAAAAGAGAGAATAGGCAAATTTAGTAAATTAAATTATTTAAGTGAGAAATTAATAGGAATTAAATTAAATCTTTACATATATATATACAAAATTGCTTTAGAAATTACACATATTTCTGCTGTATCGAGTTTTATACAGTGGAAAAAATTATGTAAAGGTGGTAATTAGATAGTATAAGCCTTTTTTTCTTTTTATCAAATTGAAGATATTTTCACTGACACAAATATTTTTAGTGCATATTGAAGATATTTTTTTCTGAATGCATAATCTTAATGCGTCATTTATTAAGTAGAACTTATTAAGCACACAGTGATGCTATCAAATTAACAAACCACTTCGTTATAAGTCTCTATAATACAAAAAATCACTTTTAAAAACTTAATTTTGATTCATTGCTTCAGTTTTCAGCTACGTTAGAAAATAGATATATTCTAGAGGATATGATAATTAATTTGAATAATGCACGGAATAAAATATATGATAAAGTAAGAAGGACATTGAATGGAAAACATCAAATAGGAAAGTTTAAGTGAAAGAAATAGAATAATCTCAATTTCTTATTATAGCACTAATATTTTAGATGTCATTAATTTCTTATATAGTTAAATATTGTTGTCGGAATCATATTGCAACGGCTCCGAGAATACATCGGATGACGTCTTGTATTCTCGAAACAGAAAACCTCATGTGACGGTTGACGTCACTTCATCCGCTGATAACGGCTGATGAGGTGTCTAATTTTGGAAGTTGGGGTGGAGACCAGTGTTCGGCGTCCCTAAAATTATAGGAGCAGACTGTAACATGAAAATTGAGTTGGAATAATTTATAGATGAGGCCGTAAAGTCGCATTTAGTGAAATATTTTTTGATCATCTAAGAAAACCTCTGCCGTGTTTATATCCTCATTGAAACTTTTTGTTATTCAATTTATCTCTCAAAACAAGTGATAACAGATTTATTTTTACAACGTTTTTCTGAATTTCACTTGGTGTGTGTGTGTCATCAAATTTTCGATCGTTAATTTAACCAACTTCCCATCAAGCTAGAGCTTTGAAATTTTGGGAATCGTTCGTACTCGCCTAACAATGCAATATTTAGACGTTTGCGACAAGTTTTAACTAATATTTCAATAATTTTAATAAGTCAAAATATTCTTTCCTCTCGGCGCTTTTAGGATTGAGGAAAAATTTTCTTTCCCCCTCTGGGAGCACCGGGAACTCCCCATACGCCACATGAGGTATCGTAAAACTCACAAAAGGAAGATAGTAAGGGTTGCTGACTTTCCATCAGTAATCATTCGCAAGAAAGAAAGATTTCAATATTTGGCACCGTGTCTTATCACAATAATTTTTTCTAAATTCTGGTTCCCATTCTTTTTTTTAATAGAATGACTTACAAACTTTCAAATGCATGTTTTGATTTTATGAGTATTATGAATTTTTTAATACGCTCGCAAATGTCTCTTTTTAAATTTTAAAGTTAAAAATAACTAACAGTTTTAACTAATATTTCAATAATTTTCTCTAATAAATTTTGCCACCATATAAAAACGTTGTTTTTAAAAACGTTGGTTTTTATATCGAATTATTCTAATTGAAAGCCATACTTTTGTGAAGAGATCTTGTAATCAGTTCTAATATGTACTTAGATTCTAATTAAAAAGGTTTTTTTCACATATTTTTGGTGTTGTACTTAATAAGCTAGAAGGTCTGTAATTTGAAGGGAATTTTAAAAAAATATTTATCTAGTTTGGAAAAAAGAACAGAAATACTATGCCTCCAATTTTGGGGTAAATGGTTGAATAGGAAACGTAATAAAAATGTGTTTAATATGTAAGAAAAGAAGGGATTTATCAAGGAGGTGATTTATTTGCAATATTTTTAATTCAATAATGTTGTTATTTTTTTTTTTTTTTACTTTGTTTATCCATTATTTCCATTATTTCTTGGGAGATGAGTTTAGGAATGTCGGGAATGGCTTAATTATTTGAAATCAAATAATATGAAGTTCCATTTTTCCATGTAATACGTGTATTATCATTATAAACTTCTGCATTCTTCTGAAATGATTCCTCCATTGAATCAATAAAGAGGTATGTTTTCACCAGGAAATCTAACATGAGACCTCTTCGCAAGGAGTGGAAGGATAGAGAAAGAGATTCGTTCATAATTTTGACTGGTTTGTACAGCGATAAAAATTCTGTGTTCGCTGTTTTAAGATGGATTCCGGGCTTAATTTGTTGATAGGTGAATCTCCCTTTTGATTTACCATGTTCAGTTTATTAATTTTATTTTGATCAGGGGAGGGGTAACTGGTATATTGCCAGAGTATTCTATGTTTATTTTATTTTTTTATTTTTAGTTCAGAGGGAAGAGGAACATTAAAATATGGGTGATCCATAAATTTGGCTGTGCTAGACCGACTGATGGTGGTGTGAATGCTATATGGCAAATTTTCAATTGCAAATAGTTCGGAAATATTGTTCAAGTGATTACCGATGACTATTATTGCGCAAGTAATTTCAAGACATATCAATATTCGTTCACTTATAAGAATAACATGACAATAATAATGAAATAAGTAAAACTAAAGGATGGCAGAGAAAGCATTAATTAGAAATTGTAACCCGATGCTTTCATTAGTAAAAAGTTATAAAAATATTTCACAAAAAGATGTTATTTTGAATTGCAGATTTGAAAATTAATTAACATTAATTTATATGTAATAAAAATTTTGTTTAGAATATATAAAATAAACTTTCAAAGAATTTTATAATAAGTATTTAATAACTCATATTATTTGCCCTGAAATACAAAGATCCAGCACTGTAAAAATGATAACAATAACAGATGGCTTTGCCTTTCCAAAATTTCGGAGCTATGAACCGAATATGCTTAAAATTAAAAATTAATATATCTTACACATGTAAAAAAAATTATAAATTTTCACAAGTATGTCATCGATAACTCTGTTCTAGGAGACATAGTTCTGTAAAAAGATTTAATCTTAATCAAAAATAAAAATAATAATTCAAATTGTTTGTATTCTTATAAAAGAATTGTGAAGAATTCGCTTCATTAGTAGTGAAAGACATACTTACAGAATGATGATGAGCCAAAATGTTTAATCAGTTCATTGAAATGTTTGAATAATCAATGTAAAAATAAATAAACATGTTAAGTAGGTTATTTAACGCAACTGACACCCAAAGTATTTCAATTAAAATTCAAATGAATTGAAAAATCTCCTATTTTTAATTTAATGCAATTAACATTAGAAAAGATAAAAACCATATTTATAGCTGTAATTAAAATAGAATATTAACGTTTAGTATTTCGAAGTAAATTAATGCAACTACACTTAGTTGATTTTTTTTTTTTTTTTTTTGTTCAATTCGTTTAACTTGATATGAACGAATAGCTAAAATTTATATTAGAAAAAAACTGGTGTGCAGAAAAAAAAGGCTTTATTGAGCTCATAGTATCGTTACACATAATTGTTTCTCCAAGAGGAAGAACAACAAGCAGATATTCCTTAGTATGGGATATGCCCTCCCCTTACTGCAATGGTTGCTTCGCACCACATCTCCATACTCAACACCAGATTGCCCAATAGCTCTTGAAGTAAGAGTGCCCATTCCTCAATCAGCATCTATTTCAGTTGTTGGGTGTTCCCCGGAGGATGTAATCGTGTCGTAAGGCGTCTCCCCAAAGCATCCCACACATGTTCTATGGGATTTAAATCAGAACAATGGCCTATCCATTCGATTGATATCTTTACTTTCCAATAGCTGCTGAACATCAGCAGTCCAGTGTGGCCGTTCATTTTCATTCATAAAAACGAAGCCTGGTCCAATAGCTCCTCGGAACAGGCGCACATGGGAGAGGATCGCCTCCTTACAATAGCGATCTTCAGTTACAGAACCACGGAGCTCAGAACGTGGAGCTCGATAACGTAGAACCCAGTTCCCTCTTTCAGCATAATGCCTACTCAGACGATAACTTCAGGAGATGTCATTAATTAAAAAGAATAAGGAATTGTATCAGGAAATACGAATGAACATTATCATTTAAAGGAGAGATTGGGCAAATTTAGTAAATTAAATTATTATGGAGAGAAATTAATGGGAATTAAGTTAAATCATCATTACGCACACACAAATGTGTGTGTGTGTGTGTGTGTGTGTGTGTAAAACTAACTTTTCTTTGTATTCGGATGGGTGATGAAGAGCATGCTTCCACATCTTTTAATTAACAGAATTTTATCATTAAAAATGAGAATTTTTATTTCATTCCTTCCATTACTAAATCAACAATCTATGATGAGACAGAACTGGAATGGTTTCTTTTTTTTTTTCTTTTTCTCCCCCCCCCCCTTATTAATCCAAGTCTTTTTAGAGTCTTATTGCTCTTCATCACTATTGTTACTTGATATTAAAATAGAAATGTTGTGTTTAGGAAAAACTTTTGCTACCTTAACACTAATACTTCGCTCCAAAAGACTCACCCGAGTCTCCTCTAAAGTTTTAGAGAATTACAATTTGCACGAAGGAGCAGATGTCATTTACTTTGGAATTTTTTTTTTTCCATTCGGTCTTTAAAGAATCATCTTTAGGACAGATCGAGAATGATGTGGGATTAAAATTCGTCGTTATTCTTCCTCTAGCAATTTTTTCCCTTCATAAAAAGTTTGCGTGTTGTGGAAGTTAGGAGAGGGAAGTGCCAACTCAGTGCTATGCTCTAATTCAGCTCAGTAAGCTGTCCTCGTTACTTGTCCGAGGCACAAAGTTGCATGTTCGTCGCCAATAGCCCTCGTGTTGCTTCTTATTAAAACCAAATCAAACCTTTCATAAAAAGGATTCATGATTTATTACAAAAATTTTTCCGTGTGATTTTTTCCACTCAGAATCTATTGCTATCAAATAATTAATTATAAATTTATGTAATATTTTAATTACGCTTCATAATTATAGTTAAAACATATAGCTACACTGTAAATTACCCGCATCATATTATTAGTATAGTATAAAATCGATCGATGCATTCATTAAATCGAGTAAATTTTTTATAAAAATAACACAATCATACTCCCTCTTCCCAAATACTTTTATTGTTACCTCCATGTTTTTACCAAATATAGAATTAAACATTTAGCTTATTTTTTAAGCCAAAGTTTCTAAAGTTAATTCTAATTTATCCATTTATAATTACCATTATATCGATGCTCTTAGCTATTATTGTATCGCTTTTCTTTCTGAATTCTTACTTTCTAGTACTCTGATTATTAACATTACATGCGACATATGGCATTGCTATTATTAAAAAAAAATGTTAAATGTTTTGTTAAATTTATGCATTAGCTAAGGAAAAATACATTATCTGTATCATTATTTTTTTTTCCGTAAAGACACTTCTCTTTTTGTACGTCCATCCACTTCAAGCTTAGTTTGATTCTCTCTCTCTCTCTCTCTCTCTGACTCCTGAAAATACACTATCTTCAGAAATTTTTGTTTACTCGTGTTTAGTTTAATGAATTTGAGGTTACATGAGCTAAATTAATTGGATGTCGCAGATAACAAAGATATTTCGCCATCAGATATTTCTCAATTTGCACCTGAAAGAACTCCGCTTATTATTGATTGCGCATATTACATTTGACCTGTTGCTATAGCAACCCGGGAAGCCTTAGAGCGGCGAGTACTTTTGTCCGCGCGTGGCAAAAATCGATTTTTGATACATCCACGTGTTTCCTAAGATCCGAGATAGCTACATAATTCTGGGGAAATATTTCTGGAAAATTCCAAAAATAAACTAACATAGAACAAACAGTTAACCACTCAAAAATATATTTCAATGTTATTTAAAATGTTCTAAAAAACTTAAAGAGATGACCTAAGATGTTTTTAAAATGACATAACGATACCATTAAATTCAGTAATAACAGTCCTAGATTAAATTATCGATTTTCTTCCGCATAGCAACACATCTCTTGAAGTTTTCTTGGAATCATTTTTGAAATGCGAAAAATCGATCAATAAGATGGGAGCTGAATTAAATTTAATTTTGATATCCGCAGTTCACGAAACACCTCTTACGAGTTCTAAAATTCTTAAAATAACTTTTTTAAGACTTTTACATTTTACATTAATTTTTTTATGAATTTTACATTAAGAACATTTTTTAAAAGTTCGAAAATGACCAAAAAATGCTAGACATTTTTTTGGGGGAAAAAAGGGTCAAGGAAGAAAAATCTTAAAATGATGAATATTTTATCTTAAAATTCAGAATTTCTGTTTGAAATCTGGATGCCATAATTAAAGGATCTACATATAAATTAGTAATGTAATGTTTCAATTGAAGATTGATGTATATCAACAGCATATACTTATAATTAACATATGCCCTTATTCTATATATAATTATTTAAAGTTTAAAAACTTTTTTTAATGTTAGATTGGGTGCTGGAGAGCACACATGTTTCAATTCTTTAATTTAAAAGAATTTTATCGTAAAAAAGCGAATTTTTATCGTTCTCTCCAATACTAGATCGAAAGTCTGAAAAAAGCCAGAACTGGAACTTCTTATTATTCTGCTAATCTTAGCCCTTTCAGAGTTTTGTTGGAATTCTACACTATTGTTATTTGATATTAAGATAGAAATTTTGTGTTTGGGAACAATTTTTTTGTCACTTCGTATCTTAACTCTAATACTTTATCCCAAAATTCTCATCCGATCCTCTTCTAAATTTTCAGAGAATTACAATTTGTATCAAGGAACAAATATAATTTAATTTGGAATTTTTCACTTTGTACTCACTAAAAAAAATCTTCTTTATAACAGATCGAGAATAATGTGAAATTAGTTTTCATCGTTATTCTTTCTCTAGCAATTTTTTTCTTTCATAAATAGGATTCTCAATTTATTACAGAATTTTTTCCATGCCAGTTTTCCTATGAACAATCTATTGCTATCAGATAATTAATTATAAATGTATATGATCTTAATTACTCTCCATAATTATAAATACGACATCGTGTGCAAACTCTTATGAAAATTACCCAGTCATACTCCCTCATCTCAAATATTTTTATTGTTACCTCCTTATTTTTGCTAATTATGGAGTTAAAACATTTAGGTTGTCTTTTAAGTCGAAGCTTCCTAAATTAATTTTAATTTGTACATTCATTATTCATACTACATTGATATACTTATCCATTATCGGTAAATACCCTTTTCCGGTTTTTTCTGAATTCTAACCTTCTACGATTATAATTACTAACATTACATGCAATATATGGCATTGCTTTTATTAAAAAATGTTACCTGTTTTATTAAATTTTTATAGTGGCTAAGGAAAAATAAATTATCTGTATCATTATACAGAATTATTTTGAAGAAAGACGCCTCTCTTTGTTCGTCCTTCCACTTCAAGTTTACTATGACTTCTTTTTTTTTTTCTCTCTCTCTCTCCTCAAATTAATCTATCTGTGCAATTTTTGTTTACTCGTATTTTGTTCAGTGAAATTTAGGTTATGTTGCATAAGTTAACGCTATGTTATATATATGAAAGATATTTCACACACACCATCAGATATTCAACGATCTGCACCTGAAGGTTCAACTTGCGTTTTCGATTGCGCCTAACAGATTTAACCGGTTACTATAGAAACCCAAGAGACTGAAGCCGAAGATTATTTCTGTTCGCGCAAGGATAAAATCGATTTTTGATCCTCCCACGTGTCTTCTTCTAAGAGCGGGGATTGCAACATAATGACGGGAAAATATTTCAGGAGAATCCAAAAATAAAAACTAAAATAGCGCACTTAGCAACTCAAAAATATTTTTAATGTTATTTAAAATGTCCTGAAAAGAAACTTTAAGAACTGATCTAAAATGTTTTTAAAATGATTTAACGGTACCATTAAATTTTAAAAATTTGTAAATTAAGTGATAACAGTTCAAGATTAAATTATCGATTTTCCTCCGCATAGCAACAGATTCTCGAACTCATTTTTGAAACAGGAGAAATCGATCGATAAAAGGGGAGCTGGGGTAAATAAAATTGTGATGCTGGCAGTTCACGAAAATATGTTTTACAAGTGCTAAAATTGTTAAAATAATTTAAACATTTCTTAAAAGCTCGAAAGATGACCAAAAAGTTCTATAAATTTTAAGGATTAAATGTGTTAGTGAAGAAGGTTCTTAAAATGACGAATATTATCTCAAAATTCTGAATTTTTTTTTGAAGTCTGGAAGCCATGATAAGAATCTGCATGTAAATTTGTAATATATGTAAGTTAGTAATGTAATTTCTTAATTGAATATTGATAAATACTAACAGTATATGTATTATAGTCTTTAATAATTGAATTATAATTTGTTAACACGGAAATTACTTTATGAAATCTAACGAAAAAAATTATTTCTTGGCATTTCAAATCTTTTTTTATTATAATAATAACAAATGTGTTATTCTACAAACTATTAAGGTATTCATATGTAGTTTAACTGCAAAAATTCAAATTTTAATTACTGAAATTTTATTAATTTAAGTGCCTCAAAATATGACACCCTCCCCCACCTCTTTAGAATTCAAAAATGTTTCTTAAATAGGAAGAGATATCAAAGCAGATTTATTCTTGTAGCTGATCTTCTAGGATTTAGAAAATGTATTCCTCTAATAATAAGATAAGGATTAAATATCTAAACAAGAAATGCGGATTTTTTTTTTTTTTTTTTTTTAAATCCAAAATGGAGGCGAGATCCGAATAAAACTTAAAGTCGACAAAAAAGATTCTAATTCTCGAAGGAGAATGGATTGCTAGAAGTTTTGGACAATTAAATCGAATATACTAATTATGTCCAAATAGATTAAATCTATTAATTTAGTTTAAATATCATTTCAAAAATCTACTGTAATATAAAATAATAAGTATAATATGTAACTAACATTCTTTTTAAGGGGGTATTGCATAATTCTTCACATTCTTATAAATAGTGCAAAAAAAAAAAATTATTCATACAGAATTTTCAGTTCCAGTTTAAAAAAAGTACTCGTATCCATATTATTCTGCATACATTTCAACTCATGTCATTAATGATTTCATCTGTTGATATAAACCGCATTGTAATATTTTAGTTAAAGTAATTGTAAAAGCTATTATTGGTTTTTTTTTTTCTCGTAAAACACTATTTTTATACAAAAGCTTGTTTTTATAAGCGACACTGTTTGGGGTAATCGGCTGTAATTCAGGACTTTCTGATTATATAGTGCATACTCTGCATTATCCATGTGCTGTATCAAAAATAACTCATCATTTGTACTAATTATTTTTATTATTGAATATTTGTTTTAAAATTAATTTAGAAATTGTATTAAATAAATCTGGTAAAATCTATCTAATCATTTTGAAGTTTGATAATTAATTTTCTGATAAAATTTATATTTATCTTTGTTTATTATCTTATCTATATTTATCTCTTTGTATATTAAATTATTTAATTAATTTTCTGATAAAATTTATATTTATCTTAGTTATTTTTACTTCATTTTTTACATTGAATCTAATTATTAATTTAAAGTGAATTTTTAAAATATTGTTAAAGAAATTACCCGAAGAAAGGAATATAAAGAATTCCTACATTAGGAAAAAAAAGGATAATGAATCATAAAAAGAATAAAACTTAAGATCTCATATATAATTTTAAAATACAAATAAAAAATCTGACAAACATGAACCAGAAATTAAACAGGTTCTTCCTTTAAATGCTTTGTTTCTGAATTGATATTTAACCTATCTCAGTTTTAACTTCATATTTCATCCTTCTGAAAATTACATTTTACTCTCGCTAAGCTATCGTATATAGGGAAAGCATTTGAAATTTATTTCATAATGGCATGCAGAATCAATGTCCTGAAAAATTTTCAAGATATAAAAGTTAGTGCTCTCAGAAATGAAGTTTTTTAGAAAAACCTTTTAATGTTTCAAATAAAATCATTGGCCTATTTTACATTGATGCTTAAACATAGTTTTGAAACAATAGTTTATTACTTGTGTTTAAATACCATTTTTTTAAACTTCTTAGAATGTTATGAATTTCCTAAGTAAATTTTTTTGAATGCGATACAGTAGTGCGAAAATGAAACTTAGCGGTACAAAATAGTCTCAGAAACATAACATCTAAAGTGTTGAGACTTGTAATGCACTGAAATGGTAAAATCATCATATTAAAATTTTTAAACATTGATTTTAAATTTCTCATTATGTTAGACAAATATTTTAAGCAACTATATGAAACATATTTTTGATAATCATACTATTCTTATCCATTAAAAATGAGTAATAAATAAAGTACTTTTCATGGTGTGCAAAAAAATTAAATACTTCAGTTTATAAACAGGTAATATAGTTTACAAGTAAAATGCACGCTACACTAGATAAATAAGTTTTACAAGTTTTCAAGTTGTGTAGATGTACAGAAAGTGTCCGTGTTAGAACAAAAAAATCGTGTAAAAAAGTATATTGGTGAGCCGTGGTATTTCAAAATAGTGTAAAAAAAAAGGCTGGATATGAAAAGGAAAAAAAAATTACATTCATTTTTAAGGTACGGCTTACCCTTATGGGTTGAAAGTTAGTTGGAACAATAAAAATGTCTCGCACACTATTAAACAAAATAACCAAGAATTTTACTATCTAGAAGGATGCAATAAAGTTTATGATCCTTATAAATTAAGTGGAGTTTCCAGAAGGCAATATAAGAACAAGAAAATAAGAGACTTTGAAACAATTAAGAAGCAAAAATGTATCAAATTGGGTTACGAATTTGAAAAGAACTATCACACACTTTGAAAGTTATTGTCAGTGTTTTGAATAATGGCGATTTTTCAGATACTCAGGATTTCCATATCATTAGAGGTATTTGTGATTATATTTTCGATGCGATGAGAATACTGATAGAAACTGTATTACAAAATACTGCCCTTTTCTATTTATGAATAAATTTTTTAGTAAAATTAATTTTTCTGGTGTTTTTGAGAAACATGTGTCTTTATTTCCAGTTAGGAATATCATAATTAAAAGAACCTTTAGGCGCAGTAAAAAAAACTTGAGAGAATTATTTTTAATTACAACTAAATTTCAGAATTACAAAACCTACAGGTCTGAAAATATTGTGACTACGAGCAATATATTGTTTCATGTCATCAACATGTTATCACAAGCGACTTAAATATTGTTGGAAATAAATGGTCAGGGGCACTGAATTCAGGTTAATGATTGATAGTAGTAATTTAATCATAAAGAAACGAATGACTAGGGACTTAGATGGTCCCAAAGCTGCAATTAAATATGGATTACTCACTGAAGTCTTTGATGAATTTAGATCTTGTTACTCGATGCAGATTTTGAATTAGAATTTCAGGGTAGAAATTGAAGTTACGTTTAAAAGTCTTAGACTTTCTATAGATGATTAGTAGACGGATTTTGTGGTGGTTTATATAGATAAAGCTCCTGCAAATTATGCAATTATATGTGAATTTTATTTCTTTTAAATTGCTTAGTGAATATATATCAAAATAATGATGCCTTCCAAGTATAGCAATAGAGAAAATAATAATCGTCTTTTAGCACAAAATAAAAAATTGGATATACATTTTATGAATATCAAATATCTATATATTTTTAATGCCAAAATTTCAAAAAAATCGAGTTAAATTTCGAAGCAATACAAAAAGCTATAACATCTAATATATCACCAAATCCGGTAGTGTGTTTTAATCGAATCTTCAGAAAACTACTGATAAAACATAAACTACTATAATTAAAAACAGCCTAGAAATTATCAGGCTCATGAGGGGTAGGGAGGGGTTCTCAATACACGGTTATGAGACTCTTTTTCAACTCAACAGATATTCAAGATTTTATTAGGTTCTTTTACTTTTATTCAATAAATATCATTTTAATAATAAATCTATAAAACGAGAAAAATTCAATACTCTCAATGAACTTGTATTACGAGAGAATTTCATTATTTTTGGTCAAAATCTCTATAAAGAAATTAAAGGTCTACCTCGGGGTGGTCCTGCCAATAATTGCCTAGTCAACCTTTATTTACAATATTTTTGAAATAGAACGTAGTGATAATGATTCTTACTTGCTTTATCGTCACATAGATTATTTTATTATGTTTGGTAAAACTAACGAATTTAAACCAAATATTACATTTTACTCTGATTACCTCAACTTATTCAAAACTAATTTCAAATTTAACGGAGTTGAATTTCTCGATCTGAATATACAAATTGTTGATTATTACTACTTTTAGTAGTACTTTTGATGAAAGAGATGGTTTTAAATTCTGTAACATTAAAATTTCTTTTTGGAAGAGCAATTTAAAAATATCTACTTATAGGAATATTGTACTAAATTTTTTGCAACGTAATAATAATTTAACCACACTTAAAATAGGTAACTTTAGCTATATTAAAAAAATTTTCGGTAGTTCTTCCAGGATTATCGAATATAAATTTCTTAAAAACTTAAGTATATCATAAACATATTGACCATCTATGTGAATTGTGATTTATTTTCAAATCCACCCCGCAGCATTAGGTCCAAAAAGAAGTATAATTACTCAATGAGGTGCAGGAAATCATAGAATTTTTAATGAGCCCGATATCATTAAATGTATTAAAGTTAAACGAATAAATTGGGCTTCTCATATAGTTAGAATGGATGAGAAAAATCCAGTAAAAAAGATTGTTGTTGCAAAGCCTTTTGCTAGTCAGAAAAGTGGAAGATCATAACAACGGTGGCTTGATTCTGTTGAATCTGATTTTAAGGTGATAGGGGAAAGGAACTGGCAAACAAAAGGCAGGCTATCTTGGAGTAATCTTCAAAAGAAGGCCATGGCCTACTCTGGGCCTTTGAGTCAAATATAATGAGGATGGAGCAGGAAATATGAATGGTATTTACAAATGTGTGGCAAAGAGAAGGGAAGAAATTTCCATGTAATAAATGAATTGTGCTACAAGCATTCTTAAAACCTTGTACTTATCCATGTATCTAAGAGTATTGTTTTCTGCACTCAATGCTTTCAGAACTGTGCTACAAATATACTGGCTCATTGAAGCTTCTCCCAGACGGTATTGTACAGTCAGTCATAAAAATTATAATTTGTCTCTTAAGGTACTAAGTGACACAAAATTTAACAGCCGATACGAAAGCTTGCTAACCATTCAGCCTCATCTAGTAGATATACTACATACTTTTTAAGGTAATTGAAGCTTATGAAACCACCATAAGCTCACGGTTTAATAGTCTGAATCTCCAAGTTCGTGTTTATTTTTGGACTAAATGTCGTGAAACAAGTGTTTGAAAAGTCGAATCTTCTTTCAAATCACATACAAAACCATTATATATCGATTCATGAAGAAGTTGATGCTACTTATAAAATAACAATATCTGTAGTTGGTTTTAGAACTGAAAATAAATTCATAAGATTTTCATCTGAAGCACTTACCTTTAATGAAAGTCTATGTTTTCTGAAAGTATTCTCGGTACCAGTTGAACTAAAGCCAGCGAACAATCACGGATCCATTTATTTCATTTTTTTTAAAATTCAAAATCAAATAAAATACTTCGTTAAATCAACAAAATTAAATTTCAAGTCAGATTTATTAATATGAGAGTTTTCACACGATCTCTCTCTCATTCATTGATCGCTTATGTAGGAAATCTCAAGTTCTATTCCTTTTTTTTTTATGTATAAATTACAGCAAGTAAACTAGTATAATGGACTTAGAGCGTCTTTCCAAGCGTTCTTGCTGATTTCTTCGATTTAATCTGTTTATTTGAAAGTTACCTTTAAAAATTTAAGTGAGTTATTATTAAAATAAAAATTTAAAAATAAAGATATTTCTTAAAGAAAAATATTAACTTTTATTTAGATAAATAAATTGAAGTGTGTGTGTTTAATTTCGAACTGAAGTTACGTAATTAAAGTAAATTGAAGTTAAGTTAAAGTAATTTGAATTGAATAAAGGTAAAATTAAGTTTTGAAAAAATTGCGGTTTAGTTAAATTATTTTTGTTTCCATAAGAAAAAGAACTCATAAAAAACGGTAATAAAATAAAGAGATTTCCTTGAACGTTCAAGATTACAAATCATTTAAGTAATTGCATGTATTTTATTATACAATATCTATGATTTTCTGATAGTTTATTATTATTACCTTAATAATTAAATTGCTTTTTCTTGACTATTATTTAATTACTAAAGGAGATCATTCTATATTCTTCGGAATTATTACATGCTTTACTTAATTTTGCTTAATTGTATTTAATATTTATTCTTAACTTATTTATAGTATAACCTCAAGTCTTTAACACCATCTTTTTTGTAAAAAAGTATTAAAATAAATAGTTAAAAATGTAATTTTGAAGTTAATATAACTACAGTTTATTGTCTTAAAACTGTATTACTTTCCCCTCTTTATTCCTACAGATAACTTTCCAAAAAAAAAAAGGGGGGGGGGGGCTAAAATGTGGAAAAACAAATGTTTACCTAACTATCTCATTAGCGAATATCATAGGAAAATTAAATTAAATATTGAAATCTCTCAAGTGAACACAATGAAAATAACCATTGTTCATGATGAATCCAAAAATTTTTAACTTTCCGAACAGAGAATAAACTCTGCCCCCTTTAAAATAAGATTTTAAGAAGGAGATGATCGTAAATTGAAATGCTATCCGAAACATTTCACTAAGCAAGAAATGGAAAATTTCATTAATCAATAGTTCATTAGCCATAAAAATATATTTATCTTAAGAATGTAAAAAAATTACTGGATTCTATATTTATCTCATGTTAATGTGTCAAAATTTTAAATTTTATGTAATTACGATTTTCTTAGAAAAATACTTATTTTTTTACATATAGTTGTAGAACAAATTACACAAAAATGTTTTGTGGAAAAGGTTATGCGGTGGAAATCTGTAAGATATCAAAATCATTTTTAAAAAAAATATAAATTGTTCTATGCATAGTTTTGCAAAAAATAGATTTAGCCCCCAAAGATGCTGACTTTTTTAAAAAAAAATAGTGTTATTAATTTATTCAATTAAATATTAGAATTAAATCAAACGATAAAATATTGAAATGATTAATGATAATCTTTTTAGATATTAAAATGAAATCAAATGATAAATTATTAAATTGAATATATTTTAAGTAAATGTAATTATTGCTGCCGTAAAATGAAAAAAAAAAAAAAAAATCGTGTATTTCACACATTATTTTGAAAAGTGGTTGGGTGACAATTTTTCATTTCCAAAAACAATTGGCCCTTTCGTGACTAAAAAATATTATTATCAGTGCCTATATTTATAATTCATTTATTAATATAACAACTGCTAGATGGCGCCATGAAACAGAATGCTTGTTCTGCTTCCTTCTGATGAAAGAATGGAAGTGAGAAGACTTGACTTGGATATGCACCATCGCGAGGGAACCGCTCCCAATTCTGTTTTTTATATATATGCTAGAAGACATGAATATGTACAGGAAATAAATCATATCAGCCCAGAGATGGATTATTTCTGCTTATTAAATGATTTCCGATTCATCACAGCAGAGCTAAAATATAAATTATTCTATGCAAAGTTTTGCAATAAACAGATTTAGCCACCAAATGTGCTAACTTTTTTCAAGATAATTAAGTTATTCCATTATATATTAGAATTAAAACAAACCATAATTTGTTAAACTGAATATACTTTATGCTAAATCTAATTTTTTCTGTCATAAAATGAAAATAAACAAGTCCCTTGTGCGTTTCATACTTTAAAATTTTAGGAGAATAAGATATAGAATCATAAGATAGAAAATTATTCACTGTGTTTGATTTTTAGATAGATAATCCTAATTATATATATATATATGTATATACATTGCAAAAAAGAGTTTATAACTAACATCCTGTGTTATTTTAAAGGGATTTTGAAACAGTGTGTTCGCAATGTGCTTTCGTCAATAACATTAATGTGTACCTGCGAAAGAAAATATTCAAGCAAAATTTTAAAAAAATAAACAATTTTATGAAATTCTAATAAATGCGTTTGTGTAAAAAATAGAAGACTTGATTTTATGTATTACTGAGAAGTGATACAACAATTATAATTGTTAAGTGAAACAAATTTTAGAACAGATATTTGATTCATTTTTTTTCTAACATTTTTATTAAATCTTTCTTCCCGTCATTCAATTAAATGAGACATTCGAAATTTTTTTTAAAAGAAAGGAGGTTTTTGTTATTTTTTAATTGAACTCAAATTATTTTCTCAAATTTTAAGAATTTTTAATGATGTACTGTTTGATGACAAATGTTTATTTTGATATAATTATTATTTTATTTCAAGAACAGATAGCTTGCATGCTATGTGAATTTTAATATTATTTTTGTGAAAGCTGATGGCATATACAATTATATGAAATTTTCTACCCTACCACTTCCCAAACTGTTATTCTGCCTTTAATACCTAAAAAATTAGTTATGTCTTTCAAGAATGTCATATTCATAATAAAAATAGATAATACAGATAGAGGTTTTTCATAATAAAGTGTTATTTATTTTAATTTGCCACGAAAGCTTGGGATAGCCTTCGTTCCAAGTTATGCGAAGCTTACTGCTAAAGGTGTTTTTAGAAGCAGCGCCTCTAATACTTAATCAAAAAATCACATTTTATAAAGTGGTGCGATACTTTTTCTTATTAATGTTACATATAAATTTTAAAAAAATGCGTGTGTTTCATATGCACGAATGTTACAAAAGTTGTATTCCGAGCCTGAGTTAAGACTAGAAATTGAAAGAGGTCGAATAATTTTCTTGTAATACGAGGTATTTTGAAACGGAATATGTCGGAAAGATAACAAGAGTAACACTATTCTCAAGTGAATTTTTAAAATCCAGAAATTGGGTTCCGATACAATTCAGGAAATTCTTAAATTTTTTTTTATGAATTGTATGAAATAATATTCATTTGACAAAGCTGAACTTCTCATAAATCAATATGATCCTGACGTTGTGTACAAACTTAATGCTATGACGTTAAAAAGTTAGTTTATGAATAATAATTTGTTAGGTTGTAACTAAATGCCTCTTAACTTTATAATTACAAGTGATACGCATTCGATTCAGTACGGACTCTAAGAAATAGAAACAGAGGAAAATTTTCCTTAGGTAATTATGCAAGCCCTTTTTTCTATATGTCTTTTTTTACCTTTAGAAATAGGTTATATTAGGGCATACGATCGAAGCGCCGCCAGGTGTTGGCCCGCTTGCTTGTGGATTTGCATAGATAGTGTGCCAGAGAGCTTCGAGAAAGTGAAAAAAGACACACATTTTTTATTGGTCTGTTTGATACGTAAAATAGTTGAGCGATATAACATACATGTTCGAGCAAGACATTTAAATTTATTCTCATTCTTCATAATTTTAAAGCCTATTTAAGGGTATTTCAGTTTTACTTCACGTCCAATGGCATAGTCGTAAATTCGATTCTGATGATTGTGGATACTGATCATTTGAATTTTCATGAAACTCCTTAAAATTAATTCGGTTTTCTTAAAAAGTTTCTCTCAACCAGAGAGGTGAAAAATTTCGTATATATTTTGGGCAGTGCAAATAAGGTTTACGAGGCAGTTATCATAAATATAAAATACTAAAGATTTATTATATTTTTATGAGAATCGACATATCCTGTGATTTCAGCGTATATGAGTCCATAAATCCTGATCTGCAAATTGCAAAGATATAATTGAAAAATTCTTATTATCTTTCCCTGCACTGACCTGTAAAGGATTCGGATGTCCCTATGTTACATTCGGTTTTTAAAGGAATGTATTATTTCTATAAAAGTATTACATTCTTTTTTAACTGTAACTAGGGAAAACTGTGCTTGACAAATGGATTTTTTTGGTCGAGTCAAAACCATTTACATGCACAACATTTCATAACTCGAAAATTAAATTCTTAAATTTATTTCTGCTTAAAAAATTAATTGTACCTCCTCGAGATGATTCGTAAGTTTTTTTTTCCGCATTTAAAAACTAAAAAGGTGCTGATCTTCCTAGTGAATAGTGGGAAGAACTTCCGTCCATTTGTCAGTTGCGTGGCACATAATTGCTGCCTTCAGTGGTCGGTGAAACTCCTCTATCAATCTATTGCTTTGAGGGTGGTATGCAGTTGTGCGTATTCGTTTCACCCCGAGTATGAGTACAGCAAGAGTCCTAAAGAGGCATGATTCGAATTGGCGTCCTTTATCTGTGGTAATAGTAGAGGAAACACCAAGACGAGCAATCCAATTTGAATGAAATGCATCAGCTATTCTTGCAGCTTGAATGACGTGAAGAGGTATAGCTTCTGTCCATCTTGTGAAGCGGTCGATGGCGGTCAAACAGTAGTAAATCCATTTGATGGCGGAAGCGGCCCAATAATATCCAAGTGAACATGATCAAAACTTATCACTGAATTTTTTAAGGGGGACTGAAGTATGTCGATGCACCTTAGAACGTTGACATGGGATACATTGCTTAGCCCAAGCTATGCAATCTTTGATTATGTTAGGCCACACGTAGCGGCTACGAACTAATTTCGAAGTAGTTTTAATTGCTAGGTGAGCTAAATTGTGGATGCAATCAAAACAAATTTTCCTAAATTTTTCAGGTTTGTAGGGACGTGCCGTATTAGTTGATAAATCACAGTATAATTCCACATCAGAATTTGAAAGTTTAACTTTTCTCAAATTTAAAGAATTTTCGAAATTCAATAAATTTATCAATTCACTATCATTTGTTTGTGATTATGCGATTTCGTGATAATCAACTGGACCTAAAAGTTGGATCTCATTAATACGCGATGAAGTATTTACGACAATATTCTCAGTACCTTTAATGTATTGAATATCTGTTGTGAACTGAGAAATGAAATCAAGTTGTCTATTTTGTCTCGGTGAGCATTTTTCAGTCTTTTGTTTCAAAGCAAATGTTAAAGGTTTATGGTCAGTAAATACGACAAATTTATTTCCTTCTAGCATAAATCTGAATTTTTTAATGGTTGAATAGACTGCTAATAGTTCTCTACCATAAGCACTATATTTCATCTGAGTATTAGTAAGCTTTTGCGAAAAGAAGGCTAAAGGTTCGAGTTCCGTTGCGGTCATGTGGTTCAGTGCTCCAACCATGGCATAATCTGATGCCTCTACCTGAACTACAAGGGATGCGTTTGGTGTCGGGTGAGGTGAGCTAACATTGCAACATTTGCTAATATTTGTTTTGATTTGTCGAAAGCTGCACTCGCTTGATCGGACCAAGGAATTTTTCTCTTATCATTTCGTTTCGAACCTTTCAGAAAATCGCTAAGAAGTGCTTGAGTGTGAGCTGCTCGAGGTAGGAATCTACGATAGAAATTTAGCATTCCTAAAAACTGTCTCAAGTCTTTTACCATTTCTAGTTTCTTGTAATTTATATTGCTTCTACTTTTTCTGGAAGCGGTTTCGTGCCATCTTTAGTAATGAGGTGCCCTAAAAATTCGATTTCAGTAACACCAAAGATACATTTTGGAACGTGAAGCTTAAGACCATAATCATTTCATTTTGTTAAGACGTCGTCAGAGAAAACCAGAATATCGTCTAGATAAGTATAACACAAATCTAGACCTCTTAAAACCTCATGCTTAAACCTTTGAAATGATTGAGCTGCATTTTTAAGTCCAAAATTTAAATATGGAAATTCAAACAAGCCAAAAGGAGTAAGTATTGCAGTCTTAGGTATACCATTTTCATGAATCAGTATATGATGATAAGCACGAGCGATATCTAATTTTGAAAAAATTGTTTTCCCATGGAGCAATTGTCCAAAATGTTGAATATGGGGAATAGGATAAGAATCGAAAATCGTAGCAGCGATTAATGCTCTATAATCCCCCCAACTGGACGTATGCCGGTAGGCTTTTTGTTTGCTACATGTAAAGGGGATGATCAGTTGCTTTTAGAAGGTCGAAAAATGCTTTGTTTTATCATTTACTCGAATTCTTTCTTTGTCTCTTTAAATACTTCAGGTCGAAATCTTCTAGATTTTGCATGAACTATTTGTCCTTTAGTTTCGATGAAATGAACGGTGTCATGTTTAATTGTTTGACCGTGAATAGAAGGATTTGTTAGTTCCGGAAATTTTTGAAGAATGTCATGGTAATTAGATAATTCAGAAACAGTTTTGACATTTATTTGATTATTTTGTTCCAAACTGTCTGAACTGCTAATATTTGTTAGCGTATCTATAAGTTTACGTTTTTTAAGGTCAACTAACAATCCAATTAAGTAGGAGAATTTAGTTTCATATTTAGTTATTTGTGTAAGTTCGAATGCGGTTTCACACTGCTTGACCCATAAGGCAATGTTTGACTTCCACACAGGTGGGATTCACACTCCTATTTTGTTTACATTGGAAACTTGCCCCGAGTCATTTATTTTAAACAACAAAAGAAAGAAACCACAAGATATTTACAAAAGACTTCCGCGTTCGACAGTGCGGGAGAAGTGGTCAGAATGGGGTAAAGGGTCAGTGACACGTGATAAGGCACTCAAAGATCAGTTCAAAAGGGTAATAGATAAAATTGGTACCTTGTCAATGGCATCCTGCTGAGAGAACTTGCTTCCATTGGGCTGGAGTATTTTCTTCTACAGGTTGGTTTGTAGCTCATTGGGGGTATTTGTTGTCTGGCTGTACACTTGTGTCGCTTTCATCATTTAGTTGAGGCGTTGAAAAGAAGAAAACGCTATAGGAATTCTGAGAGTCAGCTTCAATGAAGGAGCATTTAAACGGCGTTGACATTGCTTGCGAGAGTCGTAAAAACATCCATAAAAATAGGTTGAATTATGAACCTAAATCATTGCTGCAGTTATGCTGCGAGTTGTTCGGCTTTCCAGTTGTGGGAGCAGGTATATAAAAATGTCCAATTATTACTGTAGCTTTGAACAATGAAAAAGATTTGGTGTAATGTCCGTGCTCTAAGCATCACAGTTCTCATTAATTACTTGTCTGGGTCACCACTGCAGCGTTCTGGTTATTCCGTTGCGTTGAATAAAAAAATATGTGATACTTAGATAAATATTTACACTATTTTTATTTTGGTTAATTTAAAATACTAAAGTTAATATTTACAAAAATAAAGTATATGTCGCCCTTCCACTCTCTACACATCGTGGGGTGCATAAAAAAGTATTGGAATGTCCTTGGACGTGACGTTCTAGTAGACGTTTTGTAGAGCTCTGAATGTTTCTTCTCATTGGAAACTTTTGGTCTAATGGAATTGACTACGCCTCTTCTAAAACCACGGGACATATTTCTTTGTTTTGGTTGGATAACTGAAAGTGATAAAACAGTTATTGGTCAATAGCACTCCAACCGGGGCAAGAATTGCCACCTGCTAAACTGGACATTTGATGTGTGGGTGTTCTCGGTTTCCATGAGAATCGGACTCTATTAGGTCAAAGTTCATAATAAACGGAAATGTTGTTTTCCCTTTCTCACGAGTCCAGATGTCTTTAATGAGGTTCTTGTCCGGACGTAAGGGGGACCACAAACGAACTTGCGAAGTGTGGTGTCCGCAAGATCATTTGAGCGAAGTTAAAGTCTTCACAACGATTGACTTAAAAAATGGATTTTTTCATGTTCCCGTTGAAGAAAAATGTACAAAATATTTGGCTTTTATTACACTTTCCGGTTTATATGAATTTTTGAGAGCTCCTTTCAGACTTTCGACGTCACCAAGTGTATTTCAAAGATTTATTTATCATATATTTAGGAATTTAATGCGAGAAAATATTGTTGTAATTTATGTAGATGATTTATTATACCAGCCCATAATGAAGAAGAAGGTGTAGAGAAATTGAAACTCATTTTAGAAGTAGCCAAAGAATATGGATTAGAGATTAATTTTAAGAAATGCCAATTCTTAAAAAAAAAAAAAAGAAGAAGAAGATTTCTGCGATATATTATAGAAGATGGTACGATTCGCTCTTCTTTGAATAAAACCCTAGCAGTTCAAAATTTCCCAGAGCCCAAAAGTCTTAAAGGAATTCAAAGTTTCTTGGGTCTGACGAGATACTTCAGAAAGTTTATCGCCAATTATTCAAAAATAGCTAAACTATTAAGTGATCTTCTCCGCAATGAAGCAGAATTTATTTTGGACCTGAACAAAAACAATCCTTTAAGAAACTTAAGGAAATATTGTCGGCCAGTCCTGTGCTTCGAATTGGTTTCGGTGCTGTCCTACTGCAAGATTTTGGAGTTTGTCAATTACACCATATTCATTTCATGAGTAAGAAGACGACTCCCCAACAAGAAAAATTATGTAGCTACGAATTTGAAGTCTTGGCTATAAGAAGCTCACAAAAAATTTAGAAACTACCTTTTAGGATCTAAAGTTAAAATAGTTACGGAATGTGATGCCTTCCAAAAGACGAAGTTTAAGAAAGATCTGGCCCTCAAAGTTGCGAGTTGAGCCCAACTCCTAGAAGAATTCCAATACGAAGTGGTTCATAGACCTGGTCAACAAATGAATCACGTCGACGCATTGAGCAGAAATGTTATGAGGGTTACCTGTTTTCAAGGAGAAATTACCGCGAAGATTGCAGCAGCGCTAAATAATGATGAACGTCTCAAATTACTCAAACTCCTAGTCGAGCAAGGGCTGAAGGAAGAGTACGTGATAAAGAATGACGTACTGTACAAATGCGACGGTGGTCGAGAATTACTTGTAGTGCAGGAGGCACTGGAATTTGAAATCATTCGTGATGTGCATAGCAAAGGTCATTTCACAGTGTCTAAAACAGAGGATTTGTTGAAGAGGGACTTTAATATTCCTAACCTCAAAAAGCAAATAGAAAATATCATCGCAAACTGTGTACAATGCATTTTATGTGAAAGAAAGCGTGGAAAAAATGAAGGTTTACTGAATCCTATACCTAAAGAGAGCGTACCTTTAATGGTCCAATAAAGTCATGACGACTTTATTGTACCGTTGACGTCCAGGAACAAGAATTATAATCACTTTTTGACAATCGTCGATGCATTTACAAAATTTGTATGGCTGTATCCAGTAAAGTCAACTTCTACACAAGATGCATTACAGAAACTGAGACTACAAGTAACTTTTGGAAATCCCCTCAGAGTAATAACTGATAGAGGTTCGGCTTTCATCTGTAAAGAATTCGAAGAGTACTTCATTCAAGAGAAAATTCATCATGTATTGATCACAGCTGGTGTTCCTAGAGGAAATGGACAGGTGGAAAGACTCCACAAGACTTTGATTCCAGTACTGGCAAAATTGTCATTGGAAGATTCATCGAAGTGGTACAAGTATGTTGCAGATGTACAAATGATCTTGAATAGTACTGCGTGCAGAAGTACAAAGAATACACCTTTTGAGCTCCTCACTGGTGTCAAAATGCGAAATCGAGAGGATCTGAGGTTATAGAAATTCTCGAGAAAGAAGAAACAAATATGTTGATGAAGGATCGAGAAGAAATTAAAGATGAAGCAAGGAAGAATATCCTGAGAATACAAGAAGAGAGCAAAAAGTCATACAACAAGAGAAGAAAGAAAGCACAAGTGTACAATGTGAATGACTTAGTAGCCATACAGCGCACTCAATTTGGAAGTGGTCTAAAGCTTAGACCCAAGTTTTTTGGTACATACTGAATTACGGCAACCAAGGGAAAAGACTAGTAAGAAGTGGAAAAAGAGGTACACCATGAAGGTCCTGATCATGCCTCTTCAACTGCCGACCACATGAAGCCTTGGTCTTCCAACCTAAGACTGTAAAGATTTTATATACCATATTATGTTTTTCTGTGCTTGTCTTTTTTTTTTTAATTACAGGTAATATCTGATGTTGAAAGAGAGAGGGAGGTTTTGAGGACAAAACCATTGTCAGAATAGCCGAGTTGTAGGGTTGGAGCGAGTGCCATCCACCTGATGGCACTGCTGTCAGAGGCGACCAGAGGCTCTTGCTTGTGATCACAGAGAGAGAGCTCCGAGAACGAGAACGAGATGGTACTGTTCGACCGCGCGGAGGCGAAGGAAAAAAAAAAACTTTAAACTAATAACTGCGAGAAGGCAATTGAGTGAAAATTTATGCTGTTAGTACGTGAAGGCAGTAATATCTACCTGTACGGCAGTACATGTAGTTATCTGTGTGTATCCATTTACTGATGTATTACATGTACTGACAAAGTTGAACATTAAACCGTTTATTTAAGTTTGGTTCATCATTTTGTGAGAAGTTGTTTACTTTCTGTAGCCCATATATATATATATATATATATATATATATATATATGAGCAAATTTCTTCTTGCTCGAAAATCAACAAGTTAATATATGTGATGCTCTTTGACAGACATTAATTTGCAGTCTGTGATGAGAATCTGAACAAGCAATCTCAATCTTGATTTCAAAAAAAAATATATATATATATATAGATAATTATTATAGGGTGCATATTACTTATTAAACTGATTCTAAAATTAAATTTTCTTGAAGATATAGGTATGAAATTTTACACAATATTTTTTTCAAAAAAACTGCCACATTTTTTTTAAAAAAATTAATTTGATATTTATTGATTTGTATGGTACAATTTATGTCTTTTTTCAAATGCGTAAAAGACTAATGAATGCAATCATTTTAAAAGATGCGACACACCTCTTGCCTCAGCTTCCACAAAGGGACTCCCGAACCAAAACATTTGTCTACAACTATTCCCCGAAATGGATTCAATATTAAATTAAAAATTATCAAAACATTTAGCAACACTAATTTCAATAACTATTTGTTCATCATCCTAAAATGAGACCCGTTCACAGATTAAACCCATTTGGATAAATAAATATTGTGAACGATTAATTTTGCGATCATTTCAAAAGAAAGCCAGAAACTACCAGAAACAATTTTATTGTTGCCACTTGAAAAAACAAGCATTTGTCTTCCCTCAACTATTCCTATTTCCTGTAACAGTCAACATATGTTTTCAAAATTAATTTTTGTTGCTTTTCACAACTCTCAAAAACTCAATCAGTCAATGAAAAAATTTTTAAAGTGTTAAAATTTTTCTTTGAAAATATTCATTTTTATAATGATAGTGTTGATTTTATTTGTTATCTGTAATAAAGCATTAATTTTCAATTTTTAGAAGCGAGAATTGAAATTAATAGTTATTTCTTTTTTTTGTTGCTTAACAGACATGTGCTTTCATTCTTGTATTATCTTGTCAGTGTACATATACATGATTTTTATCAAATCATTTTACTGTTGACAGATCAGTGGTGCAAGAGTTTCTGAGCTGGAAAGTCTTTGAAATAATTATCGGACACAATGCCTGAAGCATGGTATATGGATAATTCCTTTGAAGATCCAAGAAGCGAACATCATTTAAATCCTCCACAATTTGTGCCAATTGAAAAATTGTATGATCTATCAGGGGTGGAATATTGGCGTGTAAGTTAAGTTTCTATACAAATATTAAATTATGTGTTAAAACTGTTGTATGTTACCATATGGTAATCCAGTTTGATTTGACCTCTAAACAATCAAATTTTTAATTAATGAACATTCATTTTTAAATTATTCAAAGAATTTTCTATTCTGTTTCTTTGTCTGTGTAATTCTTTTTAGATTTTATAGTTTTCATTGTATCTTTCTTAAAAAATTGTTAAATTTTTGTCTGCCAATGTCATCTATGTAATCAAATTTGTTTTTCAGTTTATCATAGAAATTTAAAAAATTAAAACAAATTTACATTAATACAACTGTATTGTACTTGTTTTTATGATTAATCTTTTTCTGTATTTTTTTCTTTTTTCATATAAATATGATGATTAATTTCTTATGAATTTAATTTTTGAAGACATTTAGTTTGACTTTAGAATTGTATTTCTAGATTTTAATTTATGAATACAACAATAACACTTTTCTATTGTTTTTTGGACTTTTGGGTTGGATCGTATTTTATCTGTCTTGGCGATGTCTGGTATTTTTTCTGGTGGCGATATTTTGCCAAATGTGGCTACCCTGTTTTCTCTTCGCTGTGGTGGTTGTAGGCATGGCAACCCTTTTGATCTTGCCATTAAGTGGGATTCCAATTCATCACCTTTTTTTTTTTTGTTGTTATATACCTCTCTGACCATATTTCTTTCGCTGTGGTGGCTTTCGGCAGTTCTACCCTTTCGAATTTGCCATATGAATTCGGATTCCAGTACACCAGATATGTTTTTTGGTTATATACCTCTCTCTGACCATGTTCTTTTCACTGTTGTGGTTTTCAGCGTGGCAATTCTTTCGAATTTGCCATATGCATTCTGATTCCAGTTTACCAGCTATTTCTTTTTTATATATATACATCTCTCTGGATAATTTGTCTCTTGCGCCATTACACCCCACAGTCACTCACTCACTCAGCTGTCCCTGAATGTTATTTCTTTAGCCAATCACGGTCAGTAGATTTTTGCTTCTCCATTTTGAAATCACAAATTTGCATTTTTCAGTATTTTACGTTACACTTTTTTAACCAATCAGAGGTTATGATTTTTGGCACTTCTGTTGCTAAGCTTCTGAGTTTCTAGAACATTCTGAATTGTTTGTTACAGCATTTTTATAATAGTTGAATTCTATAGTGTTTCATTAATCCTGTGCTTGTGTTGTTTGTGTATTATTAGTGCTTCCGTTTTGCATGTTTAAAAATTCTCTGGTGGATTTTTATTCCGCTTCTGTTATTGGATATCTTCTGCTTATTGATTTATGTTTCCGTGTTTCATAATTCTCCCTATTTTCTCCTGAGTACAAGTTTCAAAGGTTGCTAATTCGAATTTGAAAGAGGTGAGTGAATGTACTTTAAAATTTTATCCAGTTTGAAAATCCTGCTCAACGCTATGTTTTTCCAACATTTGTGTTCCGAAATACAATGCCATCTCTTCCAAGCTTCCCGGACCTACAAGGTTGAAAAAACCGATTTTGGCGCCAATTTGGCACAATTTTTGAAAACTCACTAAGAAGCCAGCTAAAATAGGATTGTACCATAACTTAGATATTGAACCTATCATTTTCTTTATTAGTGAATTATTTATTTGAGGATGCTGTAATTTGTGAATGTTCATAAAGTTAAATTTATATAGAAAAAGGCTATTGTATATATATGTGTGTGTGTTTATTTTATGTATATTTTTATATTTGTATATATACATAGAATATATGTGTATGTTTAAGTATATACATGTATGTTTTGTGTGAGAGAGGGAGTGTGTGTGAATGTGGATATATATGTGGGTTTATGTCCTAGTTCTAATGCTTTTTAAAATGCTGAGAAAATTATGTCTTTTCACTTTTATTGGATTGAATGATAAAAATTTAATTTAAAATTAATATTTTTAATTTAGTATTTATTCTATTTAAGTTTCTCTAAAATATCAGCTTTAATTTATATATTAATTGCTGAATTATAGTCATTTTATATTTATGAAATCATGCAAGCTGATTTGAGATTGCTAATAATGGGTAAAAATTAGCTAGTTTTTTTTTTTTTAATTTTAAACTTCATCTAGCTTGTTCTGTATATTAGCTGATAAGGAATGAAAATATTTTATATTATTAAGTTAAGGAAAATAGTAAGCAAAACTTTCTAAAAGTTAAAAAGCTTCTTTATAAAATAAGTTTTTTATGAGACATTCTAGGCATTTTTTTTTCTATGCTTTGGCACCTTGACTTTTTTAAGTCTTAAGTGAACTGTATCTGATTATATTTTTATTTATCATCCCTTCTGTAAAAAAAAATTTAAAAAAAATTATATATATCCTAAAAAGTTTCAAATCTTTGTAAATAACAAATATATTAATAAAATATGCCCTTTTCTTCATTTTTGTGGCCTGCTTCTTTTTAAAAAAAATTCTACAACAAATCCTGTTCTCTTAAACAGATACTTGTATTTTTAATAAAATTTTATCCTTTCAGATAGTTAAACTATTTTTTAATTTCCTTTTACTTGTTTTATAATTTTTTTTGTACATCTCATTTCAGATTGATGTTGATAATCTTGAGAAAGAGGAACAATATGCTGCGTTGAAGAAAAATAGAGGATATGATTATGAGGATTTATGTGAAGTTTCTAGAGATACTTTACCTGATTATGATGCTAAGGTTAAATTTCAATATTTTTAAACAAAAATATTTTTAGGATTTAGCTAGGTCAAATTCACTCAAAAATAATTTTTTTATGTCTTTTAATAATTTTCTGTGATGCAATTGTTTTTATTTTGTAGTAGATGAACTTAATAGAGATGATGTTACAATATTGAATCAAACAGTTGTTTTTCATAATTTATCAATATGCATATCTTGTGTAGTTCAGTTCTTTTGACTCATAAAGAACCAATGAGGTATTAGAGTTTCATGTATGGAATATATACTTCAGTAGATTAAATGTTTAAATGTTTGTACTGCCTTTTCTTTATGTAAATGTCACTATAAATGTAACAAATGTAATTTCATGCTACATGAATAATATTTCCTTGTAAAAAACTGTCAGTAAGGAAAGCAAGGAATGAATTAACATCTAGAACAGGTTAATAATCTTATTTATTCCTCTTTCGAACTTTTTCATAACTTTCCTTTCCCTAAACTAACAAATTTTTCTCAGGATATTCAACAATACAAATTTATTTATAATTGTTATATTTTTCCTGTGTTACATTTTAGTCATGGAATATTCATTTAACTTCAGTCATTTAATATTATCACTTTTTAGTCATTATTCTAAGAATATTCATTTATCAACAATACAATATTAAAAGAAAAATATATTATAATTGTATTGCTTTATCTTTTTCTGCGTGGTTCTGAAAATAATCTACATATATAATATTGTATTTGTGTGAGTAATTTTTTGGTTTATATATATATATATATGTGTGTGTGTATATATATAAACCAAAAAATTTAAACTCACATAAATATAAAATATATCCTTCTTCATAAAATAAATATAAAAAATAATTTTCATTTTAGCCCCAATGCTACACAACACCACAGTTTCTTATAAAGATAGTGATAAAAAAATGATGAATTTAATACTATCCCATCATTTTTCTTAAAAGAATTTAAAGAAAATATAATTCAGTCTGGTAAGAATTTCTTTAAAATAATTAACACACGTTAGATTCATGGCAATAAAATTAAGTAATATAATATAAATCAGGTAATATTAGGAAAGTAACAAGAAGTAAATTCAAGAAAAGAAAAGATTCTATTATCTAGATCTCAAATTTAATGTAAGTCAATATTTTAACAGGAAATAATTAGTCAAAAAGTGTCATGTTATATTCGGGCTGATATGGTAAACAGAGTTGATTTAAAATAATTCTGAAAATGTTTTAAAAAATTTTCAGCCTGTTAAAAATTACAACTAAGAATATATTTCAAGATCTTTCCAATGCTTAATAATAAAATTTTTGTGCTATTGATTAGTAACAAATTCTTGAAGGGCTTTGTATCTCAGACAGGCCTCTCCACTTCACCCATGTTGGCTTTATAGATTACATGGTCTTACTACAACTATAAAATTGCCAGACATTTTTTAATGCAATGTATGAAAAAATAAACTCTATATTTTAAAAAAATCTGGTTTATTTTTGAAAAAGTTATATTATGAAAATTGTGCTAATTTTTCAAATTCTGTTGAACAGAAATATGTTTACTTCTTTTAACAATAATGTTTCTGAGAAGAAAAAATGAAAATTACATTTCACCTCAAATATTTCAGAAGTCAGTATAAAAATTGAAATATATAGTTTTTAATAAAAACAAAAGGTAGAGTGACAAGTTCATTTCCCAGTTAACCTTAATCAATATGAATATACAAGTTGTCTCTGAACTCATGAGCCAATCCTCAAGGGAAGGTATAATATCCATAAAGAAGGATTTTTTGTATAGTAAAGTGAGGGAAAAAATGAAAAGTGTTGGCAGAAAAACTAGAAAAGGGAGGGGAGAGGGGTATTTACATCAGTATATGAAAGTCTTGCTAAAAATGGTTTGGTACACTTAAATATAGAAATGTCCTACCATTAAGGGTGATAAAGCCCATGAAAAGTCTATGTGATGACTGGCATACATTGTGTGGGTGGGTATTGTGAATGATTTCCATATTGGCCCATACTTGCTACCACATCGACTCAATGCCATGATATATCAAATATTTCTGGAAGAGGTATTACCTGAATTACATGATAATGTTCCTGTTGTTGTTAAAAAATGCCGTGCTTTTTCAGCATGATGGGGCTCTAGATCATTTTAATATTAATGTGCATATTTACCTCAATGCCACATTTGGCTCTCAATGGATTGGATGCAGTGAATTAGTTGCTTGGCCAACACATTTATCTGATTTTTTCTCATGGGGACACCTCATGGCACTCATCTATGAAATTTCAAATTACTTTGATGAGCACCTCATTGCAAAGCTTTCAATCTCTTTTGGAGCTGTTTGTGAAACACTGGCATCTTCAAAAGGGTATGCCAATCTTTTGTAGATGGTTCTAGGACTGTATAAATGTTGGTGGTGGTACATTTGAAAACTAACAGTAATTATTAATGTAAATAAACAGCTTTTTCCATTTCCTGAACATTTCTATTTTTTCCACCAACGCTTGTCATTATTAACTCCATGTTGCTGTACAAGAAAAAGAAAGGATGTATGTGTATTTTACCTTCCCTTCGTTTAGCTCATGAGTTCTGAGACACGTTATATGTGTGTATGTATATACACACATAACATGTCCTTGAACTCAGTGTGTGTGTGTATATATATACACATACATACATTTGCATATTGTGCAGATACATACATCTATAAAAGACAAGTTATGTATGACTCATTTTAAAATATTGAGACTGTTTGTATTGTTTTTAAAATACTCATCAATTGTTTTGGAAGTATGCTTTGAAATTACCATGAAAATAAAAAGTTAATGAAGCTTTTTATCTGAAATTTTATTCAGAAAAATGATAAAAATTCATTCACTTTGCAAAATCAATAGCATTGAAGATGAGTATACATTGTTACAAACAAGAAACAAAAATTAAGCAAATGCATTTACAAGTAAATAGAAAAAATAACTCTTAAGAAAATATACAATATGTATAACAAAAATTTAAGTTTTTATCATTGTAATCAATTATCTTATTTTAAAAAAGTACTTTGTAAAAGGAAGTTTTTTACAAATTTTAATTTTTTGCAAAATTATCATTTTCTCTTATTTTTATACAAGAGCAAAATTTTATTTGGTTGCTTACCATTTTTGGATTTAACTATTACTTTGATGAAAACTTTCATTCTTAATTTTACCTAAATATTTATTTGTTAAAAATTAAAGTTTTATTTTATTTTTTACTTTATGATGAATTTGTATGTTCATTGTAAATATATGGGGAACTGTTTTCTGTTTGCATCCTTGCAAATATTTTCATTGATATTGTCCATTTTTCATTGATATTGAGCTTTAAAAGGGTACTTGAACTGAGAAAGCTTCTATTTAAGTATTTTATTATATTAAACTAAGAAAAAGAAAGCTTAAGAAATCGGTGTTATGAAATGTAATATTCATTTGTGGAAAAAGTTGCATGTTTATACAGTCTAAAATAAAATGATTACCATTTTCTTGAGATTTTGTAAGCATTAGTGTGGACAAGTAAGAGTATGGGTGGTATTAAAATTGTGTTTATAATCTTGTTCAGTTAAAATGAAAAAAACTTATGAAAATACATACATAGACAAAAAAAAAAAAATTTAGGTGATTTTACATAACTCTGAAAAATGTCTTTCAGGAATGCATATCCTTAAAATTGATATTAAAAACAATTACATTTTGTTCAGTAATAAAAAATAAATGTTGAAATTAAAGGTTGCTATCTTTATCCATTGTAATTGAACTTAACTCAATTTTATTCAAATAGTTTTTAAATCGAATTTTGTCCAAAGTAATTCTGGAAAACAGAAAGTAAGCAGTGAAAAAATATTTATTTAAATATGTTTTTCAAGGAATTCTGATGTATTTTTCATAAATTTTGTTAGCTTTTGATTTTATAACATAATTTGCACATCCAGTGTTTCGTAATTTTATATTTTTATTAAATGAAAAAAAAATTTCAAAGCTTACATTAATTTTCTCAATAATATAGCAGTTAAAATAAATTATGGAATATATTGATCAAATTATATATTAATTTACAATACATAAAGAAAGTATTTTAATTAGCATTGAAATCCTGGTTTAAATTGCAGTTCAGTTTTAAAAACAGTTGTTCATTTGTTATTTAAATTAAAGCATACTTAGTTACTGTGTTCTATTCAAATAAAAAAATCTTTTTAAAAAAAATTCTGACAAAATGTGAGTGAACATATATAAGCTTTTGGATTTTTTTTTTTTTTAGGCTTCAGCTTTTCAAATGTTAATTCTTTCTTTGATAAAAAAAAAATTGTTTTTAAAAATCATTGTTCATCTTGAAATTTGCAAATATGTATCTTGTATGTATTTATTTCTGTTTTCATAATTAATTTTTATTCAAAAATATTTTTGGAAGTCAATGGAGGTAAAAAATATATATATATCAAGATATGCTTATGTGCTCACTTAATGTGACTTATGTATGAGCTTGTATAAACTTGTCTTATGATATCCATGATCCTTTCAGTTTTAAGATATTATTTAGACATGCTTGACCATGTTATTCAAGTCTTAATTGTATTTCATTTTGTTTTCAGTAGATTGATGAAGATTACAATATTTTCAAAAGTATTGTAATAATTTTGCCAAATGTATTTCTTATCAAATTTATATGTATGCTTAATTTTTAATCAGATTGAATTAAATTAACATTTTAAATGCATAGTCTTGGTCAATTATCATTTAATTTTATTAATATTTTTAATAGCTCAAAACCTTTTATACTGAACACTTGCATACAGATGAAGAAATACGTTTATTCTTAGCAGGAAGTGGCTATTTTGATGTTCGTGATAAATTTGATAAATGGATTCGCATTAAGGCATCAAAAGGAGATTTGCTTGTTTTACCTGCTGGTATTTACCACAGATTTACTCCAGATATAGATGTATGTATCATATTGTTTTTAGTATTTAACAGCTTATTGTTTGTTAATAATTATTCATAAAAATTGGGGTTTTTTTTCTGGTTATTAAAGAAGTTTATACTTGATTTCATTTCATATATATATATATATATATCTCCTTTCAATTATAGTGACTGTAAATGTTAATATTATATATATGTGTATATACTTTAAGAATTTTTCACTCTCTTAAGATAAGGGGTATTTACATATATTCTAGATTGTGGTTTGAAAACATTTTTTTCATAGTTCACCTGATTATGCACTGTACATTAGTCTAAAACCATAATATATCCTCTAAATCTTTTTTGAAGAATGTTTCATTGTCAAGGAGTTTTCTTTTCCCATTAATTTTCTGATTTCCTGTAAAATAATCAATAACAAATGTTCTTTTTTTCTATACCTTAAAACTAATTATATTAAAAAAGTAAAATGTGTATTGCTAACTCTGGTGAAAGTTGTTAATTTAACTGTATTCTTTACTATGATATTCATGCAAAGGATTTTACAGTATGGATATAACTATACTATAAATTTAGTATTGTTGCTTTTTTTATGAGAGGAATTATGTTCCATAGTACTGTAACCATTAGGCCTAAACAAGTCTAACATTATTAAAAAGTGCATCATTATTGCAATTATATGTAGACTATGCTCATGTATACAGCCCATATGAGCAGTAATGTGTACCCATTATAGAATGTTTTACCTTTACATTTATACTTGTGATTTCCTTGTATACTATGTAGCCCTAATGTACTATTTAAAGTATTAACAATATTCAGTTGTTAATATGCCACATGTATTTTATTTTAGCTTAACCTTACTTACAAAGTTGTGATAGACAAATGTGAGACTGACATGGGTTAGCTATATGGGCTCTGATGGTCTCTCAAATGGAAACAATATAGAATGAGTATATTTTTGGCTATATAGATCAATGTTGGTTTGTCTGCATGAGGCTAGATTGAATACTCTATGAGATTTATATAAATAATCTATATGGACATGCATGGGCTGATTTATAGGAATGTATAAACTCTGCTAAATCTGCTCAGAATGTTTATATTTTCAACTATATAGACCCTTGTGGATAGTTTTTGCATGGATATTTGTAAAATATTATGTCCATGTTTTCAAATTGTTTAGGCTAACTTTGGTTAATCTTTTTATAATCACATATGGCTAGAATTACTATTTGAAACAGTTGTTGTGAACTTAATGAAGTTTATTTTTATAACTCAAACACTTTAACAGGAGGGAGGACTTTCAATCACGCCATGAAATGTTACTCAAAGACCTATATGTGTTTATGTCTATAGAGATTTGTTCAAGATAACTTAAGTCCTTTTGGACTGGTCAATTTCCTTCTAATGGAATGCTCATATTTTTACATAAAAGTTGATTTAAATTAATTTATACAGTATCATATATATGAATGGCCCACCTGAGGTCCTCATTTGCTTAACAGGAACCATATATTATTTCTTGCATATATGTATGTAAGATTTTATGAGAGAATTTTAATGTTAAAGAAATTCTGACAAAATGCTGAAGAATTTTGTGCATTTTTGCTTCTCTAAATAGTCAATTTTTTATTACATAGACACTATAGAGCTTTAATTTGTAATTTTTTGGTTAAATGTAAGTGTTTATTTTGAAAATAAATATATGGAATGAAAAATACAAGCATCATTTATTTTCCTTCATTTTAAATTTGAATTAAATTTTTGCATTTAAAAAAAATTAAACATTTTAACAAAATATTAAAATATTAGACATTTGTAACCTTTTTAAGGATTTTGAAGCATTCACATTACCCCCATTCATTCACTCATACACTCTGAATTTGCATGTAAGTTTTTAGTGATAAAAAAAAGTTTGGCAGTGTTAAATACAGGAATTTGGAGAAATAATTTTTTAGAATTAAAAATACCGGATCTATTTTAAAATATATTTGATGTATTAATCTTATTTACAGAAAAGTTAGTTTGCATAATTCATTAAGAAATTGATATAATGATATAAATTTTATAAGTCTTATTGAAAATGGTACAGAAAATTAATTCTTAATACAAAGCTTCTATTTTCTGGTATTGTAGATTACATTATCTATTGCTGCACATAACTATAGTTTTTTAATGTGTATTTTTCTGTGATTTCATGAAATGTACCCTGGAACTGAATGAGTATTAAAAATTATTAGAGCTTCAGCTAAGTAAAAGTTAGAAGATTAAACAAAATCCATGAAAAGGTATAAATTTGAAATTATTCTAATTGCCTAAATAAGGTAAAGCTTGTACAATTAAATATAATTTAAAATATTTGCTATTTATTCAGAAAAAAAAACAATGTGTAAAATATGTAATTGAAAAGGAAATTTTTTTTAACTTTTTCTCTCATCACCACTTTCGTGGATTCCAGCATATTAAACCTAGTCTTTAAAGAATATTTATGTTGCCATTATACTCTGCATAAATATTTGACAGAATCTGGAGGAAAAAGGGGGGGGGTCTGATTTTTTTTTTTCCTATAGAATAATTTGTTAGAAATGGTTTTTTGATTAAATAATGTTTTATAAACTTAAATTAATAGTTCATTCATTTAATAATTCTTAATACTAATTTTTTAAAGGATGCATTGAGAAAAAGTTTTGTGTAATGTATTCTTCAATATCAATTGTACTAGGTTTTTTTTTCTTTTCTTTCCTGGATTTTCATTTTTCAATATCTGTGTAGTAATCTAAAAATTGATTACAGTTTTTATTTTCATTTAGCAATAAAGTTTTTTTAGTGCTTCTCTCTCTCTCTCTCTCTTTTTGTTACCTGCTCTCTTTCCACTCTTTTTTAATATTCAAGCCCGAATATGTTATTTTGTAATGCCTTTCGACAGATTTTAAATTATATCATAGAAGCATCTGTTGAAAAAGAATCTGCAAACACTTAATGTTTCTGATTCGGTTTTATTATCAAATGATTCAATTATTTTTCCAGCAATTAATTAAAAATCAATTTCCTGATAAACGAGATATGTACAAGAATTAAATAATTTTTCATAATTTTAATGTAGTCTTCTTGGATGTATAAAATTTCACAAGGGGCATATGATTTTGTTTTCATTCATTATAGCAAAAAGAAATACAATTGTTCAAACACTGTCCCTTTTCCTCCTTAAAAATTTTGCTAAAATCCTTTTTAACAAAGGATGATTGTTGTTACATAACTGAAATATATTACTGTTTTTCCAGAGACTGTGATCTTTTTCGATTACAATAAAACTATATACAACTTTTTTTACTCTAATTGTATTACCATAACTAGATCAGACTTGACTTGGCCTCCTTAGAATTCAATAAATTAAATTTATTCCTAAGTTCTTTTCATTACTGGGAGAAATGTAAAAAACGAGCATCTGGGGGAAAACCTAATATGTAATTTTTCCGGGAGATGCTTTTTAGATTTCTGCTAGAGAGTGGTTGGTTAGATCCCAAGTAAAAAGATTTTTTTTTTAAATTTATTATCTTTTTAGTTTGTTTAGTGGCTTTTCTAATGATTATGCTATGTCTGTTTGTTAACAAATTTTAGGAAAACATTAGAATTTTATAGCACATATAGCATTGCTTGTAATTTTTAAGCTACTATTTTGACTTGAAATGTTTCTTCTATAAATTTAAAAAAAATATGTTTGATTTATATTCTAATTTAACTGCCTTTTACATTTAATATAATAAGAAACTGATTTTTTAGGAGTCACCTCTTAAAGGAAATTAATTTTATGTGCATATTTGGGTTTTGTAAAATGAACATGTTACAAAAATTTAAAATATATCATTATTTCAATATGATTATGAAATTAAATAAAATACAAACAAAATGTATAATTTCCTGCATTTTTTATAAATATCAAAAAATATAAACAACATAAATATTTTAATAAATCTAAAAATCGAGGCAAAAATTATGTATTATTTTAAAAATACAATTATTTTGATAAGCTAACTCATTTAGAAATGTCAAACTTGATTTTCTTCCATGCAAACCATGATTTTTTACCTTTTGTCTTATACCACAATCTTATTATATTACAAGACATCACACGAGCAAAGACATTGAACCTGAATAAAAGTTAGCAAATGACAATAAGAAATAATAGTCTTGTTTGATTCACGAATTTGTTCTATATAACTAAATGTGTAACGAAATGCCTTACCTTATTTTCAAAAAGTCATATAAGTTAAATAAAGGCATTGTTACTAAAGTTAGATAACTTTAAAGTTATGGAATCTGAGTTTGAAATATGAAATACAAATTATATCTTTTCGAAATGTTAAAAAAAAAAAAAAACTTGATCTAGAAATAGAATATTATTCATTTCTTGATTATATTAATATATGATGTATTTCCAAGTGACATTCATTTATTTAATGAGGTCATTAATGTCTTCTAAGCTATGAGAAAAGTAATTTTATCTGAATGTCTTTTCATTGATAACTACTGCTATTGTGATAATCCAGATACATTCAGAATTTTACATCTTACATAAATGTTTCAAATAGTAATAATTATTGCTTTCAAACTATATCACTTCATTACTGTTTCTAGACAACAAGAGAGTAAATTGGAGTGTAAGGAGATAGACTAATTATTGGAGATTTGGGTTCTATGGTTTGTGGATTCTTATTGAGATAATGTTGTGAATTTGAATAAAAGGGAGGAAATACATAAATAGATAAGTTAGTGACATCTTTATTCCCTTTAAGGAATAAATTGAATCTTAATCAGTCATCATGGAATTTTGTCTTGTATTTGAATTATTCAACTGAAAGTATGCACTGTGAAATACATGTATAGAAAACCACAATTGTAATTTAAATTAGTGCTGTTATCATCTTTTTCTCAGAGACCTTTAAGACATTCAATTAGAGATCAACAATTTATAAATAAGTCAAACAAAATGTTCCACCCTTATTTATTCAACTGTTTTCCCAAATGCTGTGATGAGTCTGAGATTATGTGGCAAAGCGGCATCAAAAGCATGTGTATAAATGTCTGGGGGAGGGGGTTGTCCCCTATTTGTGATCCTCTCTTCTAGACCTCCCAATCTCCTTCAGTGCAATATTACATTGTTTCCTGCTATCTATTATATAATTTCTCCTTCAAATTCTCCATTTATAAATTTAAAACCAACATTTATTTTTGTTTTAAAAAGAACCCATAATATGTCTGATAAAGATAAAACTATCCTTTCGTAGGAAAGGAAGATATAGAAATGAATTCGAAAGTGCTTAGCTTAAAAAATTAATATAACTATTGGTAAAGGAGGAAAGTGCTCTAGAGTGTGATGAGGCAGTCCTACTAAATCATTACACTATTCTATATTTCCCATTGAGACAGTAGACATAGATTACTATTCAATATGAATAAAATTTAAGTTTTTCTTGTTATGTGTGCATTACAGAAAGCTTTCTGCTACCTCTTAAGTAGATATAAATTTTTAATTAAAATTATGTATTTTAATTTGAAAATAATAAATATTTTTAAAAAGTTGCTTAAACAAATCTCAAATCTAATTTAGGAGAAAAATTAAACTATGTCACCCAATTGATAATTCAAATGTTTTCAAATATAAAAGAATGCTCATAAATAATGGTTTTTTTATGTATTGATTATTATATGTTTTATTTTAGGAATAAATTATGAATTTCAATTACTGAAGTTATTTTTAAGTTGAAGTTTTTTAAGTATTGCTTTTTTTATATCTCTTCTTGTATTATGTACAAAGGTTTATAAATGTAAATTATTTTCATCCCAGTTAATTAGAGGGGTTTTCTAAACTATAATAGTACTCATTAAATTCATCCTTTGTTATGAATAACTAGAAAAGTATAAAATTTCCTCATGGATGTATGTTTCTTTCATATACATTTAATTAACCCTTGCATTGCACATATTATAAATATGTTATCTATTGACTAATATTGAGAGTGGAAACTATTATGATTTGCTAGTGTGTGTGTTTGTTTATGGTTTTAAAAACTTCTAAGTAATTTTTAAACATTGATTACTTAAAAAACGAAAAGTTTCTGTAACTATACATATATATTTGTATATTAAATATGTATTTCTTTAAAAATCATTTTGTGTCTCAGTTCTGTGACAAATATGTCATATATTTATTCGTGTGTTTAGCACAGTTTTGAAATACAAATCTTATTCACTCTTTTTTTTTTTTTTTTCAACCAATGATGCATTAATTTGGGCCTTAGTGAGGAATTGCTGTTATTTTTCTTGAGCTATTAGTTTTTTTTTTTTTTTTTAAAAAAAAAAAAAGAGTTTTAAGCCATGTTGTTATTTTGTTGCATTATTTTATATCCCAACTTGTATTCCCTCCAATAGCTATTAGGAAAGCATTTTGAAGTAATTGTAGTTTGTTCTCTCTTTATAATATATATATAGTATTTTTCATCTCCTGTGAATTGTTATGGTCAACAATTTAATGTTGCTGCTTACTCGGAGTTTTCTATTTTATACATTACATCACTGATTAGTTTCACCTTGTGAAAACTCAGAACTACGTGGAAAATTATATAATGCAAAGTTAACTTTTGGATGTTTAAAACTTATATCATTACTTTTCAATAGATTAGTATGTTTTGTTGTTTTAAGTTTACTGGAAATATACCAGTTGTTAATGTGTGTTAATTGGAAACTAAGAAAAGTACCAAGAATGATGCTTAAGAAAAGTTAATTCTGCCTTAGTTATCAGCTCAAAGCTTTTATGAAATTGTAGATTTCAAACATGAATTGGCCTTTTTTTAACCTTTTGAAGTATTAAAAGGCAGTTATTATTAAGATCTCATAATGCTTTTGTGTTTATAATGTTTGTTTATGAAATTAATGTGCATATTATAAGTAAATGTGTAAGATTGCGTTATAAAAGAAAATGAAAAATTCACTTTTTAGTAAATACTTATTTTTCATTATATTTTCTCCTCAGTCTATTTATTTTGTACATTAATCCCTCTATTTGTGCAATTGGTTTCACAAAATCAGTGCGTAAATGAGACCAGGAAAAACCATTTAAAACTAAGATCTATTCCACTTTCTGGAATAAAATGTTTTTGGTCTTTTAATAAGTTACTGACAACAAAAAGCACACTTTTGGATGTAACTGTTTTTATATTTATTTTTACTATAGTTTTCTCCAAATTTTGTTTCCTTATTAACACATGGTGATGATATCTTATCTTTGGTAACTGAAGTTTTTTTTTTTTGTTAATGGAAGATTTCCTGTATAATTTTACTCTGCTTGTAGAACTTCTGTAATTTTGCGAATAGTCACTGTAGTTTAAAAAAATAATCCGAAGAGAAAATTATTTAAAGGAATAAAAAAGCCAAGTTTAAAGTTTGTGTATCATATTTGGAAATTCAAATACTTGTTTACCAGTATTTATGTACTTAAATAAGTAAAGTTTAGAAGGAACTATCTATATATATGTTCTGGCAGGAATTATTAATCTTTATTCATTTCAAATGATATATCTGGAGGAATTTTTATCCCCTTTATAATTTTCACCTTGCTTGTTAAATTCCCCAGAGCTTACCATTTTGAGGTAAATATAGGCTTCATTATCCTGAGGTATCCTAGTGATCTTTTTTTTTTTTACCCCCAATGGGGCTTAGTGCTCGATAAATATAGGTGATTCAACCCTGGGATACTGATATCCTACTCAATTTTCGATTCCCCCCCCCCTTCTTGTCAACCAATTTTTCATTTTTCTCTCTTAATATATCTAGATCAGATTCAAATTGTTTGTCACAGCATAGCTATATTTGACTCTAGCACCATATACCTACCTCACTTCCCTTATTAAATCCTCTTCCATAGCATATTTCTGAATTTTGACTAAAAATTGGTTGTTTCATTTGTTTCAGAATTATGCTAAAGTAAAGAGGCTTTTCTGTGGTGAACCTGTATGGAAAGCTTATGATCGCCCTGCTGATGACAACCCAGCTAGAATTCAGTACTTGAATACCATTTCTGCTTGAGCATAATTAAGAGTGTAATTATTTTGAATGAATTAGAGTGTGATATTACTTTTATATCCATGTATTTGATTTTTTCAAAATACAATTTATGTAATGCTTTTCTGATTAAAAAAATAAAATGTTATTCAACTAAATGGATGTTTGTAAATTTTCATATGCTTTTTATACATTTCACATGGCTTTTCTAAATTGTAAATTTATTGCTTGTATTTCATTTTTTTTCTTCAAAGAAAATACTCTTATTTCGTATTTTACATAATCTCTTCCTGTTTATATATTATTAAAGAGACAATCATATTCATATTCCTTAAAATCAATCACTTTTTCTCTTTATAGATTTTGATCTTCTGTGCATTTTTTACTTAAATTTGTCTGTAAAATTTGATGAAATACTTCAGTTCTAAATTTTAAGTAAATTTTTTTCATTTGAGTTTTTCTATAGATTTTTATTGTATTAACTTGAAGGACTACATGATTTTTGTACAACTTTTTTAGTTGTGAGCAGCTTTCTAAATTTTGTGATGAATTTCTTTATCTTAAATTTGTTATGTTTTTGGAACTTGAATGTTTAATAAAGTTGTTGCAATTACTTGTATTGTCTTTTTGTTCTGTTATAGTGTATTGTACTTTCCTACATTTGTTAATTTACAATATTACCAATTTTACTTTTTTTTAATTTTTTTTTTTATTTTGATACTTCTGTCCACAATTTTGTTTTTCATTACTGGATATATAGTCTACTGTACAGTTAGTCTATAAGTACATTTATTAAAATATCGGTATCTTCATGTGGTCTGGTGTGGAAATTTCAGGAGTGATATTTTCTTAGGATTGGTGCTCATCATAGAACCGTTGTTATAAATAACAAGGTATTGTTTATAATGGTCTACTTAAAAGTCACTGAAGGGTTATTGGTTACTGACTTCATAATATTGTACCATGATCAAGTGATGAGGACTATATCTGAACTGATACTCTTGTCCATGATTGCAAATTACTTTCCTTGTATTGGCTCATCTTTAGTGCCACTCTTAGTTGGTGAATAAACTTTCATTTGCTCTTACTACAGGGTTTGCATTTTTCGTTAGCACAGCACACTGTGATGAGTTTAATTATTTAGTTGGACAAAAATCAAACATGCATCATTGTCATTTATTGGTACCAATTGCTATATTAATAATTGAAGTACCAATAAAGTGATAAGCCATCTCTAATTTAGACAGTTAGTACCTGGAATTTTGTCTGTCAAGGGTAGAAATTTGCATATCGTGACAGTACATTTTGTGATGTTCTGGAAGGGAGATAAGTGATTTGTGTTATTTCTTTGTCTTATTTCAAAATATTTGGGTTTATGTACAGTCATAATGTTATCCAAGGTTAGTATTATTTCTAAGTTTTATATATTAAATACGAATGTTAATTACAATTTTTACTATATGAAAAATATGTGGATTTTATATATTTCACTAAATGTTATTAGGAAAGCAAAAAATTTCTCTACTAGCCCCCACCTTTTAAGTTATATTTTTATACGCCGGATTTATATATATATATATTAAAAAATAAGAGTACAAAAACATACCTGTATCTGCCCTGATACATGTGTATTTTTCTTTTTTTAGGAATCATGGTTTCATTAAAGAAGTAAACACTTTTTGATATTTGATGTGAGGGATGATGACTTGAATAGTGTATAGTGTAACTCAAGTGCTCTTCACAAAAAAATAATTTATTCAAAAATTCTATTTGGTTACAAAATAATATTAAATTTGACGAAAGAGTTGTGAAGAAGCCACCATAACTCCCAGGATCTTAAAAAATACTACAAAGTCTACTGGAGCATTTAAAAAGCATACGTGTGTTTCACTAATCAAAGTATTTTTGTCTGGCTAGATTTGTTAAATTCATCTCTGTGTGACTTTTATTCTCTGGAATTTTGGATTAGATCAATTGCAGCAATTGGGTTCTCGCAATACTTCGAATTCTTGCTCCGCTTTGAAACAAAAACCGCTGCACACAGAATAAGAATAAAAAGGCTGGTTTTCGGAACATCGCGTCGAATTTCATTTTCGTATATTTTTTAATAGGTCGTGTGTTTTAATTTAATAATTCGTTTTTTTTAATACAATCCTATTTCGTAATGAAACATGAATAAGAGAACCTAGCCCGAAGGGCCTTAATCTTCGGTATGAGTTTAACCTGATAAAAGTTTACTTGCCCATTATTTAATAATATACTAATAATTAATAAAAATACTGTAGTGAAATTAGTTAAATACGTTAAGATTATAAGAACATTTAAATTTATAAGAATAAGACTGAATATGTTGAAGTTTAGCAGTTACAGTACAGAGGGGTGTGGGAGAACAGGGTGAATGATGCCAAGCAATCAGGAGGCAGCTCAATCCTATTTCGAGTTAGAACAACCCCATACTAATTTCCACGTTACAATTTTGAACCCATATAGATTTAACGTACGTCTGCCTTGATACTCGACTGGTTTTGAGGGGCATCGGGACCCATCTGAAACAGTACCAATCACGAGTTTAAGACCTTGACCACTGGGTTACTCTAGAAGCAGAACAAAAACTATTGGCAATGGTACTATGGCTTAGTAACAGAGACGGCATTTGTTCTGGCACTCCACTCTTGAACATTTTACAATAAAGTCGCGGTAGACTATTGAGCTTGGTCGCGAGTTCGAGGCCAACGTTTCTGTCGAGTCGTGGGCTCGAATTCTTATGCCACTTAAGAGCCCCAACTGGGCATTTCGAAAGTAATAAATGACGAAAGCTCCCTCTATTGAGAAGGGGGAATGGGTGTTTCCTAAGTGCCGGTGAAGTACTCATAAGATACTGGTTGTACGGAATAGAGAGAGAAGTAAATAGTTCTCATGTAAAAGAGAAATTACTCGGTTATATGTTTTTTTCTTTTTCTTAAATTTTTTTTTTTATTTCCCTTGATTTCAAAGTGGGAACATCTTTGATGCTTTTAATTTTTTCTAATTTGCTTTAATTTTTTCTAATTTGCTTTAATTTTTTTTCATATACATATACTTATGTTTTGACAGCACTCATAAAATTTGAAAATGACATCACTCAATGATAAAACTCCCTTCTTGACATTCAAGCTAAAAGAAGGCAGTCTCCGCTTCTGCAATCGACGCTCGTTTCTTCCCCTCGTATTTTCATTCATAATTACTGATAACGATGTAATTTAACCTCTGCCGCCCTTTCATATCGTTTCTTTCTTACTTTCTCTCCCTCTCTCTCTCTCTCTCTCTGTGTGTGTGTGGGGGGGGTAAGGGATTTCTAGTTTGTGGTCAGCACTCAGCTTTAACCTCTCTTATGGATCTCTTTCCTTCATGCGTTAGGCTAAGTTGCCCTTCCATATTGTTCAAGAATTTTAAAGCTATCCGTAAAAGTACAAAAAAGATGGCTTTTTCATTGCTTCAATAAATAATTCTTCCTGTTCGAGAACTGCTTTTACTCTCCCTTTTTCACTCTTTCTAATTTCAAAAAAATTTCTTTCTACTACCTCATTTTTTTTCTCCTATTCCTTAATTTACAAAAGTTCGACAATGTTAGCGAAATATCTTCATCGAACACCGAAAAAGCAATATTCAAAATGTTGTGTACTAATTAAGTATATAAAAATAAAAATTTTAATAAAAGTTGATACCTGCTCAGAACAAATTTCTGTGATGTATGCAGCTGCATTAAATGAAATAATTATTAAAATTTTATTGTGTGAAAGCTTTGCTCTCAATTCTAATTAAAAGAAAAGTCTTGCCAATTTTTACTGCAGTGTGTTTGCCAAGTAAATTTTTACAGTTGCTGCTGTGAAGCAGACCATGCAATACCTGTTCCGGACAGCAATCTGACCCATGTGGTGACCGGGTATGATAGTACAGTCCCGCTGTCGCTCATGCATGTAGTAAGAGGTAACTAATATGGGCACCCTGCCCCTGGGGATTATATCAGGGGACCTCGGGAATTTGCCTTCTGAAGGAAATTACGGACATCATGACCCCGAGGCACCCTAGTGATTTTTTTTCTTTTCTATGGGGTTTATTGTCTTCGGTAAACACGGATGACGTACCCTCAGGTTACCCTAGCAATCCTTCTCTATTTTCGACCCTCCTTGTCAATTAATTTTTTGTCATTTTTCAATTTTTTCTCTTCTAGATCACAGTTAAATCTTATTTGTCGCAGCATAACCACATCTGGCCTTTGCGCTAATAACCTTTACATTCACTCACTCACACTCCCCCGGACAGCAATCTATTACACTTTCTTTGTATGAAATCCTACTGTTGTAGCCTAAAATTATAAAAGAAACATTTAATAAGTCTAAATTATTTCAGACATGATATGAGTAAGAACGCTGATTATAACAAATGAAACGAGTGAGATGTTTTAAATTTAATTATTCATTAAAGTGTGATATTTAACTAGAAAAATGTCTAAGTAATTGCAATGAATAAGCAAATGCATATTGCACTACATAATTCAATATAAAATCTGTAAAGAATTAATAAAAATATTTTTAAATATGAAGAATTTAATTCAGTTGTGTCCACATGACGCAGCATAGCCTGCTTTGGCTCTTGCGGCATTAAACTCAATTGTCATTCACTTAGTCGTATCTAATTGAATACATATGCAAGATAGTATTAAAAATAAAAACTTTTCAATTTCATCAATTTACAAATGATTTAATGAATAGAAATATATAAACCAAAACTTGCCACTCCAGATGGATATGAATAGTTGGTTCTGTATGATCGCTTGGCCAGCAACCACCCACAACGATTGCCAGGATAGGAATTTCATCACAACCAACTTATCCAGCCTGAAATGCTAAACGTTTTTCTTCCATTCCTGCACAGTACATTCTATTTTCAGCAACTTTCTCCCAAGCTGTAGCAATGTGATTGTATTTTCTTTCTGTATTTGAGCTAAGAGGAGGGATATCTAATGTAGACACTGAGATTCTTCCAAATTGGCAAACCCTCCACTAATTTGAATGGTATCTGATACAGCAGCAGTACTTATAGGACTTCTTTTTATATTCCGGGTCTTCAATCCATACTATTTCTTGAAAGTGGTTTGGTTTTATTAACGTCGCAATAGAAGCAACACGAGAGCTATTGGCGACGGACATCGAAATTTCGAAACTCGCTCAAGTGACGAGGACGACACCTGAACTTGCACTCTCCTCTCCTAATTTCTACGCCTTCGGGAGAATTTTGTGAGCCTTGACAGATTTAACGCGTATCAGCCCCGGCTACGCGGCGGGTCTTTAGTTGCATCAAGACTCGACAAAACCCGCAGGTCGCGAGCCCATGACCATGACCTCTAGGCTACCGCGGCCACTTCTTGAAAGTGACACATTTCATTCTTATGCCAGCTCTCAAATCTTTCCTGACTTCGGACATTATATTCATCATCGAAAATGGACATTCAAAAGGACTGTGACTGTTCAAACTTTGAATACAATGTATGAAATATTAACCATTCTTCTACCGCTTAGGGAATTTTCTATTATTGTCCCAGTGTTTCTATTATTGTCCCAGGTACTAGGGATGCATATTTTCGAATTGAAGGTCGTATTTACAGGTGTGTATTCTTCATTGCATATTATTCTTCTAGAGTTCGGCCCGAAAGAAGAAGAAAAAAGACGCTTAATACATGTCAAAATCTAGAATAAATTATGAAATGTAAGCATAAAGGTAAATACGATGTATAGAAATTAATATCCTAGAAGAAATTGAGCAATTTTCTACAATTATATCAAATTCTCAGCGTTGAAAGTTAAAGTTAAGTTCAAAATATCTATTACTTTTTGATTGATCGTTTATTAATATTGCACTAAGAAGCAAAACGAGAGCTATTGGCGTCGAACCTCGTAATTTAGAGCCATGGTGAAAGGACGAGAACGAGATCTGATCATGCCCCTCCCTCACCAAACTTCCACACTATACTAACGGGAGGATTTGGAATATAGACAATTAGACTTCCGTGGCCACAAAATATCAATACTAGTAGGAATTGCAGAAAATAACATAAATGTAAAAAAAAAAAAAATTACAATTTTGCCTTTTTTTTTTTTAAGAAGAAAAGAATAATGTTATTAAATATATATTCTTAAACTCATAAGACTTTCAAAGATATTTTTAACAATTTGTAAGTAAATCGATGGCATTTCTTCTCTTGAGGTGGCCGCGGTAGCCTAGTGGTCATGATTTCGGATTCGTGACCGGTGGTTTCGTTCAGTCGTGGGTTCGATCATTGGCTTCTAAAGACCCACTGTGTAGCCGGGACTGATGCACGTTAAATCTGTCGGGGCCCAAAGTCCTCCAGTTGGCGTGGTGTGGAAGTTAAGAGAGGGGGGTGTCAGCTCCGGTGACGTCCTCTTCACTTGACCGAGGTTCAAAATTACGAGGTCCGTCGCCAATAGCCCTCGTGTTGCTACTAGTGTGACGTTAATAAAAACTAAACTAATCTTCTCTTGAGAATATTTGAATCTTACTTATATCGTCAACACCCCCATTCATTATGTATGAAAACTCGAAGCATTTTTATAACAAATTCATGAAATAGAAGCAAAACGAAAAATTGAACAAATTTCAAAAGTGAAGAATAAAATTGATCCACGAATAAATCCCAACGGATTGTGTATTAACTTCCCACTTTTAAGCAACACAAGAGCTTTCGGTGATGTATCTCGTTATTTTAGGACTCGGCCAAGTGACGAGGACGACAGCTGAGCTGGCAACTCACTCTCCAAATTTCTGTACCACGCCATGGGAGGACTTTGAACCTCGACAGTTGAAACGGGAATCAGCTACTTTTTAAGCACTGTGAAATACCGCATAGATATTTACATAGTAAGCTAGCCAAAATTTCTATGGAAAAAAGTGATTGAAAAAAAAATTGCTTAAATCTGTTTAGAATTTAGCAAAAAGGACGAATCGAATAAAACATTGGATGATATGGAACAGTTTATCGACAATTTGATGCTGAAAAAAAAAAAAAAAAAAAAAAAAATCTGCGGGTTTTTTAAAAATAATTTTGTATTAGTTAATTGAAATGTAAATATTGTATCTGATATGTTGTGTTCGACAACACACACACGTGTGTGTGTTACTCTTACAAAGGAAAGAGGCATTTACAGACATTTTGTCGGTCATCAAAGAAAGCTTAAGCCAGGGTTAGCAATCACGATCCAATTTTTTGACAGACGATTTCAGATGCGCCACATAACTTGAGGACTTTTTATACCGTCTTATGTTCATGATTTGGGATTGGTAAATAGAGATAAGAGTAGAATCTGCTTCGCTTAGAAGAAGAAAAGGACTACCTTAGTCACACAATTAAATTAATTAATTTGCACCTGTTTAATGAAGCACATCAGTCAGGAATGCTCTCCTGCATGAGGAGGTAATCGCTTCATGATGGAGCTATAGCTGCAAGAGGTCTCATTTGGTGATGATAACTCTGGATCACAAAGCACGAGATCAACTTGGAACTAGGATTTGTCTGCTCTATCTGCTTGCTCGATGGAGTCTCCACCCGGGCGTATGTTTAATAACCTTTTTAACAGAAATATATTTATAGACATAATTCACATTTTTAAAATGGTTTAATTATTGTATGAAAAACAATATATATATATATATATATATATATATATATATATATATATATATTACAGCTCATAATCATCACTTACCATTAATGAGACTTTTAAGCCTGTTTGGATTTTGCTGGTTAATTAATGTTTGGTGTTAAGTTTTTTAGTGAGAACAGCAGAGAATTCTTCAAATTTGAATCAGTTATTCGTGAACTTGTATGTTTTTAATCAATTTCTTTAATAAAAATGTTTGTTCACAACTATGTGTCGTTTCAAAGCGAAATATATATAGATAATTTTTTTGCAAATTTTCTTATTATGTTCTCATGGTAATGAACGCCGTAACTTTATTTCATTAGAAAAATTTTGATTTAGAAAACGCACATTAAATTTTATTTTTATAAGAATGAATTTGTTTTGAAATCAATCAGTTCCATTTGTATGTTACTAAGTATTATCATTGTGCTTTGTTCACTGTGTTAAGGTTTATTGTTGTGTTCCGACCCCAGGTCTCAGTAACCACCAGGCCATGTGTGTTCCCCTCCCTTGGCTGAGGAGAGAAACTGCTCAACTCCCCACTAAGAGAGTGTTAACTATAACCCTTTTTCCACTACTCACGTGGGGATTGCCTTGTAAGCTGAACTTAAGAGCTCGTATTAAAAATTACGATGCCTGTGTAATTCGCAGAAATTATTTCTTTTCTCTTGGACTTCATAGTTAAAAAGAACTTGATACCAAATAGATTAACTCTATTTTTCACAACTATAAAGGCGAGAAAGCAGTTTTCTTCTTAAGCAAAATCATGAAATCAAATTTCAAAGTATCTCTTGTAATATTATGATTTGTAATATCTCTTTGTATCTCTTGTAATATCTTGTAATATTGACTCAAATCTTCATTATCTAACTTAGAGATGAGCAGTTTTAATTTCATTTGAAAAGGAAATTAAATAATGCTATTTAATTTATAATTAAGCTAGGAAATAATTTATTCTTGCCTTGTAATTCTAAAATTAGACCATTGAGACGGCTAGTAATATCAGTTAAAAATGTCAAATCAATTAATCAGCTGTTGTGAAATAATAGGGTTCTTTCATCAGATAGTTCTTTTTCCAGTTCTAAAAAATTAGAAACAGCATATTTCAATTTCCAAAATCTACTCAGAACCGGTCCACTAGAAACCAGGCGCACTTTACAATAAAGGTCACCATTTTCCAAACTTCACTATTCACAATAAATGTGCCATTGACTTTACCTATAGTTGATGGCGCTCTATAAGTACACACACTGATAACTTTGTAACAATTTAATTCTAGATTTTCTAGGCAGGATATTACTTTTTCAAACTTGTCTGATCCTCTTGTTTTACCATACAGTGACTCCACACTGGCAAGTTCTTCAAAGACTTTAAAATTATCTTATCAATTCCTCTTATAAAAAAAATAACAGTGCAACATCAGATATGTCCGTTGATTCATTCAAAGCTACAGAAAAGAAAGTACAAGAACGGACGAGGGGAGAAGATCTTCTAACTGCTGGGATAGATCATGAGAGAGTTCTTCGATGCGTTTATAACTGTCTGCCTAGATATATAATAATTTCGTCTGCTCTCCTTTCAATACGTTAATGATTAAGGAAGCGTGCAAATATTTGAATTCAAGACTTAGCAATTTCTTCTCCTTTTTCAGATTTTTTTTTTTTTTTTTTTTTTTTGCTAATTCTAAAGCAATTTCATGTGACGATAGTGTCATTGCTAAACCTTCCTTACTTACTTTAATAAATATATTTTGTCTTCTGTTGATTTCTTCCTTTTTCTTGGTCGCATACGAGTATTCCTTTTACGGCTCGGACCCAAAAACAAACTTCATTTTTTCTTCTTAGTAAGTGTGATGCTATGTCTTACAGTGTCTATTAAGATTATGTCTTCTATTATGAGAAAAAGTACTTTCACAAACAATGTAAAGCGGTTTTCCGGATAAATTTGCTTTAAATAACGACTCATTTTCCCACTGTTCACATTAATACCGCGCTTACTATCACTTTCTTTTAGTCATTTTATTTTGCATTGTAGCAGATAAAAAGAATTTTTAAAAAAGAAAAGTACAAATTTCTAAAAAAAATGTTAAATATGAACTTATAGATTACAGTTACGTTCATCATAAAGCATAAAAATAAAAAGAAACGCAAACATACAAAACGTTCTCGCAGAAACTCCGCTTCAGAACTCGACACCATGATGGCTCACTCAGAACTAACTGAAGCGCTACTTATAATCATCCAGTACGCCAAGCATAGCGCATGCACTGCGGATTGGCCACCCCTGGCTCCAGCAATAACCCTCCAACCTTGGCGATGGATTAGGAGATTTAAGAAGAAACTTGGCGACAAAATGAAGGTTTTCGAAAATCCTGGGACCTTGTGGAAATCTCAATTAGGAGAAAAGTTGAAGAATTTTTCTGAATTTCCCCTGTGATGTCACGCTTGGACGGAACCTCTGTAAATGCGGAGGTATTAAAAGTCTGGGCCTCTGTCGGAATTTGCCGAGGGAATCTGCTGGAAAATGACTGTGCAAATTTGCTGGAAGTTATCGGAGTGCGTGCAAATTATTACGTTGGAGATGGTCCATTAAGTGAACTAGTACGCAGGTGAGTTGAACGTTATTGAAAGTACTTTTACTGTTATGACAAAAGCAGTTTTGTTTCTGTTTTTCTTGCTGATCTGCACAAGAGCTGTATTTATCCCTGTTGTGTCGCTTATCTGTCCAAATCTTGCTACCTGTGTTTCGTCTTGTTTCCTGAATATATGTGAATAAAGTGTCATTTGCTGTTATCCTCCTTATTGGACTACTTTCAACATTACGTCCACGAAACAGAATATATATATATATTGGAGGTATCCGTCTGGACAACACACCTCCTGGTACTTCGGCGTCTTGGGAGAAGTATTCGGTGTTGTCCCTCGAGAAAGATAGATGGCTACCCAATTTTATCGCATATCAGCGATGGGCGTTGGAATGCGCGCTAGCGTTCGGAGTTCAGTACATCGGGAGAAGAGAGAAGGTGGAGAGGAGAAGAGCAGAACGAGATCTAACGCTTCTCGATTTTGTTCAGGAATCGGGGGCTCTGCGTGAGCTATCTCATGACGCTGATTCGTGGTGCCATCTATCGAGTAACTGAGGAACTAGTTTTACAATATCTTTGAAAATACAGTTAATACTTTGATAATTAACAGGAAAATCTTACATACATACATTCACACACGCACATACACACACACACACACACACACACACACACACACACACACACATATATATATATATATATATATATATATATATATATATAGTAAAATGTAATTGTACATACCATTTGTTAACATTGTATATAATGTAATATTTAAAAATATTGTAATCATACATGAATTAAAAAGATTAGAATTATAAATATTTCTTAGAATAATAATATGAATTTTAAGATTTATGATTCAAATATGAACATATAAATCAAATGATAAAGTAAATCCTTAACATAAAAATATTTTTTAGAAAATGCATATTAGTAAAGAAAATAAACAAAAAACAAAACAATGAAAAAAGAAATTTAGTTTGCTGTCTCAGGCTGTGGACTGAGAATGTGTGGTTAAATATATTTAAATGAATTCAAACCATCTCACTCAGCAATTACTTTAAAATAAAATTTGGTAAATACCAAAAAAGGAAAGAACCAAACTGAATGAATGAAAATTAAACTTTTCCAAGATATTTCACGCAAGAATGCATTGAGAATATAAAATATAATAAAATAAGATAACTAATTTAATAAGATTACTACATCGAAATTAAGTTACTTAAATTAAATATCTACATAAATACGTATATGATTAATAAGCATAAAAAATAATTTAAATTTAAAATCTTAAAACAAATACTTTCATACTCAACCCAAAGCAGTTATTACCAATGACGTCCATTTACAAAATCCCACCGAAAAGTGACAAAATTGTGATAATAACACTATAATCATTTCATAGAAGATAAAAATAATAAAATTACCTAAAAATTTCCTGAACAATATTTATTTAAATTCAAAAATTATATAACAATTAATTAATATATATCTCTTAATAAAATAATTAAATTTCAAAAATAATACATGTATAGTCATTTGCCGAGTAGGAATTATATATAACACATCAATCAATAACTCCCGAGACTAACCCAGAGATGGCGCTCGTAGTAAACCAGTAACCAGGTCTTTCTAGAGTACTAACCTTTGCTTGAAACGTGTCAAAATTTTAAGTCGATCGGACCAGAAACAGCTGAGTTATCGAGGTTGGAGTAAAGTCGTTTTGTAGTTTGTTTAAAAAATGGAGGAAAAAACCGAGTTTCGTGTTCTGATAAAACATTGTTTTTTAATGGGTAAAAACACCGTGCAAGCGAAACAATGGATTGAAAAATGTTACCCGGACTCTTGTCCATCAAAAGCAACGATTTGTCGGTGGTTTGCCGAGTTTAAACGTGGTCGTACCGACACAAATGACGCGGAACGCTCGGGTAGACCTGTGGAAGCCGTTACACCGGAAAATGTGAGTGAAGTGACAAAAATTATAATGAAAGATCGTAAAGTGAAGCTCCGTGAGATTGCTGAGATGACACAGATATCATATGGAAGTGTATTTACTGAAAAAGGTTTTTTGAAGTGAAGTGAAAAAGGTTTTTTCCAAGTGGGTTCCGCGATTGCTTTCGATGGAACAAAAACAGCAGATTCAGAAAGCTGTTTATCGCTATTTACTCGCAACAAAAAAGATTAAAAAAAAAAAAAAAAAAAAAGATTTGGAAAAGCGTTGGAACGATTGTATCACCCTTAAAGGTGATTAACAAAAGGTGTTATGTTGATGAATAAAAAAAAAAATTTGCAAAAAAAATGTTGTTTTCAATGTTAGTCTCGGGAGTTATTGATTGATGTGTTATATATATATAGGGGGAGATATAGGAGGAGAGACTTTCAATGTATATGTACCTTCGAGTGTAAATTTTAGAATAAATAAAATTTGAAAACATCGAAAATATTTTGAAGAGGTTTTTTTTTTTTTCCCCCTCCTTTTTTATATTCATTACTTAACATTCAAAAGTATTTCAGTACTTTCTGTTTAGTGTTAAATTTTTGTTTACACTCTATATTTTCATCTCATTCGTTATAAATTCAACAGACATATAACTCTTTCCATTAATCATTCATTCGTTCTCTTATTATAAAATTTAACTTCGTAAGAATCAGAATATGGTTCTCACTGAGTGTGAGTGCTATAACTTTAACTAAAGATGGGGATTGAAAAAACAACTGTTCTTTTGAGCCCAGTGAGGTGAAAAGGAATAAGAACAACTCGGATTAGAAATGACTTTAGGGGAAACGACTCGATTCTCCAGGCAGTTCGTCTGTTCTTTTCTAGTCTGTTCAACTAGTTCGCTTCAATTTTAAATCTTCTCTTGTCTTAGTGCTTTTACTCTTATCTATTGCTTGGACTACAAGACTTTCATTGTTTGAACTAATCTCGCTGTAAGTAATAAAAATTCTTTTTGAGCTTCATATTCCATTTATCGCTAAAAACATTATAATTTCAATTAACTAATTTAAAACAACGAATTAAATTGAAACTTTCAGCTGTATATTATAATCAATAATCGAAAGCTCTTTGAAATTGCTCCTGGCAACTAAAAATTCTCAACTAAGCGATACATCTGTATTAAGTATTAAAATTTATTAAGACAGTTTTGTGGTTAGTGATATAAATTATTTTTACAGTAGGGAATTTAGTAACAATATCGAGGGTAAAGTGCAATCTAATATTGAACAATTCAAGAATAAAAAAGAGAATTAGGAACAAGGAAGAACATTGATGAAATCATTGACAAATCATTTGCAACTATTTTCTGTCACTGTGTGTAAGCTTCAGAGCTTACACTTAGTACTGAACAAGAGGGAAACGAGAGGATTAAAACTCTTCATTACGAGCATTTACTTTAATTAATTAGAGAGTACAACCGAGTACTGTTTGCATTATCACTGGTATGAGAAACAATTGCTCCACTAATCTAGTATTATACGAGTTTGGTCTTCAGCTCTTAAATTTGAGAAGTATGGGACTTGAAAAGAGTATTTTAAAAAGCTTTATAGCTGTAATGATCATAATTGAACATCCACATTGCTTAGATATTGGTCCAATAATCAGAGACTAAAAAGAGATGGCCATTTTTCTGTTATTCATTTGTGATGGGCTAATTGGATCAAAATGTTGAAAGGCATTCCTAGAAGCCAATCGTTAAACCTGTAGAAGTGTACCAATAGTTCATTTCCAGACCGAAATCCAGATGAAAAAAAAACTAGCAAAAAACATGATTTGCCTATATATCTTCGCCAACTTACTCTTGAAATCATCAACCAATTAAATTTATATCGACGGCAGCATAGAGGAAAACAATGCATGTGGTAGTAGTGTCTTCATTACAACCCCTACATTCTCTGTAAACTCAAGATTAGGAATCCAGATTTTTGTTTGTTTTTCAAATCTGAGATTAGTGCCATTGAAGAGTTACTTAATGTTGTTAAAACTGAATCTTCATTCGTCGATATTTGGATCGTGTCAAAAGGTTGCAGTGCCCTTCAGCACCTGAGGAACTGCACTGAGGCCAGAGATAGAGCAACTGTTTTTATTCTTGAAACAGTCAAACTCCTTTCACAGCAACAGAAATGAAATTGTTAATATTCTGTGGTTAAGGATGGAACCTCTAATCCATCAGGTCCAGATACTTATCACCCCTTCCTTTAAATTAGAATGTATTGTAGGGTTTTTCTAGAATTACGGGTCCAACTGTTCTCATTCAGTATGTGTTATATAAAACCGTTATGAACAAATAAACAAATTGAACAGTGAAACCAAAAACCATGAAAAATAAGAAGTCAAAAAGGAAAATACAATAAAAACAAATTGAACAAATCAGGAAAAATTGTCAAAAATTGTCAAAAAGGAAAAAAAATAAACAAATTGAACAGTGATACCAAAAACCATGAAAAATAAGAAGTCAAAAAGGAAAATACAACAGTAATTCTATAAATAGTTAAAAGTGCAATGGTGAAACAGAAGAAAATTTTAGGGTAATCAAAAGATTTTTGAACAAATAGTCAACTCACATTTTTGAGAATTTTCATTCAAAAAAGGAGCTTGTTAATCTTAAATATTTTCACAAGTGTGGCATAATGCCCTCGATAGTAAAACAATTTTCACATAAATATTAACTTCAAACCATTTTAGTTTCAATGTAATCTTTTAGATTTATATATACATATCATGTATTTATAAATTTATGTTTTTACTTGTTGTTATAAAATTATTTAAAATGAAAATATACGTTTGAATTTAAAAACACATAATCAATTACCTTTTTTTTAAAAAAAAATTTTTATATTCCCCTTTAAAAACAATAAAAAAAAATATTATAACATCATTGGTAACTTATTCATTTGTGAAAGCACTTATATACATAAAATAACACAACCTTCACCATAATTTTAAAATATCATTGATTCTTATAATATTTATAAAAACCATATTAAAAAATCTTTCTTGTTTAAAATAATTCTTCTAATTTTATTAATTTTTATTGGTCTCGCCTTTTGCCCTGTGGATTTTCACGTAATTATATAAATTTAATTTAATTAGTTCATTAATAAAAAAATTAATAATTTAAATCTAGTCATATTCCCACATACCTCCACCAGATGGCACGCACATTGAATAAGAATGCAGATGTAAAATAAAAGGATAAATGATGAAGGAAGATGAGAATAAATGTGGTAATATTAAGAATAATTAAATCATTTTATAGATGCTTTTACTTATTTATATTTTCCAACAATCGAAAAATTTGAACTTTCTACAACGAAAAATAGATGATCGGAAGCTAATTTAAGCTGCTGTAAGATTCAATCCTCTAACCTATTATGTAGTAAAAAGAAACACTATTAATAGGATATTGAAAAGTATGCTCGTTGAGTTTACTTACGGTAAAAAAAGCTACCTTTCGCATTGTTGTTACGTTTGGGGAATCCTTTCAGATCAGAATTAATCTTAGTAAATCATTTTCAGCCACTTTGTATTATAAAGTCCTTCCTTAATTATTTAATTCTAATGCCATGTTTCTTTCTAATTAAAGAGCCTACAATTACTATAATCCAATTGAAGATACGTAAGAGCAAGACAAAATACTTTATTAACCATTAAAGAACTCAGGTAAAGTCACTCTCGCTCAAATCCTACTTAACTCATCAATCCTGCATAATGATCTCATTCTAAAATCTTAGCTTACCAAATCATTCGTTCTGATTCAAACACTTCTTGCAAACACCCGATTCTTTTCTTAGTACTTGGACAATGAGTTACTTCAATCAAAAACATTAATTACGATGCTTTAATCCAATTTATAAACATATATCAGCTTGTTATCCTCTATTTCACTTCATTTTCCTTTCAATTTTGTTTCATTTATAAATCACTATCTCTAATTCAATTCACTACACTTCTTCCCTTCATATAATTAATCTAATCACGTTTCATTTGGGTTGAGAAGAAATTGTAATTTTATTCAATTCACACTCGCAAACACAAATTACCATAAAGTTCCCGAAGTTAATTAGTAAAGAGAAAATAGCGAATAACCCAACATTACAGAATCTTTTTAATGGTAGGAAGTTTAAAAGCATTACTTCTTTAAGATATTACTATTTTTATATAATCTTTCATTGTCTATATTCAATTTGTGTGCAAATTAAATTTTTTTAACGATTAATTTTTTTAAAAAAAAAATTATGCGTCATCTCAGAGAAAAAAAATATCAGATTGGTCAAGAGTAAAAAAGTCGCTTATCCTCTTTCAATCCTCTTTGAAAACTTTATTTTGTATAAAAACATATTGTTATATTTAATACTAGCTGTATCCTGCCACGCGTTGTTGTGGCTCAGTCTGGTTAAATGAAAAGAGCTTGTCCATCCAGCCAATTGTGAATCTTATAATGAGCATAATTTTCTTTAATGGATAGTCTGGTTTAATTACAGAGATGTTAATTACAGAGATGTTAATTACAGAGATGCTAATTACAGAGATGTTAATTACAGAGATTTAATCTTAATAATAACTTAAATGCAAAAATATATAAATAGGTTCATGCAGTTCATAAAATATTAATAAACATAGAGAAATGATAAAGAAACTGATAAAAAATTACATTAATTTAAATAAAAAAAAAACAGTCTTAAACAGTTAAAATAATATATACATACTTTTACTGCAAGTCGAGTACCATTACACAGCTTTGGTTGGTTGATATTTCGCAACATAATTGGCACGCTAAATTTCAACTGCAACATGTGGGATGGCATTCTTTCAGAAGATTCAATGTGACAATGAAATGCATTGGCAAATCAAAAAAATATATATAAGAAATAATAATAAACTAAAAAAATGTATAACATAAAAATATATAAGAAATAATTATAAGCAAAAATTATATAAATGCATATCACAAAAATATATAAGAAACAATCATAAGCAAAAATTAATTAAATGCAAATCATAAAAATAAATAAGAAATAATCATAATAAATTTAATGCAAACAGGCATAAATAGGTTCATGCAGTTCACAAAAAAGTAAAAAACATAGAAATGATAAACAGCCCAAAACTGATAAAAAAAAATTTACATTAATTTAAATAAAAAAAAAAAAAATCTTAAACAGTTAAAATATACACAAATTGGAAATGGCTCTACCTGGAGTCCTCGAGGGCAAAAGGTTAATTTTACAATGCTTCAGGGTACACAACATTCTTTGTTTTTCCATTTTCAGTGTAGATATATAGATTGTCTGGTTTGCCTACTCTGGAACATGTAATATATAATTGTACATGAGAGAAGCAATCTGCCTCTAAATCTAAGCCGCACAATTCTAAAGATTGCCCCTGAGCTTTATTGGTAGTGACTGCAAATGCCAATCGAATTGGGAATTGCAATCTCTTAAACTGAAATGGCATATCTGTTGGTATCATAGGAATGCGAGGAATGAGGACATCTTCACCATTGAAAGGTCGTGTCAAAATTGTTGCCTCTATGACTTTGCTCATTAATTTTTTTACCGCAAGACGCGTATCATTTCATAGCATTGGCTGGTTGATATTTTGCAACATGATAATTGGCACACCAACTTTCAACTGCAGTATGTGAGGGGGGGAGGCATTCCTGGCAGATCAAGTGAATTCAAAAATTCTGTAGGGTAATTCTCTCATCTACTTCCACAACAGTGTCAACAGACTTATAGGTGACTGTCTCATTTTGAATGCGAGACTGAATGATGTTGTTAAGCTGGTAGACGTCTTTGTTCTTGGCAGTAAGAATAGCACGTTCACTCAGCCAATTGGGATTCTTAAAATTGGTTTGAATGTCAGAAAATACTCTTTCAACTAATTCTCCTTTGGATGTCACCAAATTGCAGAAGTTATGAGGCAATGAAATTTTCCCTGAGGTCAAATCTACTGGCACCTTTCTGTTTCCAATATCCAACAATTGATTTGAGAAAATTTCAGCTGATCGATTATTTTGCAACTGGACACGCATATTTGTAGTTAATTTCAAGGTCTTCACATGTCTCCACAAAGCAGAGTGTTTCAAAGAAGCATTTATTTCATCTGCTGGTGTTGATCGAGGAATTACAAGTAATGTTTGCCTGAAATCTCCTGTAAGCAATATTAACTCGTTCCCAAACAGTCTAGTGTTTCCACACAAATCTTGTAATGATCGATCAAGAGCTTCAAGCGATTTTTTGTGTGCCGTTGTGCATTCATCCCAAACAATAAGTTTGCAATTCTGCAATACTTTTCCCATGCCTGATGCTCTGGAAATATTGCATGTGGGAGTTTCAATGATTTGAATGTTCAATGGCAGTTTCAAAGCGGAATGAGCAGTTCTTCCTCCTGGTAACAATGTTGCAGCTATACCTGATGACGCAAAAGCTAAGGCTATGTCATTTTGGAATCGTACTGCTGCCAGAATCAATTTTATTAGGAATGTTTTACCACTTCCTCCAGGCGCATCTAAGAAGAAGATTTTTCCATTTCCACTATTGATAATTTGCATGATTTGATCATAAATGCCTTTTTGCTCAAGTGTTAACTTAGGAATATTTGATGAAACATAGGACAAAAGATCCATTATGTTGTAGTTTTGCTCGCGACACAGTTCTACATCAAATGAAGCAACAGCAGATCGAGTTGGTGATGGCATTCTCAACTGATTAAGAACTTTGTTTGCAATTGCTAAACACAAATCTTCAAACATTATTAATGCTTCATTATAGTGTTCTGCTGTGAAATCAATGCCCATATTAGAATTTTCTCTGCACATTCGATGAAAAATATCTTCCGCTATATGTGATTTATATTTCTCCCATCATAAGTTTGTAGGAGATGAAGGAGATCAGGCAGTCAATGCGATTGCAAACAATGCACGAATTTGGTTTGGATGCGGCATGTTGCATGCATCATTAATACATACATCCCAGTGTAAGTCCTTTTCCAATAAATTTAGAGCATGACATGCAGTGCGGAAAGTGGAAAGTATAACTCCATTGGCAGTCCTCAGTTGTTGGAAAGACACTGGACCAGGCACATTTACCAATAGCATACGTAGAAAGAAACATTCATCCTGATTCGGATGTACAGTGTATAGCCTGCCAATAGTCGTTTCTTTAAATATGCCAGGTTGTCCTATGACCTGCTCACCTCGTTTGCGTCGCTCAAATACTTTTCTACTCGCATTCCATGCGTAATAAGTAAGCACTTCCGAATATAGCAGTGTTTTAGCAAATGCATCATTCTGACATAACGCGAAGAAAGCAGTTAATGTTGTAGCTGGTGGATTATGGCTATTTGTTGTACATTTGTAGCAGTGAAATAAACACGTTGTCCATTTTCTAGATGTACTGCTAAGTGAACAACGGCAGGACTTCGTTCGTGTGTAGGAAACGAAAGAATTCGCCATACAGCTTCATTGCTGCTTATATATCTTCCAGCCTGATATTGCGCGACTTCATCCATATGCATAACTACATTCCTATCACTTGTTTCTGGTTGCATATCAAAAACTGCCATGTTATGCAACCACTGCCTTTATTAACATACTTACAAATATATTAAATGGATTTAACGGAATTACAGTACTCCACATTTATGTGCGCCTTGTATGTTTTTGATAGCAAAGGCGAATAAGGAACAACCCACCAGTTATCTACTTTAATGCCACTATTTCGCATTTTTATGGTTGCTGATTTACCACCGAAGACAAAAACCTATAAAATTGCAAAGCATTTAAAAAAAAAAAAAAAAAAAAAACAGGAACAAAAAAAGGGGGGGGTGAAATAAAAATACTAACGAAATATTTAACTTCAAACGTAAATCATTCAACACAGCTCAATAACGATGCAATGGGAAACAGAACATTTCATTCCATTTGAGCAAAGCACTCCAAAGAGGTCAACTTCACTATATAGTTTAAATTCAAATGAAAATTAATTGACAGAACAGAATTCTCACCAATTCCACAGAGAAATAAGAAAAGCAATTAAGAAACTAAATAAAGAACAATGAAAAAATAAACGATACTCACGCAAAATCAACACTATTGTAAAAGACACAGCTCAATAGCAATGCAATGTATCACAAAATAATTAAGGTGGCTGTCTGCGTTCAAAATGTAACAGACACTGAAAGCTGATTGACTGCACTTAAAAATAAGAAAGTTAAATTTAAAACGTATAAAATTGCAAAACATTACAGAAGGAAAAAAAAGACAGGAACAAAAAGGGGAAAAAATAAAAATACTAACAAAATATTTAACTTCAAAAGTAAATCAATCAACACAGCTCAATTCCGACGCAATGGGAAATAGAATATTTCATCCCACTTCAATATATCGCTCCAAACAGGTCAATTTCACTATATAGTTTGAATTCAAAAGAAAATTAATTGACAGAACAGAATTCTCACCAATTGCTCTGAGAAATAAGAAAAACAATTAAAAAACTAATTGAAGACCAATAAAAAATAAACTATACTCACACAAAATCAACACTATCGTAAAAGACACAGCTCAATAGCAATGCCATGTATCACAAAATAATTAAGGTGACTGTCTACATTCAAAATGTAACAGAGAACTGAAAGTATCATTAATGACGCGAGTAACATAACACTACCAAAATACAATACTAACGTTAATTGCAGTAAGAAGAACTGAACTACCCTTATCAGTGCGAAGTTTTAATTTGTAAAAATATTAGTAAAGAAATAAATAAATTCTGCGTGAAATTACTGAAAAAGTAAGTTATAATTTGTAAGCAAAATCATAAACATCCCGCGATAATACTAACCGAATGTTGCCAAAATTACAAAACGAAATTTTAGTTGTTAAAAGAATAATGATTAAAAAAAATGATTTATTCGAAAAATAATCCTAATTAAGTATCAAAGAACAAAAAAAATAGACAAATATTCGAATCGGTAATCATAATTATGGTAAAAATATGTAATAATCCAGAAAAAACTGTGTGTAAAGTATAAATTTTCGTATTCAGAGAGACACGTGACATCATATGACGTCATACCACCGGAAAATTCACTTAAAAATTAAATTTCAAAAAATTTAGAGTGAATTACGAAATAATAAGTACATAAAAAACCCGTCCGGATTAAAATGCAACGTTATGTCAAAATTTCAGATCAAATGCTCGAGTAGTTTCGGAGATTTGCGGCTTTGAACAAACACACATTACATTTTTATTTATATAGATAAGCCCTTTAGTTGTTTAACTCTAAATTAAACATTTTAAGAGTTGTATCTCGTGTTGGAAATCATGTTCCGAATTTCGTATGAATATCTTTTTCGCTAAAATGTAATTTTCTATTAAAGTAATGGAAGACAAATCAGTTTAAATATAGTTTTTGCTTCAATTTTAATTACATTTAGCTTGAATATATATTCAGTTTAATAATTTAACGTTCGCTTTAATTTTAATTACATTTGCTAAAATATATTCAATTTATTAATTTATCGTTTGCTTAAATTTTAATTACATGTAGCTGATATAATATTCAAATCAATAATCTATCGTTTGCTTTAATTTTAATTACATTTAGCTTAAATATATTCAAATCAATAATCTATCGTTTGCTTTAATTTTAATCACATTTAGCTTAAATATATTCAATTTAATAATTTGTAGTTTCCTTTAATTTTAATATCGGAAAAGTTTACTATTGTCCATTTCTTGATATTTCAACGTTTACTTTAATTCTTATATTTAATTGAGTAATTTAATAATAATTATTTAAAAAAAGCGCACCTTTGGTGGCTAACTCTGTTCTTTGCATATAACTCTTTAATTTGCTTTGTTTTTGTTTTTGTAAATTGTTTTGAAATTATAAAAATCTTTATTATTTAAATATATTCGTTAAAATAGTATCAAATTAAACAACAGAAATATTAAACGAAATATTCAGCCAGAGGTACTGAAAGCAGGAAAACTGAAACTTCTACGAAGTCGAAGGTAAACGACTAAATCAGCCGCCAATAGCTCTCGAGTTGCTTCTCAGTTCGACGTTAATCGACAATCAATCCATCAAGCAACCGAAGACGAAAATTATTATTATAAACGTAGTCTACTCAGTAGCGACTGGGATACCTACTTTTCGTCAACTGTCCAAATGGACATTTCTAAGACTTCGTAGAATCTAATTTCTCAACTCATAAATTATGAAAATGAGGTGTAGATGATAAGAGAAGGAGTGAGGAATCAATGGAAGATTATAGCAAATGATAAAAAGAAAGGCAATTCATAGAGGGCTAGAGGATTCAATAAATAGCAGGTCAGTGTCGTTGAATGGGGAAAGGGATGGGGGGAAAAGGGGGTCGTGGCCCCGTGGGGAAGATGTGGGGGAGGGCAGGGAACAACAGAGCCCACTAATCTTGTCTGCAGCATCAGGCTTTAATCATAAGATCAGATAACTGAATTGACATCGATACTAATGCAGAATTTAAAGGCAGTTGGACAAGTGGAAATGGGGGCCGCGGTAGCCTAGTGGTCAAGGTTGAGGATAGCGGCTGGCGGTTTTCGTTCAGTCGCGGGTTCGATCCTTGGCCGCCAAAGACCCGCCGTGTAGCCGGGGCTGATGCACGTTAAATCTGTTCGGGGCCCAAAGTCCTCCCGTTGGCGTGGTGTGGATGTTAGGAGAGGGGGGTGCCAGTTCAGGTGTCGTCCTCGTCACTTGACCGTGGTTCAAAATTACGAGGTCCGTCGCCAATAGCCCTCGTGTTGCTTCTAGTGCGACGTTAATAAAAACTAAACTAAACTAAACAAGTGGAAATGGTTAAAAATAGAGTTGTAAGATTTGATCAAAGCAAATATATTTACAATTATGTGAAGTTAAATAAAAGCTGGTTAAAAATTTTATTCAAAATAAGAAAATAAATTTCACTTTTTGAATTTCGAAACGAATGCGACCGAAGGCGATCCGTTATTGCCAAGCATCAAATGTAATTAGAGTGTACGTTTTGATGTTTGAATTATTATCTTATTGTCCTTGAACAAATTATAGACGTGACAGTGATCAGGGAACATTCAATTTCTTCAACTTTTTTGCTACTTAGAATAGCTGTGCAGCGTTGACATTGTTTATTTTATACTTCGACAAAGTTTCACGCGCGAGCCTAAATTTGTCAGTTATTATAAAGTCAAACTTAGTTTTCTTTTATGCGATTCATCCAATATATAGGAATGTTGAGGTAAATGTTTATTTTTAACTTTTCAATGCTTTTGCGGTTTTATCCATTTAGAATGTTATTTATTCGTTTTAACGAATTAAATTGTAAGTAGTTTATTTCTTCGCGCACGTAATGCGTTCGTGATATTATTTTTTACAACGTTTTTCTGAATTTCACTTGGTGTGTGTGTGTGAGAGAGAGAGAGAGAGAGAGTGTGTGTGTGTGTCATCAAATTTTCGATCGTTAATTTAACCAACTTCCCATCAAGCTAGAGCTTTGAAATTTCGGGAATCGTTCGTACTCGCCTAACAATGCAATATTTAGACGTTTGCGACAAGTTTTAACTAATATTTCAATAATTTTAATAAGTCAAAATATTCTTTCCTCTAGGCGCTTTTAGGATTGAGGAAAAAAAAATTTCCCCCTCTGGGAACACCGGGCACTCCCCACACCACATGACGCCTCGTAAAACTATTGTACTCACAAAGGGGAGATACTATCTCCCTTTACTATCTCCGAGATAGTAAGGGTTGCTGACTTTTAGTCAATAATCATGAGCAAGAAAGAAAGTCTCCAATATTTGGCACCATGTCTTATCACAATAATTTTTTCTGAATTCTGGTTCCCATTTTTTTTTTAATAGAATGGCTTACAAACTTTCAAATGCATGTTTTGATTTTATGAGTATTATGAATTTTTTAATACGCTCACAAATGTCTCTTTTTTAAGTAAATTTTAAAGTTAAAAATAACCAACAGTTTTAACTAATATTTCAATAATTTTCTTTAATAAACTTTGCCACCATATAAAAACGTTGTTTTTAAAAACGTTGGTTTTTATATCGAATTATTACAACGTTTTTCTGAATTTCACTTGGTGTGTGTGTGTGTGAGTGTGTGTGTCATCAAATTTTCGATCGTTAATTTAACCAACTTCCCATCAAGCTAGAGCTTTGAAATTTTGGGAATCGTTCGTACTCGCCTAACAATGCAATATTTAGACGTTTGCGACAACTTTTAACTAATATTTCAATAGTTTTAATAAGTCAAAATATTCTTTCCTCTCGGCGATTTTAGGATTGAGGAAAAAATTTCTTTCCCCCTCTGGGAACACCGGGCACTCCCCACACCACATGAGGCCTCGTAAAACTATTGTACTCACAAAGGGGAGATACTATCTCCCCTTTACTATCTCCGAGATAGTAAGGTTTGTTGACTTTTAGACAGTAATCATTCGCAAGAAAGAAAGTTTCCAATATTTGGCACCATGTCTTATCGCAATAATTTTTTCTGATTTCTGGTTCCCATTTTTTTTTAATAGAATGACTTACAAATTTTCAAATGCATGTTTTGATTTTATGAGTATTATGAATTTTTTAATACGGTCACATATATCTCTTTTTTAGTAAATTTTAAAGTTAAAAATAACCAACAGTTTTAACTAATATTTCAATAATTTTCTTTAATAAACTTTGCCACCATATAAAAACGTTGTTTTTAAAAACGTTGGTTTTTATATCGAATTATTTTTATTTGTGAAGAAGTTATTTAAAGTCGTGTGCTTTTTCCTGTTTTGTGCGAAAAGCAGTTGGAGATATCAATACATGGCATTCTGGACACTTCGTCCTGCTTTTGAACTGTTATCAAAATTTAAATCAATTTATGTAAGCTGGTCTACAAGATGTGGCTATTAAAATACAAGACTGACGCTGTAAGATATATAAATTTTGATGTCATACCTGTTTACTTATCATCACCTTCAATATACACTCCTCCTCTATCCCTGCAACGCTCCATGCGAATCTTCCATTGTTCGAAAGCTACGTACGTTTTAGCTAATTGAAATGTAAAATATTGTATCTGATATGTTGCTCGACAACACACACACGTGTGTGTGTTACTCTTACAAAGCGAAAGAGGCATTTACAGACATTTTGTCGGTCAATGCAAAGAAAGCTAGCCAAGTTAGCAATCACGATCCAATTTTTGACAGACGACTTCAGATGCGCCATACAACTTGGAGGGACTTTTATACCGTCTTATGTTCATGATTTGGGATTGCAAATAGAGATAAGAGTAGAATCTGCTTCGCTTAGAAGAAGCTGAAAAGGACTACCTTAGTCACAATAAATTAATTAATTTTGCACCTGTTTAATGAAGCACATCAGTCAGGAATGCTCTCCTGCAGAGGGAGGTAACGCTTCATGATGGTTTATAGCTGCAAGAGGCTCTATTTGGTGATGATAACTCTGGATCAAGCTGAAGCACGAGATCAACTTGGAACTAGGATTTGTCTGTTTCATCTGCTTGCTCGATGGAGTCTCCACCAAGGTATGTTTAATAACCTTTTGCCATATTTATAGACATAATTCAACATTTTTAAAATGGTTTAATTATTGTATGAAAAAACACATATATATATATATATATATATATATATATATATACATATATATTACAGCTCATAATCATCAATTTCACCACACGAGACTTTTAAGCCTGTTTGATTTTGCTTTTGGTTAATTAATGTTTGGTGTTAAGTTTTTTTAGTGAGAACAGCAGAGAATTCTTCAAATTTGAATCAGTTATTCGTGAACTGTATGTTTTTAATCAATTTCTTTAATAAAAATGTTTGTTCACAACTATGTGTCGTTTCAAAGCGAAATATAGATAATTTTTTGCAAATTTTCTTATTATGTTCTCATGGTATGAACGTCAACTTTATTTCATTAGGAAAAAATTTTGATTTAGAAAAACGCACATTGCCTTATTTTATAAGAATGAATTTGTTTGAAATCAATCAGTTCCATTTGTATGTTACTAAGTATTATCATTGTGCTTTTGTTCACTGTGCTAAGGTTTATTGCTGTGTTCCGACCCCAGGTCTCAGTAACCACCAGGCCATGTGTGTTCCCTCCTTGGCTGAGGAGAGAACCCTGCTCAACTCCCCCACTAAGAGAGTAACTGCAACCCTTTTCCACTACTCAATGGGGATTGCCTGTGGAACTTAAGAGCTCTGCATTAAAAATTACGATGCCTGTGTAATTCGCAGAAATTATTTTGACTTCATAGTTAAAAGAACTTGATACCAAATAGATTAACTCTATTTTTCACAACTATAAAAGGCGAGAGCAGTTTTCTTAAGCAAAATCATGAAATCAAATTTCAAAGTATCTCTTGTAATATTATGATTTGTACATCTCTTTTGTACTGTACATCTTGTAATATTGACTCAAATCTTCATTATCTTAGAGGATGAGCAGTTTTAATTTCATTTGAAAAGGAAATTAAATAATGCTATTTAATTTATAATTGCTAGGAAATAATTTATTCTGCCTTGTAATCTAAATTAGACCATTGAGACGGCTAGTAATACTCAGTTAAAAATGTCAAATCAATTAATCAGCTGTTGCGGAAATAATAGAAGTCTTTCTGATAGTTCCTTTTCCAGTTCTAGTGAAACAGCATATTTCCACCTCCAAAAATCTACTCAGAACCGGTCCACTAGAAACCAGGCACTTTACAATAAAGGTCACCATTTTCCAACCATTCGCTACCAAATGTGCCATTGACTCAATTTTATGTTGATGGCGCTCTATAAGTACACACTGATAACTTTGTAACAATTTAATTCTAGATTTTCAGGATATTACTTTTTCAAACTTGTCTGATCCTCTTTGTTTTACCATACAGTGACTCCACACTGGCAAGTTCTTCAAAGACTTTAAATTATTTTATCAATTCCTCTATAAAAAAAAAATAACAGTGCAACATCAGATATGTCCGCTTGATTCATTCAAAGCTACAGAAAAGAAAGTACAAGAACGGACGAGGGAGAAAGATCTTCTAACTGCTGATAGATCATGAGAGAGTTCTTCGATGCGTTTATAACTGTCTGCCTAGATATATAATAATTTCGTCTGCTCTCCAATACGTTAATGATTACAGCGTGCAAATATTTTAACCCAAGACTTAGCAATTTCTTTCCTTTTTCAGATTTTTTTTTTTTTTTTTGCTAATTCTAAAGCAATTTCATGTGATGATAGTGTCATTGCTAAACCTTCTTACTTACTTTAATAAAATATATTTGTCTCTGTTGATTTTCCTTTTCTCTTGTCGCATACGAGTATTCCTTTATGGTTCGGACCCAAAACAAACTTCATTTTTCTTCTAAAGTGTGTGGATGCTAAGGGGTCTGGCTATGTCTATTAAGATTATACCCTCTATTATGAGAAAAAAATTTTCACAAACAATGTAAAAGCGGCTCGATAAATTTGTTTCAAATAACGACTCATTTTCCCACTCCCTGTTCACATTAATACCGCGCTTACTATCACTCTCTTTTTAGTCATTTTATTTTGCATTGTAGCAGATAGAATTTTTAAAAAAGAAAAGTACAAATTTCAAAAAAAATGCCAAATATGAACTTCTATAGATTACAGTTACGTTCATCATAAAGCATAAAAATAAAAAAGAAACGCAAACATACAAACGTTCTCGCAGAAACTCCGCTTCAGAACTCGACACCAAGGATGGCTCACCTTGTAACCAACTGGAAGCGCTACTTATAATCAATGTACGCCAAGCATAGCGCATGCACTGCGGATTGGCCACCCTGGTCTAAGTAATAACCTCCAACCTTGGCGAGATGGATTAGAGATTTTAAGAAGAAACTTTATAAATGAAGGTTTCGAGTAATCCTGGACCTTGTAAATCTCTCAATTAGAGAAAAGTTGAAGAATTTTTCTGAATTTCCCCCAGGATGTCACGCTTGGACGGAACCTCTGTAAAATGCGGAGGTATTAAAAGTCTGGGCCTCTGTCGGAATTTGCCGAGGGAATCTGCTGGAAAATGACTGTGCAAATTTGAAGTTATCGAGGTGTGCAAATTATTACGTTGGAGATGGTCCATTAAGTGAACTAGTACGCAGGTGAGTTGAACGTTATTGAAAGTACTTTATCATGACAAAAAAGCAGTTTTCTGTTTTTTCTGCTGATCTGCACAAGAGCTGCATTTATCCCTGTTGTGTCGCTTATCTGTCCAAATCTGCTACCTGTGTTTCGTCTTGTTTCCTGAATATATGTGAATAAAGTGGCTATTTCGTTGTTATCCTCCTTATTTGGACTACTTCTACCATTACGTCCAAAACAGAATATATATATATATATTGGAAGGTATCCGTCTGGACAACACACCTCCCGTGTACTCGGCGTCTGTGGGAGAAGTATTCGGTGTTGTCCCCTCGAGAAAGATAGATGGTTACCCAATTTTATCGCATATCAGCGATGGCGTTGGAAATGCGCTAGCGTTCGAGTTCAGTACATCGGAGAGAAGAAGGTGGAGAGGGAAGAAACGCAGATTCAGAGCTATCTCGATTTTGTTCAGGAATCGGGGCTCGGTCAGTGAGCTATCTCATGACGCTGATCTGTGGTGCCATCGAGTAACTGAGAGGAACTCAGTTTGTCAATATTTGAAAATACAGTTAATACTTTGATATAACTAGGAAAAAATCTTACATACATACATTCACACACATGCACATACACACAAATACATCACATAACACACATCAATCACATCACGTCAATATCAATAATATATATATATATATATATATATATATATTATAGTAATATATGTAAATGTAATACCAGGTTTGATATAGAGCAAATTGTATTATAATGTAATATTTAAAAAATATTGTAATCATACATGAATTAAAAAAAGATTAGAATTATAAATATTTCTTAGAATAATAATATGAATTTTAAGATTTATGATTCAAATAGAACATATAAATCAAATGATAAAGTCAACCTTACACATAAAAAATATTTTTTTTAGAAAAATGCATATTAGTAAAGAAATAAAAAACAAAAAACAAACAATGAAAAAGAAATTTAGTTTGGCTTGTCTCAGGCTGTGGACTGAGAATGTGTGGTTAAATATAAAAATGAATTCAAACCATCCACTCAGCAATTACTTAAAATACATTTGTCAAATTCAAAAAGGAAAGAACCAAACTCGAATGAAATGAAAAATTAAACTTTTCAACGATATTTCACGCAAGAATGTCATTGAGAATATAAAATATAATAATAAGATAACTAATCTAATAAGATTACTACATCGAAATTAAGTTACTTAAATTAAATATCTACATAAATACGTATATGATTAATAAGCATAGAATAATTTAAATTTAAAATCTTAAAACAAATACTTTCTATATAACCCAAAGCAAGATACTATTACCGACGTCCATTTACAAAATCCCACCGAAAAGTGACAAATTGTGATAATAACACTATAATCATTTCATAGAAGATAAAAAAATAATAAAATTACCTAAAATTTCCTGAACAATATTTATTTAAATTCAAAATTATATAACAATTAATTAATATATATCTCTTATAAATAAATAATTAAATTTTCAAAAAATACATGTATAGTCATTTGCCGTAGAATTATATATAACACATCAATCAATAACTCCCGAGACTAACCCAGAGATGGAGCTCGTAGTAAACCACGTAACCAGGTTCTTCTAGAGACTAACCTTGCTTGAAAACGTGTCAAAATTTTAAGTCGATCGGACCAGAAACAGCTGAGAGTTATCGAGGTCTGGAGTAAAAGCATGTTTTGTAGTTTGTTTAAAAAATGGAGGAAAAACCGAGTTTCGTGTTCTGATAAAACATTGTTCCGGGTAAAAACACCGCAAGCGAAACAATGGATTTAGCACGTTACCCGGACTCTTGTCCATCAAAAGCAACGGATTTTATCGGTGGTTTGCCGAGTTTAAACGTGGTCGTACTGACACAAATGACATGGAACGCCGTGCAGACCTGTGTGAGCCGTTACACTCGGAAAAATGTGAGTGAAGTCGGACAAAAAATTATAATGAAAGATCGTAAAGTGAAGCTCCGTAGATTGCTGGATGACACGATCATATGGACAGTGTATTTACTGAAAAAAGGTTTTTTTGAAGTGAAGTGAAAAAGGTTTTTTCCAAGTGGTTCCGCGATTTCGATGGAACAAAACAGCAGATTCAGAAAGCTGTTTATCTATTTACTCTAACAAAAAAAAGATTTCTTGCGAAAAAAAAAAAAAGATTTGGAAAAGCGTTGAACGATTTATCACCCCTTAAAGGTGATTAACAAAAGGTGTTATGTTGATGAATAAAAAAAAAAATTTGCAAAAAAAATGTTGTTTTCAATGTTAGTCTCGGGAGTTATTGATTGAGGTTATATATATATAGGGGGGGAGATATAGGAGGAGAGACTTTCAATGTATAATGTCTTCGAGTGTAAATTTTAGAATAAATAAATTTGAAAACATCGAAAATATTTTGCAGAATTTTTTTTTTTTCCTCCTTTTTTTATATTCATTACTTAACATCTCAAAAAGTATTTCAGTACTTTCGTTGCGTTAAATTTTTGTTTACACTCTATATTTTCATCTCATTCAGTATAAATTAACAGACATATAACCTCTTTCCATTAATATTCATTCGTTTCTTTATAAAATTTAACTTCGTAAGAATCAGAATATGGTTCTACTATGTGAGTGCTATACCTTTAACTAAAGATGGGATTGAAAAACAACTGTTCTTTTGAGCCCAGTGAGGTGAAAAAGGAATAAGAACAACTCGGATTAGAAAATTGGGGAAACGACTCGATTCTCCAGGCAGTTCGTCTGTTCTTTTCAGTCTGTTCAGTCGGTTCTCAGTTTTAATCTTCTCTTGTCTTAGTGCTTTTACCTTATCTATTGGACTACAAGAATTCTCATTGTTTGAACTAATCTCGCCGTGTGTAGATAATAAAATTCTTTTGAGCTTCATATTATTCCATTTATCGCAAAAACATTATAATTTCAATAACTAATTTAAAACAACGAATTAAATTGAAACTTTCAGCTGTATATATTATAATCAATAATCGAAAGCTCTTGAAATTGCTCCTGGCAACCTAAAAATTCTCAACAAGCGATCAAGACTGTATTAAGTATTAATACAGTTTTGTGGTTAGTGATATAAATTATTTTTTACAGTAGGGAATTTAGTAACAATATCGAGGGTAAAGTGCAATCTAATATTAACAATTCAAGAATAAAAAAGAGAATTGAAACAAGGAAGAACATTGATGAAATCATTGACAAATCATTTGTAACTATTTCATCACTGTGTGTAAGCTTCAGAGCTAATCTAGTACTGAACAAGAGGGAAACGAGAGGATTAAAACCTCTTACATGAGCATTTACTTTAACTCAATTAGAGAGTACAACCAGTACTGTTTGTATCACTGGTATGAGATAAACATGTTCTTCCAATCTAGTATTAATATTTGGTCTTCAGCCTAAATTTGAGAAGTATGGGACTTGAAAAGAGTATTTTAAAAAGCTTTATAGCTGTAATAGATCATAATTCGAACATACATTGCTTAGATATTGGGTCCATAATAATCAGAGACTAAAAGAGAGTGGCCATTCTTTTCATGTTATTCATTTGTGATGGCTAATTGGATCAAAATGTTGAAAGGCATTCCTAGAAGCCAATCGTTAAACCTGTAGAAGTGTACCAATAGTTCATTTCCAGACCGAAACTAGATGAAAAAAAAACTAGCAAAAAAACATGATTTGCCTATATATCATTCAACGTTTACTCTTGAAATCATCAACCAATTAAATTGTATATCGATCGGTGCATTAGAGGAAAACAATGCATGTGGTAGTAGTGTCTTCATTAACCCCTACATTCTCTCTGTAAACTCAAGATTAGAATCCAGATTTTTGTTTGTTTTTCAAATCTGAGAAGTGCCATTGGAAGAGTACTTAACTGTTGTTAAAACTGAACTTCATTCGTCGATATTGATCGTGTGTCAAAAGTGCAGTTGCCTTCAGCACCTGGAGGAACTGCACTTGGAGAGGGCCAGAGATAGATGCAACCGTTTTTATTCTTGAACAGTCAAATCTCCTCCTTTCACAGCAACAGAAATGAAATTGTTAATATTCTGGAATAAGGATGGAACCTCTAATCCATCAGGTCCAGATAACTTATCACCCCTTCCTTTTAAATTAGAATGTATTGTGGTTTTTCTAGGTATTGGTCCAACTATCCATTCAGTATGTGTTATATAAAACCGTTATGAACAAATAAACAAATTGAACAGTGAAACCAAAAAAACCATGAGAAAATAAGAAGTCAAAAGGAAAATAAATAAAAAACAAATTGAACAAATCAGAAAAAATCTCGTCAAAAAATTGTCAAAAAGGAAAAAAATAAAACAAATTGAACAGTGATACCAAAAAAACCATGAAAAATAAGTTCAAAAGGAAATACAACAGTAATTCTATAAATAGTTAAAAGTCAATGGTGAAACAGAAGAAAATTTTAGGTAATCAAAAGATTTTTGAAAAATCAACTCACATTTTTGAGAATTTTCTTTCACAAAAGGAGCTTGTTAATCTTAAATATTTTCACAAGTGTGGTGATCAATGCCCTCGATAGTCAAACATTCACATAAATATTTAATTCTAAACCATTTTAGTTTCATCCTAATCTTAGATTTATATATACATATCATGTATTATAAATTTATGTTTTTACTTGTTGTTATAAAATTATTTAAAATGAAAATATACGTTTGAATTTAAAAACACACATAATCAATTATTTTTTTTTTTAAAAAAAAATAATTTTATATTCCCCTTTAAAAACAATAAAAAAATATATAACATCATTGGTAACTTATTCATTTGTGAAAGCACTTATATACATAAAATAACACAACTCTTCACCATAATTTTAAAATATCATTGCATTCTTATAATATTTATAAAAAACCATATAAAAAATCTTTCTTGTTTTAAAATAATTCTTCTAATATTAATTTTTATTGGTCTCTGCCTTTGCCCTGTGGATTTTCACGTAATTATATAAAATTTAATTAGTTCAATAAAAAATATAATCTCTAAATCTAGTCATATTCCCACATACCTCCACCAGATGGCACGCACATTGATCAAGAATGCAGATGTAAAATAAAAGGATAAATGATGAAGGAAGATGAGAATAAATGTGGTAATATTAAGAATAATTAAATCATTTTATAGATGCTTTACTTATTTATATTTTCCAACAATCGAAAAATTTGAACTTTCTAAACGAAAGATAGATGATCGGAGTTAATCTTTAAGCTGCTGTAAGATTCTGAACTTCCCTAACCCATTATGTAGTAAAAAGAAACACTACTAATAGGATATTGAGTTATGCTCGTTGAGTTTACTTACGGTAAAAAAAGCTACCTTTTCAGTATTTGTTACGTTTGAGAACCTTTCGATCAGAATTAATCTTATAAATCATTTTCAGCCACTTTGTATTATAAAGTCCTTCCTAATTATTAATTCTAATGCCATGTTTTCTTTCTAATTAAAGAGCCTACAACTTACTAATCCAATTGAAGCATACAAGAGCAAGACAAATACTTTAGTTAACCTAAAGAACCTTTGTAAAGTCACTCTCGCTCAAATCCTACTTAACTCATCAATCCTGCATAATGATCTCATTCAAAATCTTAGCTTACCAAATCATTCGTTCTCATTCAAACATTCTTGCAAACACCTGATTCTTTTCTTAGTACTTGGACAATGAGTTACTTCAATCAAAAACACAAATTACGATGCTTTAATCCAATTTATAAACTTATCAGCTTGTTATCCTCATTTCACTTCATTTTCCTTTCAATTTTGTTTCATTTATAAATCACTATTCAATTCACACTCAGCACTTCTTCCCTTCAATAATTAATCTAATCACGTTTCATTTGGGTTGGAAATTGTAATTTTATCTAATTCATATTTCGCAACACAGCAATTACATAAAGTTCCCGAAGTTAATTAGTAAAGAGAAAATAGCGAATAACCCTCGGTTACAGAATCTTTTAATGGTAGGAGTTTAAAAGCATTACTTTAAGATATTACTATTTTATATAATCTTCATTGTCTATATATTCAATTTGATTAAATTATGTTAACGATTAATTTTTTTTAAAAAAAAAATTATGCGTCATCTCAGAGAAAAAAAATATCAGATTGGTCGGAGTAAAAAAAGTCGCTTATCCTCTTCAACCTCTTGAAAAACTTTATTTTGTATAAAAACATATTGTTATATTTAATACTAGCTGTATCCTGCCACGCGTTGTTGTGGCTCAGTCTGGTTAAATGAAAAGAGCTTGTCCATCCAGCCAATTGTGAATCTTTATAATGAAGCATAATTTTCTTTAATGGATAGTCTGGTTTAATTTACAGAGATGTTAATCTACTAGAGATTAATTAAGACAGAGATGCATACAGAGATGCACTACAGAGATTTAATCTTAAATAACTTAAATGCAAAAAATATATAAATAGGTTCATGCAGTTCATTATTGATCAAACATAGAGAAATGATTAAGAAACTGATAAAAAATTACATTAATTTAAATAAAAAAAACAGTCTTAAACAGTTAAAATAATATATACATACTTTTACTGCAAGTCGAGTACCATTACACAGTTATTGATTGATATTTCGCAACATAATTAGCACGCTAAATTTCAACTGCAACATGTGGGATGGCATCTTCAGAAGATTCAATCGTGACAATGAAAATGCATTGGCAAATCAAAAAAAATATATATAAGAAATAATAATAAACTAAAAAAAAATGTTAACATAAAATATATAAGAAATAATTATAAGCAAAAAATTATATAAATGCATAATACAAAAAATATATAAGAAACAATCTATAAGCAAAAAAATTAATTAAATGCAAATCATAAAAATAATAAGAAATAATCATAATAAATTTAATGCAAACAGTAGCATAAATAGGCGTTCATGCAGTTCACAAAAAGTAAAAACATGAAATGATAAGATAAACAGCCCAAAGATAAAAAAAAAATTTACATTAATTTAAATAAAAAAAAAAAAATCTTAAATCAGTTAAAATATACACAAATTGAAATGTATGCTACCTGAGTCCCGAGGCAAAAGGTTAATTTTACAATGCTCAGGGTACACAACATTCTTTGTTTTCCATTTTCAGTGTAGATATATAGATTAACTGGTTTGTCACCGAACACAATATATAATTGTACATGAGAGAAGCTAACCTGCCTCTAAATCAAGCCGCTACTACCCTAAAGATTGCCCCTGAGCTTTATTGTTGACTGCAAATGCCAATCGAATTGGGAATTGTAATCTTTAAACTGAAATGGCATATCTGTTGGTATCATAGGAATGCGAGGAATGGCATCTTCACCATTGAAAGGTCGTGTCAAAATTGTTGCCTCTATGACTTTGCTCCATTAATTTTTTTTACCGCAAGACGCGTATCATTTCTATAGCATTATTGCTGGCTTTGTCAACATGATAATTTGCACACCAACTTCAACCTGCAGATGTGAGGGGAGGCATTCCCTGGCAGATCAGCTGAATTCAAAAAATTTGTCAGGGGTAATTCTCTTTACCTACTCCACAACAGTGTCGCCACAGGACTATAGGTGACTGTCTCATTGAAAATGTGAAGACTGAATGAGTTGTTAACTGGTAGACGTCTTTGTTCTTGGCAGTAAGAATAGCACGTTCACTCAGCCATGGCCGATCTAAATTGGTTTGATTCAGAAAATACCTCTTCAACTAATCCTTTGATGTCACCAAATTGTAGAAGTATGAGGGCAAATGAAATTTTCCTCTGAGGTCAAATCTACTGGCAACCTTTCTGTTTCCAATCATCCAACAATTGATTTGAGAAAATTTCAGCTGACGATTATTTGCAACTAGGGACACGCATATTTGTAAGTTAATTCTGTTCTTCAGACAGTTCCACAAAGAGATGTTTCCAAGAAGCATTTATTTTAATCTGTGTGTGATCGAGGAATTTAGTATGTTTGCCTGAAATCTCCTGTAAGCTACTATTAACTCGTTCCTAAACAGTCTAGTGTTTCCACACAAATCTGTAATGATTCGATCAAGAGCCTTCAAGCGATTTTTTGTGTGCTGTTGTGTATTCATCCCAAACAATAGTTTGGTCAATCTCAATACTTTTCCCATGCCTGGATGCTCTGGAATATTGTATGTATGTTGGGCGAGATTTGAATGTCGATCCAGTTTCAGCGGATGACAGTGCTCCTCCTGGTAACAATAGTTGCAGGCTTATACCTGATGACGCAAGCTGGCTATGTCATTTGAATCGTACTGCTGCAGAATCAATTTTATTAGGGAATGTTTCTTACCACTTCCAGGCGCATCTTAAGAAGAAGATTTTTTCATCTTCACCTATTGATAATTTGCATAGATTTGACTGCAAATGCCTTTTTGCTCAAGTGTTGACTTTAGGAATATTTGATGAAACATAGGATAAAAAAGGATCCATTATATTGTAGTTTTGCTCGCGACATCAGTTTCTACATCAAATGAAGCAACAGCAGATCGAGTTGGCGTGATGCAGTATTCTCAACTGATTAAGAACTTTGTTTGCAATTTCACAAATCTTCAAACATTATTAATGCTTCTATTATAGTGTTCTTCGCTGTGAAATCAATGCCCATTAGAATTTCTCTGCAATATTGATGAAAAAGAAATCTTCCGCTGTATGTGATTTAGAGGTTTCTCCCATCATAAGTTTTGTGAGAGATGAAGGAGATCAGCTAGTCAATGCGATTGCAAACAATGCAGAATTTGGTTTGGATGCGGATGTTGTATGCATCATTAATACATACATCCCAGTGTAAGTACCTTTCCAATAAATTTAGAGCATGACATGCGAAAAGTGTGGAAAGTGGAAGTATAACTACATAACCTGCAGTCTAGGTGGCAAGACACTGGACCAGGCACATTTAACAAAGCATTTCGTAAAAGAAAATTCATCCTGATCGGATGCGCTAGTGTATAGCCTGGCCAATAGTCGTCTAATCATGCCAGGGTTGTCCATGACCTGCTCAATCCCGTTTGTCGCTCAAATACTTTTCTACTGCAATCCATGCGTAATAAGTAAGCACTCCGAATCATAGTACGTTTTTTAGGCAAATGCATCATTCTGACATAACGCGAAGAAAGCAAAGTATCGTTGTATTGGTGGATTATGGGCTATTTTGTTGTACTTGTACTATGAACACGTTGTCCATTTTCTAGGTACTGCTATGGAACAACGGCGTAGGACTTCTTCGTGTGTAGGAAACGAAAGAATTCGCCAGCGAAGCTTCATTACGTGTTATAGTATCTCCAGCCTCGATATTCAAAGGATTCATCCATATGCATAACTACATTCCTATTCACTTACTTCTGGTTGCATATCAAACCGTGCAGCAGTGCAACCACTCGCCTTATTAACATACTTACAAAATATTAAAATGGATTTTAACGGAATTACAGTATCATTCCATTTATGTGCGCCTTGTGCATGTTTTTGATAGCAAAGGCGAAGAACCAACCCACATCAGTTATCTACTTCATCGCACTATTTTGCATTTTTATGGTTGCTGACTTACCACCGAAGACAAAACCCCTATAAAATTGAGATTAAAAAAAAAAGTAAAAAAAAAAAAAAAAAAAAAAAAAAAAAAAAAAAAAACAGGAACAAAAAAGGGGGTGAAATAAAAATACTCAACGAAATATTTAACTTCAAAACGTAATGTTCAACACAGCTCAATAACGATGCTAATGGGCAGAACATTTCATTCCATTTGAGCAAAGACTCCAAAGAGGTCAAACTCTTACTTATAGTTTAAATCAATGTTGAATTAATGACGAACAGGAATTCTCACCAATTCCACAGAGAAATAAGAAAAGCAATTAAGAAACTAATAAAGAACAATGAAAAAATAAACGATACTCACGCAAAATCAACACTATTGTAAGACACAGGCCTAATGCAGCAAATGTATCAGCAAAAAATAATATAAGTGGTGTCTGTGTTCAAATGTGAACAGACACTGAAAGTTGATTGACTGCACTTAAAATAAAAGTTAAATTTAAAACGTATAAAATTGCAAAACATTACAGAAGGAAAAAAAAAGACAGGAACAAAAAAGGGAAAAAATAAAAATACTAACAAAATATTTAACTTCAAAAGTAAATCAATCAACACAGCTCATTCCGATGAATGGGAAATAGAATACATTTCATCCACTTCAATATATCGCTCCAAACAGGTCAATTTCACTCATATAGTTTGAATTCAAAAGAAATTAACTTTGAAGAACAGAATTCTCACCAATTGCTCTGAGAAATAAGAAAACACTAAAAAACTAATTGAAGACTCATACAAAAATAAACTATACTCACACAAAATCAACACTATCGTAAAAAGACATGTCCCAATAGCAAATGCCTAGTATCACAAAATACTAAGGACTGTTCTTAAAATGTAACAGAGAACTGAAAGTATCATTAATGACGCGAGTAACATAACACTAAAATACAATACTAACGTTAATTGCAGTAAGAAGAACTGAACACCTTATCAGTGCGAAGTTTTAATTTGTAAAAATATTAGTAAAGAAATAAATAAATTCTGCGTGAAATTACTGAAAAGTACTTTTTAAAGCAAAAATCATATCCCAGCGATAATATCTTAACTGAATGTTGCCAAAATTACAAAACGAAATTTTAGTTGTTAAAAGAATAATGATTAAAAAATGATTTATTGAAATAATCCTAATTAAGTATCAAAGAACAAAAAAAAATAGACAAATTCGAATGGTAATCATAATTATGTGGTAAAATATGGCCTAATACCAGAAAAAAACTGTGTGTAAATTATCGTATTCAGAGAGACACGTGACATCATATGACGTCATACCACGGAAAATTCACTTAAAATTAAATTTCAAAAAAATTTAGAGGAATTAGAAATAATAAGTACATAAAAACCTTGTCCGGATTAAAAATGCAACGTTATGTCAAAATTCAGATCAAATGTTCAGTAGTTTCTTTCGGAGATGGGGCTTTTGAACAAACACACATTACATTTTTTATATATAGATAAGCCCTTTAGTTGTTTAACCTCTAAAATTAAACATTTTAAGAGTTGTATCTCGTGTTGGAAATCATGTTCCGAATTTCGTATGGAATATCTTTTTTTGCAAATGTAATTTTCAGTTAAAGTATGAAGACAAATCAGTTTAAATATAGTTTTAGCTTCATTCTTATTACATTTAGCTTGAAATATATATTCAGTTTAATAATTCGCAGTTTAATTTCCAATTCATTTTGCTAAAATATATTCAATTCCCATTAATTTATCGTTTGCTTAACACTTTTATACTATGTAGCTGATATAATATTCAAATCAATAATCTATCGTTTGTTTTAATTCTTTTTAATACATTTAGCTTAAATATATTCAAATCAAATCTATCGTTTGTCTTTAATTTTAATCACATTTCTGCTTTAAATATATTCAATTTTAATAATTTGTAGTTTCTTTAATTTTAAATCGGAAAAGTTTACTATTGTCCATTCTTTTGATATTTCAACGTTTACTTTAATTCTTAATAATTTGAGTAATTTAATAATAATTATTTAAAAAAAAGCACATTTTGGTGGCTAACTCTGTTCTTTGCATACAACTCTTTAATTTGTTTGTTTTTTGTTTTTGTAAATTGTTTGAATTATAAAAAATCTTTATTATTTAAATATATTCGTTAAAAATAGTATCAAATTAAACAACATGGAAATATTAAACGAAATATTCAGCCAGGTACTGAAAGCTGGAAAAACTGAAACTTCTACGAAGTCGAAGGTAAAACGACTAAATCAGCCTGCCAATAGCTCTCGAGTTGTTTCTCAGTCTGACGTTAATCGACAATCAATCCATCAAGCAACCGAAGACGAAAATTATTATTATAAACGTAGTCTACTCAGTAGCGACTGGGATACCTACTTTTCGTCAACTGTCCAAATGGACATTTCTAAGACTTCGTAGAATCTAATTCTCAACTCATAAATTATGAAAATGAGGTGTAGATGATAAGAGAAGGAGTGAGGAATGGAAGATTATAGCAAAATGATAAAAAAGAAAGGCAATTCATAGAGGGCTAGAGGATTCACAATAGCAGGTCAGTGTCGTTGAATGGGGAAAGGGATGGGGAAAAGGGGTCGGCCCCGTGGGAAGATGTGGGGAGGGCAGGAACAACAGAGCCCACTAATCTTGTCTGCAGCATCAGGCTTTAATCATAAGATCAGATAACTGAATTGACATCGATACTAATGCAGAATTTAAAGGCAGTTGACAAGTGGAAATGGGGCCGCGGTAGCCCAGTGGTCAAGGTTGAGGATAGCGGCTGGCGGTTTCTTCAGTCGCGGGTTCGATCCTTGGTCAGCCAAAGACCCGCCGGTAGCCGCTGATGCACGTTAAATCTGTTCTGGGGCCCAAAGTCCTCCCGTTGGCGTGGTGTGGATGTTAGAGAGGGGGTGCCAGTTCAGGTGTCGTCCCTCGTCACTCTGACCGTGGTTCAAAATTACGAGGTCCGTCGCCAATAGCTCTCGTTTCTAGTGCGACGTTAATAAAAAACTAAACTAAACTAAACAAGTGGAAATGGTTAAAATAGAGTTGTAAGATTTGATCAAAGCAAATATATTTACAATTATGTGAAGTTAAATAAAGCTGGTTAAAAATTTTATTCAAAATAAGAAAATAAATTTCACTTTTGAATTTCGAAACGAATGCGTGACCAGCAGATCCGTTATTGTATACATCAAATGTAATTAGAGTGTACGTTTTGATGTTTGAATTATTATCTTATTGTCCTTGAACAAATTATAGACGTGACAGTGATCAGGAACATCTCAATTTCTTCAACTTTTTTCTTAGAATAGCTGTGCAGCGTTGACATTGTTTATTTTATACTTCGACAAAGTTTCACGCGAGCCTAAATTTGTCAGTTATTATAAAGTCAAACTTAGTTTTCTTTTATGCGATTCATCCAATATAGGAATGTTGAGGTAAATGTTTATTTTAACTCAATGCTTTTGCGGTTTTATCCATGAATGTTATTTATTCGTTTTAACGAATTAAATTGTAAGTAGTTTATTTCTTCGCGTACGTAATGCATTGATATTATTTTTACAACGTTTTTCTGAATTTCACTTGTGTGTGTGTGTGTGAGAGAGAGAGAGAGAGAGGGTGTGTGTACATCAAATTTCGATCGTTAATTTAACCAACTTCCCATCAAGCTAGAGCTTTGAAATTTCGGGAATCGTTCGTACTGCCTAACAATGCAATATTTAGACGTTTCATCGTTTTAACTAATATTTCAATAATTTTAATAAGTCAAAATATTCTTTCCTAGGCGCTTTTAGGATTGAGGAAAAAAATTTCCTCTGGAACACCGGGCACTCCCACACCACATGACGCCTCGTAAAACTATTGTATCTCACAAAGGGAGATATATATCTCCTTTACTATCTCCGAGATAGTAAGGGCTGCTGACTTTAGTCAATAATCATGAGCAAGAAAGAAAGTCTCCAATATTTGGCACCATGTCTTATCACAATAATTTTTTCTGAATTTGGTTCATTTTTTTTTTAATAGAATGGCTTACAAACTTTCAAATGCATGTTTTGATTTTATGAGTATTATGAATTTTTTAATACGCTCACAAATGTCTCTTTTAAGTAAATTTTAAAGTAAAACCAACAGTTTTAACTAATATTTCAATAATTTTCTTTAATAAACTTTGCCACCATATAAAAAACGTTGTTTTAAAAACGTTGGTTTATATCGATTATTACAACGTTTTTCTGAATTTCACTTGCGTGTGTGTGTGTCATGTTGTTCATCAATTCATCTTAATTTCCACTTCCATCGTTAGAGAAATTTGGGGTCTCTGTACTGCCTAAACGCAATTATTTAGACGTTTGCGACATACTTAACAATATTTCATTGTTTTAATAAGTCTAAATTTTCTCTCGGCGATTTTAGATTGAGAAAAATTTTTCCTCTGAACACGCACCCCCACACCATATACGAGGCCTCGACTATTGTTACTCACAAAGGGAGATACTATTCTCCTTTACTTCCGAGATAGTAATTTGTTGACTTTAGAAGTAATCATTCGCAAGAAAGAAAGTTTCCCAATATTTGCACCATGTCTTATCGCAATAATTTTTCTGATTTCTGGTTCCATTTTTTTTAATAGAATGACTTACAAATTTTCAAATGCATGTTTTGATTTTATGAGATATGAATTTTAATACGGTCACATATATCTCTTTTTAGTAAATTTTAAAGTTAAAAATAACCAACAGTTTTAACTAATATTTCAATAATTTTCTTTTAATAAACTTTGCCACCATATAAAAAACGTTGTTTTTAAAACGTTGGTTTTTATATCGAATTTTTATTTGTATGGGGGCGCCAAATGTAAGTTGCACCGAGTGGCAGAACCACTCAACATCACTGCAAAGTTGGATGAATCAAAAGCGTATATTAAATGGGGGGTCAAGATGTAGTGGAGAAAAATTATGAGATAGATGACGGATCGATCCATACTGAATCAAATTGAACATCTGATAATCATTATTTGAGGACGCGTGAGGGTTTGGTCCAACAAACGTAATAATTATCACTAGTGCTTAGTATTCTTT